>CM042159.1:94477532-94482532 GCA_023376005.1 Doryteuthis pealeii | reverse complement strand
TCTCTCTCTCTTCTCTCTCACTCTTTCTCTCTCTCTCACTCTCCTCTCCCTCTCTCTCTTTCTCTCTCTCTCTCTCTTTACTCTCTCTCTCTCCCTCTCTCTCCCTCTCTCTTTCTCTCTCTCTCCCTCTCTCTTTCTCTCTCTTTCTCTCTCTCTCTCACTCTCTCTGTCTCCCTCTCTCTTTCTCTCTCTCTCCCTCTCTCTCTCTCTCTCTCTCTCTTCTCCCTCTCTCTTTCTCTCTCTTCTCTCTTTACTCTCCCAGAGAAACTAACATATACAACGAGTTGGTAATCAGTACATAAATTGAGAGGAGGAAAGTGATAGGCAGAATATAAAGTAAGAGAGGGGTGAATTTTTGTCTTATTTTCAAATTACGACTAAGTAGAACCAATCAAAATGTAATTTTTTTAAACATAATTCAATCCTAAAAGTAAGGAATAATTTAGTATAATTTTCGTGTCATTAAACTAAACAGTAAAAGAGCCTTTAGGAGACAAAGATTGATTCGCTCAGCTTTAGAATAATTCCTCTAAAATGGGACCACCTGTTGGTCGTAGGTGGTGACCTGTGATACTTAAGGATGGAAATATGGTTGCTGAAGAGTCCATGACATGCAACACTTCATTTTGGCCCTTAGACTAGACGGATGGTTGATTAATCGACTTGTCACGTCAACCCGTAGCACCAATAGGATTGTCCCAGCCGTGTTACCCTCATGGCAAGCTCCAACCTTTTCATCATATACATTGAGGGGAACAAATATTCGTACACATACGGATTTTTAATTTATTGTATTTCGAACTAAAGAATAAACAATCTTTTGCATAATAACTATATATATATATATATTAATATATATAGTATATATATAATATATATATATGAAATTAACATTATGAAAAAACATATGATGTTGTTATGTAAATTGCTGACAGTACTGTTTCGACCAAATCGATAAGTTGGTCTTCATCAAAGAGCGACATAGAATGGGAAGAGAAGATATCCGTTAAAAAAGACTGTTTACAGAAACGAACGCTGAGTTCAACCGCTGAAATTTTTGAAAAATGCATGTTCTGTTTTAAAAATAAAATAAATTTTATTTTTAATTTTTTAAAATCAGAAGCATTATAGTTTATAGTTTTTCTAAGATATGCAATTGCACGGGGTTTGAATTTCTAAATTTTGTGGGGGAGCATGTCTCATTTTTGTGGAGTAGAATGGGTGGTGCTTGGAAATTTGGATGAGGTGAGTGGAAGTGGGTGAGGGATAGGGTATATATTAGTTACATAGGTGATTAGTTATCCGAGGGGGGCTAACAATTTCAGGCTGGAAGTTGAAACAGAAAAAATATATAAAAAAATCACAATAAGAATAAAAATAAACATAAGAGAGATACAGACAAAAGCAAAATAATAAATCTTATTATAATGGAGATTATGAGTTTTCTGTCTGTAACCGAAACTATTATTACTACTCAAGTCACAATTCCCTTATTTTATTTACGTCCAATTCTCCATGATTCTGTTTTATTTAAACCTCAATTATTGCTTAATATAAACAATTGTTTTACTTTCTATTAATACTGGTTGGCCTTACCTAAATACTAAAAAGACAATGCAATAGTATAGTTATATATACAACAAAAATTACCAGTTTTCAGTGTAAAACGTAAAGCTAATTTGCAGCATATTTTGATATTAAAAATAAAAATAATGATAAATAATAATGGCGTGCTTGGTATTTATTGATTTCTAATTGTTTGGTTTTTATTTCTTAATGAATATGAGTGTAAAAATTTCTTCAATAAGCCTAAAAGAAATCCAATTAACCAAGAAAGAAATAACTGTAATTTTATTCTTTTACTTCGACTAGTTTTAACTAATATAGTTAATATTAGGACCAAATTTTAGCATTGCGAAAAAACGGAAGTGATGAAAGAGGAAGTTTCAGTAGTTGTCTATTTTCCGATTATACCCCTCCGTTTCAAATCTTTTTATCTGAATTCTCAATTAGTTTCATTAGCCTTTCTAATTTAATCTAATATTTTATTACATTTAAACTTAAATACTTGCAACCCGGAGGGTGAATATATTTGCTAGTGTAGATAAATGTAATAGTGGTTTGTCACTCCATCCGCACGGATCACTAAAGATTAAAAAAACATAACAATCATCATTTTGTTTCTGATCTTAATTTTTTCATGCTTCTAAAACAAACAAATTTTTTCTCTATTACACACAACACACACACAACACAACACACACCACACACATATATTATATATATTATATATATATATTATATATATATATATAGGGATTTTTTAATTGGGGGAAGGAAAATGTAGTGCTCGATTACACTTTGTAAGAGCTATTATATATTTTTTTATAATCTATACATTTAATGGTTGATTCATTACCGTCGGTTTCAAAGAATTTATATGCTTATCTTCAGACAAATATATATTAATACGTGCACACACGTGCGCCCACGCACGCACATGTACACATACACACACACACTACTACACACACCACACACATAATATATATATTATATATTATATATATATATATATATATATATATATATATATAATATATATAATATACTCATCAAATATACGACAAAGAAGCATACGTGGACTCCATAGCAACACAACAATAGCAATATATAATATATATAAATATATATATATATATATGTGTGTTGGTGTGTGTGTGTGTGTACTATATATATAATATTTATATAATATATATATATAATATATATTCATAAAGCTATATATACTATAATGTATATATTAATATATAATATTCAATAAAGCCTAATAACCATAAATATATATGTATATATATTATATATATATAAATATATATTATATATATATATAATATATTCATAAAGCTTATATATAATGTATATATATATATAATATATATTCATAAAGCTATATATATAATGTATATATATATAAATATATATATAATATATATATATATATATGTATATACGTATGTAAATGTGTTCTAATAATTGTATGTTAATTTGATAGTGGATACTTTGTTGGGGAGGGCGTTGTGTGTTGTTGCGTGTGTGTGTGGTGTGTGTGTGTGTTTTCGGTATTGTTCAAATAATGTCGTTTCAAGTTGATTATATTTTAATGTATTCTCGTACATCAAAATAGAAACATACAAATGTCAGAAGTGATCGTCTATCCATCCAATTTGAATCGGATGTTTGATGTATTACGGGACATTAAAATCAAATCAACTCGACGCAAAATAATCGAATTCAACTTTATACATTATTTGTTATCTCTTATTATAATGGAGATTGTGTGTTTTTCTCTCTGTAACCGAAACTATATCACAACTCAAGTAACAATTCCCTTAGTTATTAACGTCACATTCTCCATTGTTCTGCTTTTTATTCAAACCTCAATTATTAATAAAATTGTTTGACATCATTAAGACTGTTAACAATATCAACATACTAATAACATGCAATTATATTTATATATTCAACGAAATAGCGGTTTACAGTGTGAATGGGAAGGCTAATTTGCATATTGATCTTAAAAAATTGATTTTAATAAATATATGCTTAATATTATTGATTTCTAATTGTTTGGTTTTATCTTAATAAATATGAGCAAAAATCTCTGGGATAAATCTTAACAGAAATCAATTAACATAAAGAAATAACTGTAATTTTATTCTTTTCTTCCTATTTTAACTAAATAGTTAAATTAGGGAAATTTACCACTGAAAGACGGGAGTAAGGGAAAATGGTGGAACAGTTAGTTTCAAAGTTGTTCTATTTTCCCGATTATACCCCCTTCTGTTCCAAAATATTTTATCTGAATTCTTATTCAGTTTCATTAGCCTTTCTAATTTAACATATTTTATTATATTAAAACTTAAATACTTGCACCCGGAGGGTGCATATATTTGCTAGTACTAATAATATGCAATTGTATTTATATATTCAACAAAATAGCGGTTTACAGTGTGAACGGGAAGGTTAATTTGCATATTGATATTAAAAATTTGATTTTAATAAATATGTGCTTAGTATTATTGATTTCTAACTGTTTGGTTTTATTTTAATGAATATAAGCAAAAATCTCTTCAATGAATCTTAAATGAAATCCATTAACAAGAAAAAATAACTGTCATGTTATTCTTTACTTCCTCTTTTAACTCAATACTTAAATTAGAAAAAATAACAATGAAAGACGAGAGTGATGGTAGAGTAAGTTTCAGTTGTTCTATTTTTCGATTATACTCCCTCTGTTTCAAATCTTTTAAACTGCATTCTTATTTAGTTTCATTAGCCTTTCTAATTTAATATAATATTCTATTACATTAAAACTTAAATACTTGCACCCGGAGGGTGCATATATTTGCTAGTTTAAATAATAATAATAATAATAATAATAATAATAAGACCCATCAAAATAGTAAATGTTGACTTTGCGGTAATAGAGATAAGACTGTAAACCATTGTACTCTGCGAATGTAGCAAACTAGCACAACGAGAATACAAAACTAGACACGACTGGGTTGGGAAGGTGATCCACTGGGAATTATGCAAAAAATCAATGTTGACCATACAAACAAAATGGTATATGCATGAACCAGAATCTGTTCTTGAGAACGAAACGCATAAAATTATCTGGGACTTTGAGTTAAAACGATCACCTTATCCCAGCAAGAAGGCCAGACCTAGTGTTGATTAACAAAAAAGAAAGAACTTGTCAACTGGTGGATTTTGCAATTCCAGCAGATCACAGGGTGAAGCTAAAGGAAAATGAAAAAATGGACAAATATCTGGACCTTGCCAGAGAACTGAAAAAGTTAAGGAATATGAAAGTGAAAGTGATACCAATTGTAGTTGGTGCACTTGGAACGGTCCCAAAAGGATTGGAAAAGGGTTTGGAAAGTCTGGAAATCAGAGGAAGGATTAATACCATCCAGAACACTGCACTGCTGCAA
>CM042159.1:94437532-94472532 GCA_023376005.1 Doryteuthis pealeii | reverse complement strand
TTTTCAACCTACAATAGGTATTTAAAGTGCTCAAATCTCCGCCTAATTCTTAAAATTGATAGCTTTCTTTGGCATCAATGAATTCTACTTCATCGAAAATCTACCAGAAAAACCAAAGATATCACAACTTTGAAATCTTTCAAAAATGGATTGCATTTCTTCTGGAACCTATAAGGGGGGTACCTACGGAAATTCAAGAGAAGAAACGACACGAGCATTAACATGAAATTTTGGGATCCAAGGCATTATAAGGGCTTATTTAAGGGTTCAATTACAGCCAATCTTTACGAAATATTAAGCGATTCTTTAAAATCAATGCATTTTTATTTCATGAAAATCTGACAAATAAGCCGATACAGTACGTATCTAATTTATTCAACGAAATTCCATCTCTCTCTTTNACTGCAACTAAAAGTTGACTGCCAGTTGCTCTACACCTTAAACCGATAAGGGCTTCTATGACTTCCGTTCTCCACGTTCCCATCCCCAGAACGCAAGGTCTGAGAAGTGAATCAAGGCATTGTCACTCACTCTCAAGCCATCAGCATACTTCCTGATCGCCATAAGGGATTTCTATACTACATTAAAAAGATATTAGGGATCCATAATTATGTAACATTATTGCATTCACAATTCAATGAAACAGATAACAATTTTCTTTTTAAAACAAAACCCCATTAAATAACCGATGAGGGTTGAACCATTGGGCCCCCCCGTGTAATCTAACAAACCATAAACCACCTAACCACCAACTAATGATCCATTCCAGAGTATTCATATCTATCTAGTCTATCTCAGTCTATTATACTACTTATATATATATATATATATATATATATATATATATAAATATATGTATGTATATATATATGTGTTTTGTGTGTGTGTGTGTCTGTGTGTCTGTGTCTATTCATATCTATCTAAAGCCCACCTAACCAAGCCAACTAATATATCCATCCCAGTGTATTCATATCTATTCTATCTATCTATCTATCTAATCTATCAATCTCAGTCTATCAATATATATATATAGTATATGTGTGTGATGTGTGTGTGTGTGTTGTGTGTGTGTTCTATTCATAATCTATCTATCTATCCATCTATCTATCTATCTATCTTATCTCTAGTCTATTCATATCTGCCTATCTATGTATCTCTGTCTATTTATATCTATCTATCTATCTATCTATTCATATCTATCTAATCTGTCTATCATCTATCTATCTAGCTAGCTAGACTATTCATCTCAGTCTATTATTATCTACACTACTCTATCTATCACGTCTGTTTCTATGTATCTATCAACGAAGCTGTGCGTTCATTACATTCGTTATAGTTAACGTTGTCACTCACGTTTTGGCTTTTTATTCTATCTAAATGTACTGTAGTCCTGTCATGCTAGTGTCTGTCTGTCTATTCATACTCTATTATATCTATCTCCAGTTTCTCCTCTCTCTCCTCTCTCTCTCCTCTTCTTATATATATATATAATAATATTATATATATATATATATATATATATATATCAGTCGTATTCATATCTATCTCAGTCTATTCCTTATATGTCTATCTATCTCAGTCTATTATATCTATCTATCGATCTATTCAATATCTATCTCTCTGTTTATTCATATCTAAACTGCCCGCGTTGTTGTATGGGCTGCCGAAGCACGAATCTTTCAAAGCCTCCATGCTTCCTGTAGTCCGCTGACACTCAACCTGGATGCCACCTCTCCACAACATATGCACACACGCGCACACATACATGCATATTACTACTGTGAACTGTTCATTTTCTGACACTAAATACATTTCATCTGTGACTTGACATGAGAACTTTGATGAGTTTGTGTGCCACTCTGAGCACTGTACACAATAAATTTCATTATGTATCTATATGTCTTATCTGTCGTATGCATCTATCTACTATCGAGCTCAGTCGTTTCTAGTCAATCTATCAAGCGAAGCGTGCGTCATTTAACATTCTGTTACCGCCCTTTCGGCTGGGCGTTAGAATGCACCGACTGCAACCTCTGCAGAGGGTAAGACTCCCCAATGGGGCCACCTGTTGGCCGTGGGGTGGCAACCCGTGATGATAAGGATTAGAGCCCAGGTGGATGAGCAGTTCATGACAGCATACTTCCACTTTAGCCCTACATATGGCTAGACGGGCGGTCAGAGAGGCCCCCTCCGATCAATCGGCTGGTCACATCAAGCCCTAGCACCTATATGATGTCCCCAACCCTAATATGCCCTATAGGCAAGCCCCAACCCCTTATCATATGAGGTTGCTAGAAGGGCGATGGCTGCGGGTCTACATTTCCTGGGAATGACCTTAAACTCTATCTGATGTGAGGTTCCAGTTGGAGGTTTGGGAAATGTGGGACACCCCTTCATCACCATTGCCTCCCTGGTCACTCTGACCCGATGGTCATTACCTGTTAGTGTTCCCATCTATGGGTGAATAGAAAAACGTATTTAATAAACAAATTTGTATTATCCATTAAGAATTGATTTATTTCAAACTTTATCGCAGTCTAAATGACCCACTGGAGGTGATATGCCGTAAACAAAACAAACAATACATTCTGTTAATAGTTAATGTCTTTCACGTTTTTGCTTTAAAAAATGTGTCAGGAGAGTTTTATAGCCAAGAGGCAGATAATCGCTGAATGATGTCTATTTTTTTTTCTCTTTTTCTTTTTTTATTTTTTTTTTTATTTAATTTGGTTTAATGACATGTACTTGAAGGTGAAATTACTTAAGAGTAGTTATACAAAATTCTAGTCAAAACAACAATTACCAATTAGTTATAGGCAGGGTTCGATAATCACGTGACCTGAAAATAAAATATGCTTAGGGCAAGCAGAAAAATAACAAAACTTTTTATATCCTGCAGGTGGTATTGAAACATAATTAACCTTAATTACATATTAAAACTTAAATGCAGTCCACTGACCTCCAAAAATATCAACCGATTTTTTTCGAGGAGTTGTGTATATTCATGTCAAACCTAGCAGACCTGGAGATATATTACAGTGCTGATAATTTAATTATTAAAAGGTTTGATATTGTTACTTAAGACTGTGCGAAATAGTTCAATAGGTAGAAAAGTATAATAATCTTGATTTTAACTCTCTCTCTCTCTCTCTCTCTCTTCTCTCTCTCTCTCTCATCGCTCTCTCTCTCTCTCTCTCGTATTTTTCTCGTCTCATCTACCGTCTTAGTCTTAGGGATTAGTGTTCCTCGGATTGTTCCTCTTCGCAGTCTTATTCATGCCATTGATGACATAAGATGGTTTTTGACATCTTTATTTTCTCCAAGAAAAAAAAAAAAAAAAAAAAAAACCCAAATTTTACACAAGAGCAGAACTCTGAGAAGGTATGATAATTAATTATTACAAACGTTTATGTTTACTTAAGAGCTATTGCTAAATTAGTTCAAATATTTTAAAAAGTAAATAACTTGACTTAGCAGACCCGTGAAATACCACGTATTGATAAGTTTAATTATCAAAACGTTTATATGTTTACTATTAAGACTATTGCTAAATAGTTCAATATGTAAAAAGTATAATAATCTTTTATTAACATCTCTCTCTCTCTCTCTTCTCTCTCTCTCTCTCATCTCTCTCTCTCTCTCTCTCTCTCTCTCCTGTGTTTTTCTTTCCTTTTTTTTATCTTTTCATTATGTTCGATTGAAAGATTCACGTTATTGCTTCCGCGTGATACTCACCTTCTTTCTCTATATAATCCTTCCGCGACTCTTTTTCTTTCTTTCCTTCTTTCTTTCTTTCTATTTTTCTATGTGCATGACTTCGCTCCTCCCCCATTCTTTCTTTGATGATAAAAAAACGGAATAGTCCATTATTTACTTGGTGTACGACACCATGAGAAATAATAGAATTCGCGATAAGCGAAACACCAGATATCAGGCTTTCAATTTTTTAATTTCACTTGACGATTTTGACGTCCTAATTTTTAACTAGTTCTAGCATTTACAAGTGATAACCGGTCAAGCTAATAAGGGAACAAGTGCATAAATTATATATTGCATATCCCACAGGGGTAATTAATTAAATCGCAGAATATCTAGAATTCTCTAAAATGAGGTTAGGTACAGTACTTTCACTTGGATGTATCTAATTTGCAGTTTAAAACGTCGTCTGTCTACACCCTAAAACAACCCTCCCGATTTCCGCAAATTGTCTATCCCTGCTGGTCGTAAAACCAGACCGGTGAGGTTGCGATGGGATGATTTGAAACGATTTTTCTCTTCCATTTTTGGGTCAAAAACATTTTATTTTATTTCAGCCGGCATTGTAAAGTAGAAAAATTTGTCTTCTTTAAAAGTAGGCACTAGAATTTTTCTTCCCCTACCACAAATAAATGAAAAAGCTTTAATACTTTTTTTTACAAAATATTATCGGTAGTTAGGAGGGAGTAGAATAAAGGGGGATAGTTGTAGTAGAAAAATAAACGCAATGACGTGTTTTTTATTTGTCTTATTTTTATATTATTTTGCGTCAAAATAGCCGAACGTGATCGGAAAAAAATAACTTCATATTTGGCCGTTTTTTCTAAAACGACAGATCACTGGAAATTTTTTATCGAAACTGCTTTCAGAAACAATAATTTCATTTTAATCTACCATGTATTCTCATTATCAACATTCAACTTTCGCACGTCCGAAAAAAAGATCCGCCGAAGAATGGAAGAACGAAATTCGTTTCTTTCATTCTTGGGAACCGATTGAAACCACAGTTCGACATTGAATGTGGTCTACTCAAAAATGAATACCACTTTTTTCGCCTTCCACAACAGCAACGGCAAACCGTCTACTTAAATGGAGGATGAGCGGGAAAAACACTATTTCACGAACGGAGCTGCTATGTTCGGACGTGAATCCGGTCTAATAAAAGCAAGTCGATCGCCGTCTTGCAGCACTCCCGTCAACCTCCAATTTCTGGCTGGAGATCGACGGAGCGGTACAAAAGCGCAGTCTCTCCGCCAGTCCCGCTCAATCTCACAACTCTGTGGATCAGATTTCCACATTTCAACGGAATTCTCAAAAGAGCATCCGAAGAACTTTTCGACACCTGTTGAACCTTTTTTCGATTTTCGTCGTTTCATTGAGGACGGCCACAGAAGACAGCAACAGTCTACAAAAACAAGAGAAGAAAAAATAAAGAAGAAAGAAAAGACATGGACTTTCTAAAAATTATTTTTCGAACTCGAATTTCGTTATTAATCTCTTGTGATTAATTACTTTTAATATACATATATACATATATATATATGTATTTTTTCCAATTTTCGATTGATGAATATAAAATTATAATTCATTGAATTTGTGTTTTGTTATTTTTAAAACCTTTCTTTCTCGTTTTCTGAAAATGTATTTTCAATATATTAAGACAATAATTTTTTTGAAATCTTTCACGGTTAATTCAGCCTACTTTGAAAGAATAATCGAAACTACGAGTAAATAAAGGGCAGGTGGTTTCACACTGGTATAACCAGCGGTCGAAGAAGGTAGATTCTGAATTCAACAAGTTTTAAACCAGAAGTAGACCTGTATATACACCAACCCGTTCGTCATGGGGAAGAATGCGAACACACGGTCGAAGTATGGGCAATCCAGTGAGGATCGAATTCTTATTCAGTAATAGGGGAATCTGTGAGACTACCTTGCTAAAACCATTATAGAACGGTAGGAAATAGTACCCAATCCGTTCTCTAAAGGTTCAGGATGTGAACATAGGTCCAGCCGGGATTGAACTCCCTTCCACTAGTAATCGTATCTGGAGACTACCTTACTAACTATTACAACACGATCAGACGCCATTGCTAAAGGAACGTATTTACTTAATGTGTTCCTCTTGGGTAGGATGGGACACAAAACTCGCAGTAGGGCATCCAGCGAGATCTATTTAGTAATAATCGATACCCGAAGTAGTAATCGATACCCGAAACCTAACCGTTGTTAACCGCTTACATAAGTCGAGGAATATGCGACACCCAGCGAAGGGATTTAACCAAACAATTTGCTATGGTTAAGATGGAAAAACAGCTCCCACATTATGGCGCTTACACTGAAGAGAATTATCCGATCCGTTGGTGTCAGTTAAGGATGTGACACAAGGTCAGATTAAGGGTCATCCAACGAGGAATAAACCCCTTTTCATAGAAATTCAACTGCAAATACAGTACGTATTTGGACACCCAGGCTGAAAGTATTATGTACCAAATTTGTACCAAATATGGGACTCGTGTAAAGTTGTATTTGCCTGATCAATTCGGATGTGACACAAGGTCAGATGTATGGTGTATCGAACCGAAGAAAAAACTCACTATTCATTAGCAATGCGAACTGCGTGACTCGCGGTAGATATATCACACCCGGCTAAAGGCATTATTTACGAAATGATTCGCAAATATGGGAACGACGTGGGGAAAGGGGTAATTTTTTTTAAACCGCGATCATATTAACCTCGGCTAGAATGCAATACAGGTCAGAAGTATGGTGATCCAACGTAAGAACAACTCCCCATTAGAAAATGGAACTCGCGCGATTCGTACTATAGGACTCTTAGGTTAAATGTATTATTTACGAAATGCGTTCGCAAGTATGGGGCATCCAGTTAAGGGTATCTACCCATCATTCCTCTTGCATAGAATGCGATACAAAGGTCAGCATTGTATGTGTATCCAACGAAGAACAAACTCAACTATTCATTAGGCAATGAAGACTGCACCGGCCTCAGTATTCAGGACGATCAGGCTAGAGGTATATTTACGAAATGCGTTCGCTGCTATGGGGCATCCTGTGAAATGGTAATTTACCAATCCGTTAGCCCGGCTAGAGATGACTAGGTCAGAAGTAGGAGTATCAGAGAACAAAATCACTTTTTCATTTTGCAATGGAACTGCGTTACTCAGTTTTTTCGACAACCGACTAAATCTATTCAGGATTGAACCCGCGAATCCAGAGATATCAGTCACTTAGAACTGCTCCAATTGACACATGCCTAGGTTGAAAAGTAGTTAGGTGTAAGACAGTTCTAAGTGACAGTTAATCTCTTGGCTTCCGGCGTTCAATCTTGAGTAAAGGCCATAACATAGAAAAAATTAAATTACACAACTCCGGTACCCCAGCTATGGTTAGCGGAGATGAGAACAGGATACCCCGTGGACTGAGTAAGGTTAGATTCGAATTCCAGTTGATGCTCCCGATTACGACAAAGAAAGTTCCCGATCGCGAAAGAAGGTTCCCGGACCGAGAAGGTCTCGAGTCCGACAAGAAATACCTGGAAGAAGGGCCGGAGAGCATTCGGCCGAAAACGTTGTACAAATAACAAGGAAGCATGAGGACAATAGTCCCCCCACCCCCGAAATAACGCAGATAATACAATCATCGCCTCATCTTCAAAATATTCAGAGAAAATCAACCAGACTAAAGTTATATTTACCAAATGCGTTGCAAATTGATGGAACAAAACTCGCAGGTTCTCTCCGCCCAGCCCCAGTCTCAATCCTCCAACTCTGTGGAATCAGATTTCCAACATTTCAACGGATACTTCTCAAAAGGCATCCGAAGAACTTTCGACACCTTGTTGAACCCCTTTCTAGATTTTCGTCGTCTCATATTGAGGACCCATGAAGACGAGGACAATAGTCCGAATAATGCAGATAATACAATTTGTTGTTATTCATTCTTCGTGGTATGAACATTCTTGTTTTCTTAAATCAATTTTGTAACATTTTTTAAACTTATTTTCTCTAGTATGTGAACCTAACAGGTAACTACCACTCCAGGACTAGGTGGACTAGGAGTAATCGGGGTATGAACGGATACTCCCACGTTTCACGGTGCTCTAGAATGGGACTTCACTTACTAGATGCACTTAACGTCCATATCCGGACAATAAGAACGCTCAGCCACAGCTTGTAGCACATATTTGATTTAAAAAAGAAAAGAATTGGGGGTTGTCATAAGGGCAAACATGATCGTAGAATCCATACATCACATAAGTCCTTAATACTTGGGTTTATTAGCTCTCCCCTCCCTTTCTTCCTCACCCTCCTTTGATCTTTTCTTTCCTTTCTCTTATCGACTCACCGCCCACCTCGGAAAATTTGAACTTATGAATTTTTTTCATTTTTTACTATCTTCTGTCAAACGTTCTTTTTTTCTTTTTTTTTCTTTCTTCTTTTTAATTTTTTTTTTTCTTTTGTTTTTTTTTTTACACTTTTTTTTTTCTTCTCTTTCTCTATTTTTTTCATACACAAATCACATCCACTAGTCTCTGTCCTTTTTTCCATGCCCAAACTCCTTACTCTTTCTTTTCATTCTTTCTCCTATCCTTCCCCCGCTTTTTCTTTCTTCTCTTTTTCTTCTTGTTTTTTTTTTTTTTCTTTCTTTCTTTCTTATCTTCCTCTCCTCTTTTCCTTTCTCTTGTTCTTTTTCTTTCTTTCTTTCTTTTCTCTCTTTTCTTCCCCTATTTTTTCTCTTCTTTTTCCTCTTCTTCTTTTCTTCCAATCCTCTTCTTTCTTTTTTCTTTTTTTTCTTTCTTCTTTCTTTTCTTTCTTCCTTTCTCTTCTCTTTCTTTCTTTGCTTTTTTCTTTCTTTCTTTCTTTTCTTCTTTCCTTCCCTCTTCCCCTCTCTTCTCTTTCTTTCTTTTTCCTTTCTTTCTTTCTCGTTCTCTTTTTTCCTTCTTTCTTTCTTATTTCTTCTTCCTTCCTTCCTTTCTTCTTTCTTTTCTTCCTCCTTTCTTTCTTTCTTTTTCTTTTCTTTTTCCTTCTCTTTCTTTCTTTTCTTTCTTTGCTTTCTTCTCCTTCCTCCCTTTCTTTCTTCTTTTTCTTCTTTCTTTCTTGTTTTCTTTTTCTTCTTTCTTTTTCTACATTTATTTATTTATTTATTTATTTCTTCCTTCTCTCCTTCTTCCTTTCTTTTTTCCCTCTTCCTCCCTCCTCCATCCTTCATTTCTTTCTTTCTTTTTCTTTCTTTCTACTCCTCTCCTTTTTTCTTTTCTTTCTTTTCTTTTTTCTTTTTCTTCTTTCCTTCTACCCATTTTTTCCTTTCCTTTCTTATTTCACTCATTCATTCTCCGTTTCCTCCTCTTCTATTTTGCTTCCAAAGCCAATATTGCATTTAGCTTTTCTTAACTTTCGTTTCTATTCTTTCTTCTTCTCTATTTATGTTCTATACATCTCCTCTCTCTCTCCTCTCTCTCTCTCTCTCTCTCTCTTCTCTCTCTACTCTCTCTCTCTCTCCTCTCTCTCTCTTCGCCTTTCCAGCAGCCCATTCTATCTCCCCCTTCTTCCTTTACTACCTATCGTTTTCTCTTTTCATTTCTTTTGACATCACTACCCGCTCCCACTTCCCTAACCTATTTATATGAGATCTTTTTTGTTTGTAGTTTGTTGTTCCCTTTTCTTTCACCACACACCCCCACCGCCCGTGTTGATTACAAATCCTTCTCCATCACATTCATTCAGCGTTCCAATTAAAACACTGATTAAACAAGTGAGAAAAACGAAATTTAAAATAGTCAACCATTAAAAAAACAAAATAGGGTAAAGATGCCCGTCGCTCATTTTATACAGGCTAATAAGTCAATTTCGGATTTTCATTAAAATTCACTAATTCTTGAAAAGCTTTTGAATAAATTATATATATATATATATATATTATATATAATATATATAATGATATATCGAGATTTATCCAAAACTTGTAGTGTAGCTAGCGTTAGTTTGTATTCGCTGGTTGGAGTTGTCTGCCCTTTTATTTGCTGGGTTCCGTAGAGGCACCATAGTTTAAGGCGCCGGATTCAACCTTCACCCTCTTTCTCTGTTTCCAGCAACTACGAAGCACATGGGTAGATTTATCGACCCCTCTCGTTGGGCTCCGCCCCCCTTACATTACTGTAAGTTCTCCACAGCATGACTATTCCTAGTCTCCATGTCAGTACTTTTAATGTTATAATGTACCATCATGATGTGTCTTATCTTTATTGTGTACCCCTTTTTTGGTATGTACTCTACTATGTACTTGTATCTACTGTTATCCATGTGCTGTGTAATTAAATGTTTTTCCGTTACCTTCGTCGAGTCATTGTTATGCAAAGTATCTAATACGTTAAACATCCTTACATCGTAAGTAAAGGATTGATTCTATATGTGATCTTTAGATCCACTGTACTAATTATTGATGATCCAGTAATGTATAATACAGCGAATCTTTAAATCACTGAAGAGCTCAATGTATAACCTTTTAGATATATACAGAGCAATATTTTTTTATTGAATATAATATATTATAAATATATATATATATATATATAATGTGTGTGTGATTGTGTGTGTGTGTGTGGTGTATTTTTATATAATAAATAGTGGCTTACGGTGAATATGGGGCACGATCGTTGGAGGTGCACAAAATCCAGGGTTAAGTCAGCGATAAAACAAATACAAAGGCTAATACAAAGTAGAGCAAATTTATTTAAAGAAATGGATACACTAGAACCACGTCGATTTACCATAAGGATCTTGCAAGGAGTTAACCGCTGAATTAATCGAGGTGCGATAATATTGCAGCCGATTACACGTGTGTTCATTGAATTTAAGATGTTACGTTATAAGGGAACGCTTGTTTTTGTTATGTTCTGAATTTCTCCACGGAAGTTGTTATTTTGTAAGTATTAAATTGTAACAAGAGGATCGAGAATCGATTTGTGTGTATTTATTTTACTATGGTTGTTTAATAAAGTATGGGTTATGAGCGTAAAAAGAGTGTTTTATGAGCATAACAGATTAAATTATTTTTTACTTGGATGTAGCTCTGGTTACGAGGTATCAATAAAACCATGTTTGCGTGTATGGTTCGGTGACATGTTATAATTAATTGGGTTTAGCGAGATTATAAAAGGCCATCATACGATATTAACCCTGAAGATCTTATGGTGAAACTCGAGTAGATCCTATGGTGAAACTCGAGTAGGTTCTCTAGTTGTATCCATTTCTTGATATAATATATATATATATAATATATATACATATATATTGTGTTAGTTGTGTGGACTTGGTGGACCTTGAATTCAAGTTCTGTTGTTTCTTGTAATAAAATGTTTAAAAAAGGTAGGGAGTTATTCAATTCAATCATGTGTAAACGTATGGTGGCGGTGCTTCAACTCTGCTTTAGTTTAGTTAACAATTCCATTAATGTCTTATTGTTTCGGGTAAATAAGCAGTGTATCATCTATATATCGGAAGTATTGGGAGTTGTTAGGAATTATGTATCTAAAGGGGCCAGCCTCTAGGAATTCGAGATATAACTCCCTACCTTTTTTAGACATTTTATTTACAAGAAACAACAATAAACTTGAATTCAAAGTCCACCACAAACCAACAAGCCAAAAACGACCATATACATTATTACACCGACCATGATACCCATACTAAAAGAGGATTATAATAGGATTTTACTTAGAGCCCTTCGCATATGTACACCAATATATATATATATATATATATATATATATATATATATATATATATATTAAAATAAGTGTATTTTGGCAGCATTTTTTCTTTTAAGCATGTTGTTTTAAACTGTACAGACAATTCTTGTCGGACGAGTTTTTGTTCGATCCTTTCTAATTTTCGGGCCATCTTTTTGGTGTCAGGGTGAAACTGGTGTAACAGTCCACCAAAGGTTTCATTACGAGCGCTTTCGGCAATACAGTTTACCATCATCAGGTAGGAAACTGATGGTATGTTCCGTGTCTCGTTTTTAAGGGCAACGACTAGTAGCGTAGGAATTGGAAATGGGAGGTAGTAACAATTGGTAGGAGGAGGTTGTGGAAATTGGTAGTAGTTCGAACGAACGATGCAGTAGTATATATATATATATATATATATATAATTATATATATATATATATATATATAATATATAATCCAAAAGTCCAGAGAAGAAATCTTCCTTACGACACGAGTTTTATTTAAAAAAACCTGTCGTAGTTTGAGAGCTCAATGTGTGCTCTTAATGTTAGAGTCACAGCGCAAATATATAAGTAAAGAAATAACAAAAGACTTAGAGATTTAGCATTATAGTCTATTTCAGGGAGCTTAGACAAAGTGTCTAACTCTCCCGACTCATCAGATGCAAATGATGAATTCTTTATTACTTTAAAGGCATTTGAAAACAGATTTTTATTTTTTTATTTTTTATTTTTTAAATTTTATTGTCCTGTGATATGAATTCCAAAAGAAAAACTTGATACTGCAAAAAAAATAGAACAACCTTGAAACTAACTCTTCCATCATTTTCCCTTACTCCCATCTTTCATTGGTAAATTTTCCTAATTTAACTATTTAGTTAAAATAGGAAGTAAAGAATAATATTACAGTTATTTCTTCATGTTCATGGATTTCTTTTAAGATTTATCCCTGAGATTTTGATCATATTCATTAAGATAAAACCAAACAATTAGAAATCAATAATACTAAACATATATTTATTAAAATCAAATTCTTAAGATCAATATGCAAATTAGCCTTCCCGTTCACACTGTAATCCGCTATTTTGTTGTATATATAAATACAATTGCATGTTATTAGTATGTTGATATGGCCAAAAGTCTTAATGATGTAAAACAATTTTATTAATAATTGAGGTTTAAATAAAAATGAAATCACGGAGAATGTGACGTAAATAACTAAGGGAATTGTGACTTGAATAGTAATATAGTTTCGGTTACAGACATACAAACCCACAATCTCCATTATAATAAGATATTTACTTTGTTTTTTGTTTTGTTTTTGTCACCTGGTTGAAAAACTAACAGTCTTCAATAAACCAGAACCTGAAGCTATCACTGTAACGTCCACGTGTTTTACGGATCTTGTGAGAAACTAGCAACATTGAATAGAGAGCTTTACGATTTTTTTTCAAATAAATATATGAATAAGATGATACCATCAGATTAAGTTTACTGTCATATCCAGGTTATCTCCCTTTTAAGGGATGATGGGGGTTCTTCCTTCTTTGCAGGTGATACAATCAGGGTGGACCTGGGAGTAATGGCAATGAAGTATTACTCCACAGATCATCAGAACTGAAGCCTTTTCATCAGATTCAATTCAGAATCATAGTCAGAACAGCTCCCCCTTTTTTTTGGGGGGGGGGGCTTGCTAGGGGGGGTATTTGTCTCATACCCCACTTGTATGGACTGGGCACAAGGCCTCGTTTTAACGTGGGCCCACCCACAAGCCGAAGCTAATGGGTGGGAGAGAACAAAAATTGCATCGATCCCTTCGGCATTCCCCCTCAAGGGGGCGCCTCAGGCGCTGGGCAATGAACCTTCTTCCCTAACTGATACGATCAGCCTATTCTAAACCCCACCGACTACGCCTTGAACCAGACTAAACCAATTTGATAAATCTATTGAAATCAAGTCTTGTAAAGACGTCAGCCTGTTTTATTGGATTGTTTTTTTGTTTTGTTTTGTTTTTGTTTGTTTTTTTCACTTACCTAATCTTATTATAATGGAGATTGTCTGCTTTTCTGTCTGTAACCGAAACTAAATCACTACTCAAGTCACAATTCCCTTTGTTATTGACGTCACATTGACCATGAATATATTTTTTATTTAAACCTCAATTATTAATAAAATTGTTTTACATTAATACTGTTAACCATATCTACATACTAATAGCATGCAATTATATTTATATGTACAACAAAATAGCGGTTTACAGTGTGAATGGGAAGGCTAATTTGCATATTGATATTAAAAATGTGTTTTTAATAAATATGTGCTTAGTATTATTGATTTCTAACTGTTTGGTTTTATTATAATGAATATAAGCAAACATTTCTTCAATGAATCTTAAATGAAATCCGTTAACAAGAAAAAATAACTGTCATTTTATTCTTCACTTCCTCTTATAACTAAATACTTAAATTAGAAAAAATAACAATGAAAGACAAGAGTGATGGAAGAGTGAGTTTCAGTTGTTCTATTTTTCGATTATACCCACCTCTGTTTCAAATCTTTTTATCTGCATTCTTATTTAGTTTCATTAGCCTTTCTAATTTAATATAATATATTATTACATTAAAACTTAAATACTTGCACCCGGGGGGTGCATATATTTGCTAGTACGAATAATTCATGCAGCATTGTATTGTTACAAGTCAATATTTACATTTCAATAAACCCCCTCTGAAAAAAGCCTTGAACCAGACTACGCTAGCTTAATAAACCTATTGAAATCAAGTCATGTAAAAACATTGGTTTTCTTTTTTGTTGTGCTTTTTTTCATTTTTTATCTATTTATTTTTTTGTTGTTGTTGTTTTTTTTTTGTCACCTGGATGAAAAACTAACAGTTTTCAATAAACCAGAATCTGTAGCTGTCATTGTAACGTACACGTGTTTTACGGATCTTGTGAGAAACTAGCAACATTGAATAGAGAGCTTTACGATTCTTTCAAATAAATAAAATAAAATTGAATGAAAGAAAAAAAAAGGAAAGAATTGAATGGCAAAAAAAGAAACGTGAACACCAATTAGCAAATACAAAACAAGAGAAAGAGCAATTAAATTAATTGTAAACTTGATGAGCGAACGTTTTAATTTTAAACATTTCTTCCTTTTTTTTTCTAAATGCTTATGTGACGTGAACACACACAAGAAAAGGAAAAAAAAAGGATAGGAATCTTTCGAGTTGTATTTAATTAAGTACAGCGATATGTCACCTCGACTTCACGGAAGATTTGAATTTAAGGGTACAAGAAAAAAATGGACATTTATCCCCATATCATCATATCTATCTATCTATCTATCTATCTTTCTATCTATCTATCTATCTATCTATCTATCTTTCTTTCTATCTCAGTCATATCTATCTATATCTATCTATATCTGGGCATCTCCCCCCTCTTTATTCTCTCTCTCTCTCTCTCTCTCTCTCTCTTTCTTTCTCTCTCACTCTCTCTCTCTCTCTCGCTCGCTCAATCTATCGATCTATCTATCAATCTTTTGTTTATATGTATGTATGTATGTACGTATGTATCTATCTATCTATCTATCTCAGACTGTTCACATCTATCTACCTTAGTCTGTCCATATTTATCGATCTATCTATCTAATTTTATTCGCCCCTCCCTCTCTCTCTCACGCTCTCTCTCTCTCTCTCTCTCTCTCTCTCTCTCTCTCTCTCACACACACACACACACACACACACACACACATATATATATATATATATAATATATATATATATATACAAGTATGTCCATATCTACCTATGTAACCTATCTTAATTCCTATCTATCTTTCTATGTATCTCATTCAGCATCTCTCTCTCTCTCTCTCTCTCTCTCTCTCTCTCTCTCTTTCCACACACACACACGTACACACGCACATACATACATACACATATATATATATATGATATGGAAGCGAGTGGCACAATGGTTAAAGTCGAGGCAGATGGACTTGTTGATCCGAGTTCAAATCCCACCACAAGTCTGTTTGCATTTCACATTGCGCTAATACCCTTGGGAAAGGTATGAATCCATATATTCTCCCTCCAGCTATGGGTGAAATAGTAGGACAGACTGGACCCTTTAACCTTGGGTAGGTAACCAGTCTAGGAGAGGGATAACTCTAAATTCAAAATTCCTGAGGTCAGTCGTTGATTGGGTTTGTGGCATTCCTTGTGTACCAATTCTTTCCTATCGACTGTGCAAAAAAGTGTGGAATGGTCCTACACAAGCCTTCACCACTATAAACAAATCACTGTGTTGGTTGTTCATTGGATGAACACTCATGCGTCGAAAATCGACGAGAGAGTCCATAATATATATATATATATATAAGTATGTCCATATCTACCTATGTAACCTATCTTAATTCCTATCTGTCTTTCTATGTATCTCATTCAGCATCTCTCTCTCTCTCTGTCTGTATGTCTCTCTCTCTCTCTCTCTCTCTCTCTCTCTTCTCTCTCTCTTGCTAGCTATCAAACTATCAATATATCTATTTGTTCAAATATATCGATCTATGTATCTCTGTCTGTCGATATATCTATCTATCGGCATTAAATATCCCGAAAAAGTTTGATATGCCGTAAAATAAAAACAACCAAAGCAAACCAAGTGTATTAGTGCGAAAATGAATGTAATAGCTCGACTGGCGTTCGAACACGCTTACTACGATGTCACAGTCCAGCACGTTAGCCACGACACCACACACACACACACACACACACATACAGACACACACACATATACACACATATACGCACTCACACCTATACACACATATACACACACGCACACACAAAAACACACATACAGACACACACACATATAGGCACACACACCTATACACACATATACACACACGCACGCACACACACACACACACACATAGACACACATATACATGCACACACACCTATACAAACATACACACACACACATACAGACACACACGCCTATACATACATATACGCACACACATCTATACACACATATACATAGACACACATACAGACACACACCTATACACACACACCTATACATACATATACACACACACACATACAAACACACACACATATACACACATATACGCACACACACCTATAACACATATACACACACACCACACATGCAGACACACATATACACACATATACACACACACACACACACACAGACACACACACATAGACACGCATATACGCACACACACCTATACACACATATACAGACACACACGCCTATACATACATATAGACACACACACATACAGACACACACACCTATACACACATATACACACACACACACACACATACAGACACACACATATACATACATATACGACACACACCTATACACACACACCTATACATACATATACACACACACACATACAAACACACACACACACATACACACATATACGCACACACACCTATACACACATATACACACACACACACATACAGACACACACACACACATATACGCACGCACACCTATACACACATATACACACACACACACATACACACACACACACATAGACACACATATACGCACTCACACCTATACACACATATACACACACATACAGACACACACACATATACGCACACCACACACACACCACACACACATACACACACATACAGACACACACCTATACACACATATACAACACACACCTATACACACACACCTATACACACACACTATACATACATATACACACACACATACAACACACACACATATACACACATATACGCACACACACCTATACACACATATACACACACACACATACAGACACACACACATATACACACATATACGCACACACACCTATACACACATATACACACACACACACACACACATACAGACACACACACATAGACACACACAATATACACACATATACGCACACACACACACACATACACACACACACAAACACCGTTTCTTGGAATCTGAAATGTTGAAACAAAAATGTCTGACAAAAAAAAATGTAAGGTAAATAATCTTTTTTCTTTTTTCTTTTTTTTTTTTCTAGTCGTGGTACTATTTAACCCATAGTTGGGGGATGAGAGAGTTTATGCCTTTCACCAAGGTTTTTTTTTATCCGAAAGTGAACGTAATAGCGTGACTGGAGTTCGACCAGAGGGTCCAGTGGCTTCGGCCCGGGACCGCATAAGTTAACATCGTTGATCCCTCGATTTAAAGGGGCAGGGCTGGGTTTATTGTCC
This sequence comes from Doryteuthis pealeii, assembly GCA_023376005.1. Lineage (NCBI taxonomy): Eukaryota > Metazoa > Mollusca > Cephalopoda > Myopsida > Loliginidae > Doryteuthis > Doryteuthis pealeii. The sequence continues at coordinate 94,454,719 of CM042159.1, read as the reverse complement.
GATGCCTGAGGTGCCTCATTTGAGGGGGAATGCCGACGGTATCAGCGCATTTTTTGCACCCGCCACCCATGAGCTTCGGTTCGTGGGTGGTTCCACATTAATAGTGTCTTGTGCCTAACCCGTACAACGTGGGGTACGTGGTAAATACATCGGACTAAGTTACCTTTAAGCACCCCAGTGTCGACCTGGATTCAGAAGGACATGTTTCGCTTTGCACCTTCAACATCCGGTTGTTTGTTACCAAACGAATTTTGACGCATTTTTTTTAATTATAAAACTAACCCTAACCCCTAACCCTAACCCTATCCCTAACAAACAACCGGATATTGACGGTGCAAAGCTAAACATGTCCTTCTGAATCCACGTCGTTCCTGGGGTGCTTAAATGTAACTTGGTCTAATACATATTATGATGTCGTAATTCGGGACGATAGCCATTACACCACGACTCCCCCCCCCCATTCCGGCCAAGCTTCTTACAAAAGATATCATAGAATGAAGACGTAATTTTGACATGGTGGAATTTGAAATGTCGAAATAGGATTCCGACCAAGAAAAAAAAAATTGTGAGGTGAGTAATCTAATTTCTTTTCCTTTCTTTTTTTTTATTTTTTTTTTTTATTTTGTCTTTCTACGGACAATCGATGGCCTTGCGAATAATCCCATGAACAAGTGTAAGGGGTGACTTAATAAGGATGAAACATGAAAATTGCTTGTTTGTCCGTAGACCCTTCGGCTAATGTCCACCTGGTTCCTGTGAAAGGAAAAAGATCTCCAACAAATCTGCCCCACGGCGAAAAACATGCGGCCCGGAGCCATTTTGACCTGTCCAGGGGCGAAAATTATTGCTCGCTTCTTTCGATGGTTGCCAAAATTTCTTCCAGGAATCGAATAAATTTGAAAACCACTGTACTAAGCTTTGCTCCATTTTAGGTGGAGGTGCGTGGTGTAATGGTTAGAGTCGTAAGAAATGGACTCGTCGATCCGAGTTCAAATCCTGGTGGTGGCTGTTTGCATTTCACATAGCGCTAACCCTTGGGAAAGGTATGAATCCATCTACTCTCTCTTCAGCTATCTGTAAATAGTAAGGCAGACTGGACTCTAACCTAGGCCAGGTAAACTGTCTAGGAGAAGGAAAACTCTGAATTAAAACCTGTGAAACTCCGTTTAATAAATTGATCTTGTGTCACATCTACTCGTGAGGGGGTTTGGTAATTTGTAGTGCAATTAACAGCCTATTTTCTGTCACTTACGTGTCTGCTTGCTCAGGATAATACCAGTAAAATTACTAGTCTACCCAACTGTGATATCTGCCTCGTTGTTAATAAAAAAAAATCTTTTTTTACTCTCACTATATATCAATCTATAACCGTTACCGGCGTAGGACATGGACTCGTCGACCCGAGTTCAAATCCTGGACGAGACTGTTTGCATTTCAAATAACCTTGGGAAATATATGAACCCATCTACTCTCCTTCCAGCTATGAGTAAATAGTAAGGCAGACTGGGCTCTTTAACCCTGGCTAGGTAACCAGACTAGGAGAAGGAAAACTCTGAATGCAAACCTGTGAAACTCCGTCTAATAAATTGATCTTGTATAACATTCTGCTCGTGAGTGTGTGTGGGGGGGGGTAAAATATATACAAGGTTGCTTATTATAACTGCTATTTCTAAATGGTCACCCATCTAACTACTGAGCAAGTACATCGCTGCTTAACTTTTTGCTTGGTCTTATGTAATTACAATCATTCGTTTATACGATTATATTGTTTCAAGTATTCCTATCTAATACTAATAACTGATACAGCATTTTATCGTTTCAAGTCAGTATTTCTATTCCATTATACTCATTTGTTTGCACAAAGTTATATATTCTGATCTAATAAAAATAATTTGCTCACAGTTATATGGTTTCAAGTATTCCTATCTAATACTAATAATTTGTACACAGCTATATGATATCAAGTATTCCTCTCTAATACTAATAATTTGCACACAGTTGTATCGTATAAAGTATTCCTATCTAATACTAGTAATTTGAATAGAATTATATGATATTAAGTATTCCTATCTAATACAGATAATTTGCCCACAGGTATATGGCTTCAAGTATTCCTAATAATAATGTTTCATATAGCATTTTATCGTCTCAAGTAATAATACCTATTTAACAATAATCATTTGTTTGCATATAGTTATATGGGATGAAGTATTCGTATCTAATACAAATAATTTGCACACAGCTATATGGTATCAAATATTCCTATCTAATACAAATAATTTGCACACAGTTATATGGTTTCAAGTATTCCTATCAAATACAAATAATTTGTACACAGTTATATGGTTTCAAGTATTCCTATCTAATACAAATAATTTGCACACATTTATATGGTTTCAAGTATTCCTATCTAATACAAATAATTTGCACACATTTATATGGTTTCAAGTATTCCTATCTAATACAAATAATTTGCTCACATTTATATGGTTTCAAGTATTCCTATCTAATACAAATAATTTGCTCACATTTATATGGTTTCAAGTATTCCTATCTAATACAAATAATTTGTACACATTTATATGGTTTCAAGTATTCCTATCTAATACAAATAATTTGTACACAGTTATATGGTTTCAAGTATTCCTATCTAATACAAATAATTTGCACACAGTTATATGGCTTCAAATATTCCCATCTAATACAAATAATTTGCTCACAGTTATATGGTATCAAATATTCCAATCTAATACAAATAATTTGCTCACATTTATATGGTTTCAAGTATTCCTATCTAATACAAATAATTTGCTCACATTTATATGGTTTCAAGTATTCCCATCTAATACAAATAATTCGCTCACAGTTATATGGTATCAAATATTCCAATCTAATACAAAAAACAGCACACAGATGAATGGTTTCAAGTATTCCAATCTAATACAAATAATTTGCTCACAGTTATATGGTATCAAGTATTTTATTTAATAAAACTATTTCCATTCCTATCAATTGCAAATCATTTATACGGTTATATGATTTCATGTACTCATTTATGAGCCAAATGGGTCGGTTGAAAATGATTTTATTAGTTAGGAATACTTGATACCATATAACTGTATAAAGAAATTATTATGATTAAATAAAAATAGTTATTTGAAATTATAAAATTATTTGTAAATGATCAGTATTCGATAGGAACACTTTAAACCATATAACGATGTGAAAATTATTTGTATCAGAAACTGTCAGTAACCAGCCGCTGTTGACTCTATGTACACGCTACCATAACTTGGTCCGAGACTTAAACTCGTCTCGACGAGTCCATTTCCCATGATATTATATATATATATATATATATATATATATATATATACAGAGAGAGAGAGAGAGAGAGAGAGAGAGGAGAGAGAGAGTTTACTTGTCATAATTATTTTCATAATTATCGAATTTTATACGATAATATCATTTTAATTGCCTTCAAAAATATAAATAATAATAATAGGGACTTTGAAATAAAACCGGATCACCTTATCCCAGCAAGAAGACCAGACCTGGTGTTGATAAACAAAAAAGAAAGAACTTGTCAACTGGTGGATTTTGCAGTTCCAGCAGATCACAGGGTGAAGCTGAAGGAAAATGAAAAGATGGACAAATATCTGGACCTTGCCAGAGAACTGAAAAAGTTATGGAATATGAAAGTGAAAGTTATACCAATTGTAGTTTGTGCACTTGGAACAGTCCCAAAAGGATTGGAAAAGGGCTTGGAAAGTCTAGAAATCAGAGGAAGGGTTGAAACCATTCAGAACACGCACTGCTGCAGTCTGCCAGAATACTCAGAAGAGTCCTGGAGACTATATATATATATATATATATATATATATATATATATATATATAGATAGATAGATAGATAGATAAATAAGCGTTATAAGATGGAAATAAGTGTTCTGAAGAAGGCAATAGCCAGAAACCTTAAGTAAATGCTCCCTAAAACCTCTGTATAAACAGTTATATATATATATATATATATATATATATGTGTGTGTGTGTGTGTGTGTGTATATATATATATATATATATATATATATATATATATATATTAGAAGTAAACAAACAATGTGTTTGATATGGCCTTAGCCGACAATTTTTGGGAGAATATGTGCTTAATTGAAGTCATACCTAATTTTCAAAATGCCCGCCTAAGTATGGCATAAGCACAGTTAACGGCGCTTGGTGACTGTCAGTTTCACACTGATGCAATCCTCAGACTTGTTTTCACAATTACAAAACATCGTTGTCTGTGTTTACGTAATCATAACTTATACACACTATATATATATATATATATATATATATATATATATATATATGTGTGTATATTGCACTCTTGCACGCGTATGTCTACGAATCAGATACCTGTATATATGTGTGAATTTGGAAATAATTTTCCCACATTGAAAATATTATGAATACGTATTCTTTTTTTTTTTTTTTTCTTTTCCTTTCTCTTTTCCAAAGACGATATCTAGATAAAGACGATAGCGCTAATGAAGTAGTCGTGCCTGTCGGGGATTGTTTGATTAAAAAAGCTGACTTTTTGGGCGAATAACAACCTCTTTCCTTGATTCCGTGTCGAAGAGACAAGAAACTATCGCACCGACTCAGTAATTGGCTGCGGCCGGCATCATTTTACTAACTACTTCGTATATACATACATATATATATATATATATATATATATATATATATATATATATATATATATATATATCAGTCATCAAGTTTTGACCGTATTGCTCTCAATTTTTCAACGAGCGACTTAAACTCGGCTTTTGCATGTCAATATGACAGTTACTTGGTTGGTTGGTTGGATTTTACGGCATACCAACCCATTGGGTTATTTCATGCCGAAGAAGTTTTGCTTCATTCTTGTTGGTATTCAATTTTTCTTTTAATTCAATTTTTTTATAATTAAATGGACCATATGACCTTTAGGCACCCCTTTTGCGATCTCGATTCGTGGGGACATTTTTTTCGATTTACACCATCAAAATCCGGTTAATTGTTAACACATGATTTTTAGAGTCTTTTTTAATTATAAAACTAATCCATAACCCTAACCCTAACCCCTAACCCCTAACCCTAACCCCTAACAAACAACCGGATGTTGACGGTGTAAATGAGAAAAGTGTCCTTGTGAGTCGAGATCGCGAAAGGGGTGCCTAAAGGTCATATGGTCCAATTACATTTTTGTAAACTCATTTTGATATATTTAACCCATATATATGACCTTAACAGGTACTACCACTCCGGGTCAGGGTGGACCAGGGATTAATGGTGATAAAGGAGGTCCTCCACACTCCCCAGAGCTCCAGAATTCGAACTTCACAATTAGATGCAGTTTAACGTCATACTCAGGATATCGATATGCCTGGTAGTTCCAAAGGTGCAACTGGTACCGTATAACACAGTATTATCTGCCTCATCGGGTTTACCCGGTGCGGCCGGCATCCCGAGTTCAAATCCTAAACGAGTCTGTCCGCGTCCCACATTGAGCCGATGCTTTGTGAAACACCCAAATCTATCACTTCTCTCTCCATCTCAACTATGCATAAAATAGTAGGTCACATTCGGCTCTCTAGGCTCGGTACGGCAACCCGTCTGGGAGAAGGAAAACTCGGAATTCAAACTTCCTGTACTCCGTGCGAAGTTTATCTTCATAGGAACTGGAATCAGTGACACAGGTTCAAATCCTGGACGAGGTGGTTTCCTTTTCACTTCTCGCTAATGACCTTGGGAAAGTTATGAATCCATCTGTTCCTTCACCCAGCTATGGGTAAATAGTAGGGCAGACTGGGTTATTTAGTCTTGTTTAGTGCATAGGGCCGGTTTAACTCTGTCGGTAGAATGTTCGGCTGGAAACCTCAAGGTTCTTCGTTCGATACCGGCCTTCGCCAACTCAGCGTATGATCTGTGCGGTAAAATGAGGAGTTTATGGTAGTTATGGCGCTCCGCCTCAGACGCTAAAAACAATCTCATTGGTCAAGAGTTAGTTAAAATGGGATAGACTCCCTCGCTGTCTGGCTGATACCGACTTTAGGCTACCCCATCGTCTTTTTTAGAGCAAACTAGCTGTACTTCAGTTAAAAACCGACCTTTTGTTTCATCTTGCTTATTGGTGGTTGGTTGTTTTGTTTTACGGCATATCAATTTTTGCGGGTTATTTAATGCCGGAACCAAATCATTTTGATAAACAAAGGACTCACGTAATAATAATCCTTAGTAAACAATTATAACTTCGAGTAACTATTCTTAAGACTGTGGGGATTATTTTCCTTTGCCTGGAAGAGTTATCTCTCCACTGGGTTTACGTGCCGGCCACCAGGGGCTTTGGCATATAAGTGCCTTATTTAAAACTTCTCTTCCTCTTTTCTACCTCTCCTCGTAGGTACCCACATGGTTTAGACAATTGTCATTCCCTTCTCGTTGGGGCTTCGGTCCTCAACGCCGGTTACTAGTCACTGTAAGTGATTTATACAGCATGGACTATTCTTAGTCTCAAGTCTGTACTTTTATATTACTAGCAAATATATGCACCCTCCGGGTGCAAGTATTTAAGTTTTGATATAATAAAATATCATATTAAATTAGAAAGGCTAATGAAACTGACTAAGAATGCAGATAAAAAGATCTGCAACAGAGGGGGTATAATCGAAAAATAGAACAACTTTGAAACTAACTATTCCATCATTTTCCATTACTCCCCTCTTTCATTGGTAAATTTTCCTAATTTAACTATTTAGTTAAAATAGGAAGTAAAGGATAATATTACAGTTATTTCTTCTTGTAAATAAATTTCTTTTAAGATTTATCCACGAGATTTTTGTTTATATTTCTTAAGATAAAACCAAACAATTAGAAATCAATAATACCAAGCACATATTTATTAAAATAAAATTTTAAATATCAGTATGCAAATTAGCCTTCTCGTTCAAACTGTAAACCGCTATTTTGTTGTATATATAAATACAATTGCATGTTATTAGTACGTAGATATGGTCAACAGTATTAATAATGTAAAACAATTTTTATTAATAACTGAAGGTTTAAAAGAATGAAATCATGGAGAATTTGACGTAAATAATTAAGGGAATTGTGACTTGAGTAGTAATATAGTTTCGGTTACAGACAGAAAAACACACAATCTCCATTATAATAAGATGTGTACTTTTATGTTATCTTGTCTGTGACTTTTATGTATGTATGTTTATGTACACTATTCTACACTATCTTGTATTGTTTATTCATGTGCTGTTATCTATATAAAATGTTTTGTCTCAGAAATGTGTCGGAGTTGTATGTTCAATTATGGCTCTCTCATGACTGTATGCCTATCACACTGGTCCTCACTCTGGCCTCCTATATACTTATATGTATACACTTGTACTCCCACACTATTTGTTAAATATCCAGCCATAATTCTATAAATTTAAAGCATTTTAACCCATAAGTCTCCTACTGTTAACTTATGGTCTGGCCTATACAACATATCTTCATTACTCACTAAATAAAAGATTACACTAAGTTTATATGAGAAAAGGAAAGTGATACAGAAAATTAAATGTGTTTATAAAAAAATCGAGTATCCATTAAGAATTAATTTATTTCCAAACTTCGTCAGCGACCCACTGAGATTGATATGCCGTAAAACAAATCAGCAGCTATCACAGAACTTTGAACTTAACCCTTTATTCAGTCCACGGGGGTATCCTGTTCTCATTCCGCTAACCATAGCTGGGGTAGAGGTGTTAAGCTGTGTTAATTATTATTCTGTTACTGCTGTCCCTGACCAGGATTGAACCTGCAGTATAGAGATAACTGTCGCTTAGAACTGCCTTAACCTAACTCCTTTATGTGTCCAATTGGACAATTCAGTGTGAATCTTTTAGCTCAGTCAGTAGAGCGTTCTGCTAGAAACCACAAGGTTCCTAGTTCGATACCGGCCCTCGCCAACTCAGCGTATGAGTAGCACAGGGATCTGTGCAGTGACGAAAGGAGTTGACAAATAACTTACCCACTGTAACTTCAAAGGCACAAAAACTATATTATAGTCTTCCGAGACTGAAATACTAATGAATGAATTATTTAGCAAGTAATGACTTGAGTGAACATTTCAATAAAAGCAACTCTTACTTTTTATAAATTCTACTATACTATTTAGTAGATATACCCAAATTTGTCGGCTGCTATCTTTTTAAAAACTAATTAAAATTAATCAAATCTATCAGTTAAGGTCAAACTTTTGTCTAAAATGATAAGTAGTAACATAATGACCACCATTAAAAAAAGAAAAATATCATTACATATGTAGTTTATTTTTAATACATTTAAAACGATTTGTGTTGATCAATTTCGACGCGATCCGCCATTAACGCTTCTTTTCAAGGGTTTTTAAGCGCGTGTTTACAATTTGAATGTAACATTCACGATTGAAAAAAAAAATACCAAAAATCAGGTAATTATCCGATGTTAATGAAATTTTCAATATTGATTTATCAATTAATGAATTTTATAATGCATCAGTTATTTTATTTCAAAACTTTAATTTAGTATTTTTGCTATGAAAAATTAATATATAAAATTCATTTAAAATGTGAAAAACCTGATGTTAAGTTTAAAATGTTATATTTTTAGATTCTAGAAATAAATATCTACTTAATGCAAACCTTATTTTTTTCGAAAAAAGTATACGTTTTGAAGAAAAACTCTATTGAAAATGTACCCCCTCCCTTTTTAAGCAGAAAAATATCGATGTATAATTTTTTTCTTTTATAAAATAATAGCCAATTAGATAATTATCGAAATGAGTAAAAAAAGAAATCTCCAAAAAATGAATAATTTATTATTTTTTTACATTTTATTTTTCGATTTTCAGTACTTATTTTCTCATAGAAAAGCCACCGTAATTTTGTTTTTGTTTCTATTCATAACTTCCGTCTTTTATCTCTTTATTTACTGTAATTAGAAAACGGAAAGACCAACTTGAAAAAAAGTTACCCCTCCAACATAAAGGGGGGGGGGGTAAAAAATAAGTGACCTGAAAAAAATGAGAAAGTTTTTGAAATAAAATAAATAATGCATTATAAAGATCATTCATTGATACATAGACACTGAAAATTTCATTAAAATCCGATAATTCCCTGATTTTTGGTAAATTATTTTCCCTCGGGGGGGGGGGGGTAAAGTCATTTAGTCAAAAATGTAATTTAGTCTCATTTTGGGTATCCCTACTATTTAGCAACATTGTGAAGCCAAGAGGTCAAAAAGAAAGCAGCGGCAACAAAGCACCGGCACATCAACATCTTCAGGGACAGCCTTCAAATGCAACATCTGTGGTTGAGAATGTTTTTCGAACATCAGACTTCATAGTCACAAGAGGCGCTGTAACTTCCGGGACACAAAAACTATATTATAGTCTTCCGAGACTGAAATGCAAATGAATGAATGATTTAGCAAGTAGTGAGTAGTTTTTACTTAATCAGAAGAGAAATGCAATTATGTTTATTTAAATAAAAATACATTTTTTTTATGAAATGTTTTTATGCTTATTTAAATAAAAGTATGTCGTTTAGAAATAGTATCACACAATGTGTAAAAATTTGTTTTTATCAGATAGAATATAATTGCAAAAATCGTCTGTTCGTTTATTTTCAAATATTTGAAAGCGAAACTTACCGGTGTAAAGTTAAAATATGAACCTTTCATTAAGTTGATGATTTAGGGTGCTTATTGGTTTCTTGGTCCGTAAATTCTACTATATTATTTAGCAAGTAGTGACTAGAGTAATAATTTCAATAGCAGCAATTCTTACCTTGGGGTCTTGGAGAACCATTTTTTGGCCAACCAAAGGGATCAGCATCAAGCAGAGTATATTCTTGTTCAATTCAAAATAGCAGATATAAAAAAAAATAGCAGATACCAGAGATCTAGCTAAATAAAAAGAAATTACATACTCCTTCAATTAGACGCCACGTCACATATAAAATTTTATTTGATTTCGTTTTGTTTTGTTTTACGGCATATCAACCTCAGTGGGTTATTTAATGCCGATAAAGTTTTGAAATAAATCAATTCTTAATGCATAATACAATCTTTTTTATAAATACATTTTTCTATTTAACCCATAGATGGGACCCTGACAGGTACTACCACTCCGGGTCAGAGTGTACCAGGGAGCAATGATGATGAAGGGGTGCTCCACATTCCCCAAACCTCCAGAACAGGAACCTCACCATCAAATAGAGTTTAACGTCATTCCCAGGACATGTCGACCCTCAGTCACCGCCTTCTAGCACCCATATGATAAAAAAGGGATTGGGGCTTGCCATAAGGGCAATAGGGTTGGGAAAATCATATAGGTGCTAGGGCTTGACATGACCAGCCGATTGATCGGAGGGGGCCTCTCCGACCGCCCGTCTAGCCCAAGATAGGGCCAAAGTGGAGTATTGCATGTCATGAACTGCTCATCCACCTGGGTTCTATCCTTAAGCAACAGGTGGCCCCATTGGGGGAGTCTTATCCCTCTGCAATTTTGATTCCTAATGACTATTACAACATAATAGTTCTTTTAATTGGTGCCCGTAATGTAACACTAATCCATAGCTGAGAACTGTCGTGATTAAAATAAGATTAAAATTAAATTGAAGAAAAAGTAACGAACTCCCATGAGCCTTCAGACCGGAAGAACCCTCCAAGCATGTGCAGGAAAAAGGACCCACTTCCGAACACCAAGATAATCCCTTGGCCATTCTGACGTAGGCCTTAAATGGGACGAGACACCATTTTTGGACGGGAATACCCCCCTCCACGTGGTGGCTATGATCCGTGAATAAAGCCTGAATCCTAAAACTACCTTTTGTCTTTGTCTCTTCCTTTTTTTCCTTGAATTCCTTTTCAGCGCTACCACCAAATGATGGGGTTAAAAGCAAAGGAAAGCACGGTGGTGTACTGGTTAGAGTCACGGGAAATGGACTCGATGACCCGAGTTCACTTCCTGAACGAAGCCACAATTCACATAGTGCTAATACCATTGGGAAAGGTATGAATCCAACTATTCTACCTTCAGCTATAGTAGGGCAGACTGGACTCTTTAACTTTGGTTAAGCAACCTGTCTAGAAAAAGAAAAACTCTGAATTCAAACCTGGTCACAACTAGAATAGACTCAGGCCTACCTAATGATCTCTTCTAATTTTTAAAAAAACAAACACACTAGGAACACGCACCATAAGTAACCAGCCACCATTAAACATAAAACATTACACTTTTCGTCACCCAACAGAACAGAAGGTCTCATGCCTTTTCCAAGTGCATTATTGTGGAGTAAAACGCAAACTAGATTTTAAATCAGGGAGTCCATTTGTCATGAAGATAACCATTACACAACATGCGCTTCATATGAGTGCCAGTACTCCTACAACTATTTACGAAAGCCGTTTTGTTTAATTGTTTGTTTTTTAGAAAATGAAAAATTAATTATCTCTATTAATAATGGAGATTCGCTTCCGGTTTTTGTCTGTAACAAAAATTACGTCACTGCTTATGTCACATTACCCAAAATCGTCATAACATAGAATAAATACACTGAAAATTTGAACATGCAACATTAGACAGTCCTCATTGTTTTTTAAAACAAGTTTTAATAAATACATGGCTGGTATTATATATCTATATATAGTTTGTTTTATTTTTAATACATATTTAAAGTTTACATTTCAAATTGTTTTATTTTTTAATCCTTTAATGAATTTGATGATTTTACAAACTCGCTGACATTGAATTTTTATCTCCCACCCCTCAGGCAATATGTTTCAAAAATCTATTTTTACATCGCCCGGAGTGCGTTTTTTTTATTTTGTACTGCCAACGGACGCAAGAACGATCCCAAGTAATTCTCAACTCAAAGAACAGATTTAATGCCATCCCAACAATAGATTCGCTTACCCAACTACTCCGATCTAGAACAGCAGATACCAGAGATCGAGATAAGTATAGAAATTACAGACTTCAATTTGACGATGCCACGTCACATATACAATTTGATCACTAAAGACCTATTACAACCTACTAGCTCTTTTAAAGGTAAGGTTTGCCGGCTGAACTTGCACAAAAGTGTCAAAATAAGGGTGACCCAGAAAAAACAGAACCCATAAATTTTGTAATAAAACTGTTGATTTTAACTATGGGGGTCTAGGGTTTAGGGTTAGGGTTAGGGTTAGGGTTGGGGTTTAGGGTTGGGGTTTAGGGTTAGTTTACTGGGAAAATGAATAAATAATTTGGGTTCTGTTTTTTCTGGGTCACCCTGTATACCGGTGATCTAGAAAAAACAGAACCCATAAATTTTGTAATAAAACTGTTAATTTTCACTAAGGGGTTTAGGGTTAGGGTTAGGGGTTATGGTGAGGCTTAGGGGTTAGGATTAGGGTTAGGGTTGGGGTTAGGGGTTAGGGTTAGCGTTGGTGTTGGGGTTTAAGGTTATTTTATGGGAAAATAAATAAATGATTTGGGTTCTGTTTTTTCTGGGTCACCCTAATTTTGACACGATTGTACAAGTTCAGCCGGTTTACCCATAGCTGAAAAAAAGAGGGTCTCGTGTCTTTCCCAAGTGCATTAGTATGGAGTTAAAACGCAAACGGCATTTTAACTCAGCGAGTCTATTTGCCCCGGTGATAACCATTACGCAACGTAAGCTTCCTACGAGTGACACTACTACTACTACTACTGCTACCACAACTACTGGTGCTGCTGCTGCTGCTACTACTATTTATGAAAGCAGTTTTGTTTAATTGTTGTTTTGTTTTTGTTTTGTTTTTTTGCTTTTTAATAAAATGAAAAATTAATTAATTTATAATTTTTTCTTTCATAGATTTTTTTTATCAGTGAAAAAAATCTCGTGGAAAATGACTCGCCATTGGTATGAATTGCCTGGCGCAAGATGTTCCCATGGACTTGATAGTTGTTTATTAATTTATTATTATTTTTTTTTTTTTTTACAGCGACATCTGGTGGTGAAAAGAACCAATTCAGATTTTTGTTGAAGTTAATTTCTCTCTCTCTCTCTCTCTCTCTCTCTCTCTCTCTCTCTCTCTCTCTCTCTCTCTACCTCTTTTCTCAATGTTCCTCCTCTTTCTTCCTACCTTCTCTACTTTTCCACTTTCCTCACTCCCCCGCCCCCTCTCTCTATTTGCAACTTCCCTCTACCCTCTTCCTCTTTCTCTCGACTTTCTCTTCTTTTTCTGCTCTTTCTCTCCTCCCTCCCTCTCTCTCTCTCTCTCTCTCTCTCTCTTTATATATATATATATATATATATATATTATTATATATATAGAGAGAGAGAGAGAGAGATAAAGAGAGTGTGTGTGTGTGTGTGTGTGTGTGTGTGTGTGATCAAATCCCTTAAATGAACAAAAAAAGCAAACAATATTAGTCTAATGTCTGTCTGTTTGTCTGTCTGTCTATCTATCTACATCTATCTATCTATCTATCTACCTCTCTCTCTCTCTCTCTCTCTCTTTCCTGAATGTATATATATATATATATATATATATGAATATGTGTATGTGTGTATGCGTGTATGTGTGTATCTGTGTGTGCATACATGTGTGCATGCGTATGTGTGTGCTTATCTAGATTATCATGGCGTCTTCACAACTTCCGCTCTCTTATATTTTCAGGATAAGCTCCATAATTTAAAAACAAAACAAAACAAAAATCAATGAAATGGAGAAAAGAAAGAAAGAAAAAACAATTGTTTTTGTGTGTGTGTTTATGTGCGTGTGCGTGTGTGTGTGTGGTAACACGCAACCCTAATCCCGCGTAATAAGTCACGTGGCAAATCAATAGTCACGTGACTATTCCCACACTTGAGATGTGTATAGGGACCAGAGTGAGTCAGTGATAATCCGTCCTTCGAATGGATAAATAAATAAATAAATAAAAAATGAAATAAAATAGAATAACATAAAAAAAAATAAAATAATTTTAAAAAAGTAAGATTTACTGACCATGTTTCTATGCAGGACAGACAGACAGACAGACAGACAGATTTTTGGCGGGAAGAGACATTTACTCGTAAGGGTAGATGGCTTCTAAGTACGATCGCAGAATAATGTCGTGTAAAAAAGAAAAGAAAAAAACAAAAACAAAAAGCGTTTCTTCTTATTCCCTGGTGGCCTAGCGGTTAAAAGCCTTCGTTAAGTGCCTCGACTTAGATCAGGTCTGAAAGCCCCGTCGGCAGGGCTTAGAATACGCTGAGCGTATCTCCTGTGTAGGAGTAACACCACACTCCCAAAAGAAAATCAGGGATTGTTGGTTTGTAAGTTGGTTGTATTTTATGGTATGTCAACTCTTGTTGGGTTATATATATATATATATATATATATATATATATATATATATTATTATTATTATTATTATTATTATAATGGAGATTCTGTGTTTATCTGTCTGTAACCGAAACTATATTACTACGCAAATCAATATTCCCTTAGTTATTTATGTCACATTCTATGATTTTATTTTTATTTAAACATCAATTATTAATAAAATTGTTTAACATCATTAAGACTGTTGACCATATCTACATACTAATAACATGCAATTGTATTTATATATGCAACAAAATAGCAGTTTACAGTGTGAATGGGAAGGCTAATTTGCATATTGATCCTAAAAATTTGATTTTAATAAATATATGTTTAGTATTATTGATTTCTAATTGTTTGGTTTTATCTTATTGAATATGAGCAAAAATCTCGGGGATGAATCTTAAAAGAAATCCATTAACAAGAAGAAATAACTGTCATTTTATTCTTTACTTCCTATTTTAACTAATTAGTTAAATTAGGAAAATTTACCAATGAAAGGCGGGAGTAATGAAAAATGATGGAAGAGTTAGTTTCAAAGTTCTATTTTTCAATCATACTCTCTCTGTTTCAAATCTTTTTATCTGCATTCTTATTCAGTTTCATTAGCCTTTCTAATTTGATATAATATTTTATTATATTAAAACTTAAATACTTGCACCCGGAGGGTGCATATATTTGCTAGTATATATATATATATATATATATATATATATATATACTATGATAAAATGAATATATAAGGGTTTTACATATCTATTTATTAGGTGACAAAGGAACAGTCACAACCATTTGGTTTCTTTCGATTTAATCATCTGGTGAAGATGTTTCAAATAAAATTGAAAGGCATTTGAAACATCTTTACCTGATGATTGCATCGCATGAAACCAATATGGTCGTGAATGTTCCTTTGACACCCAATAAATAGATATGTAAAACCTTTATATATTTATCTTATTATATTATATAACAGCTCTATTTTATATTGAGTACTCTACCAAGATATATATATATATATATATATATATATATATATATATATATATATATTGATATTGAGAGTACCATCGACACGTTTATCGATCAAAGCTCATGGTTGGCGGGTGCAAAAATGTGTTGATCCCGTCGGCATTGCCCCTCAAGAGGGGAGCATCAGGCACTGGGCAATGAACCCAGCCCTGCCCCTATGAATCAAGGGGGCAGTTGTTGCCTGGGGGTATCCCCCTGAGATCAATGCTGTTAATCAATAATACAGGTCCAGTGGCCGGAGGCACCATACCCCAGCCCCCGGAGGGGCGGGTTATTAGTAATGAATGTATTTGATAACCCTTGACTGTACAAAACCCCAACCTGTTGGCCCGGCTTAGAATCCACTGACTGTATCCCCCTGTTGTGGGGTAAGACCCCCCACCTAAAAAGAATGGTATCTTCTAAACCGGTTTAGGAGAATCAAAACTCTGAATTCAAACCCGTTAATCTCCGGTTAAGAAATTGATCTTGTCTTACATCCTGTTTGCACGTAGAGGTTGGTAAATATTTTTTTTCGCCTTTTTTTAATGGAAAATGTGGGTCAAATTTTCTTTAAATCCCCTCTCAGACAAAAACAGAGCGTGGATTGAACTCATGACTTTGTTGGCCTCCACAAATTTCTCTTTATAAAAGGATGTGAATTTGCTCATGTTACAAAAGACCATACAGACAGACAGAGAGAAACATATATATATATATATGAAATTTAACATTTTGAAAAAACATATGATGTTTTTTATGTAATTGCTGACAGATCTGTTTCGACCAAATCGATAAGTTGGTCTTCATCAACGAGTGACATAGACGGCAAGAAAGATATCCGTTAAAAGACTGTTTACAAAACGAACGCTGAATTCATATTTGTCAAACGAAAAAACAATATATCTGGAATTTTACACCTTGAAGACTTTCATCTATAAATCTACGGACTTATCAACACCACAAGTAAATTTTGGAACTCTAACATCTTTCTTCAAATTACACTGTGGACTTGTATATTTTTAACAGCTGAAATATATACTATACTATTTTGATACCCACTTTACATTTTTTATATAATTTTTACAACAAACTCTTTTGAGTTTTACTATAAACTATAAGGCTTGTGATTTTTTTTTAAATTAAAAATATAATTTATTTTATTTTTAAAAACAGAACATGCATTTTTCAAAATTTCAGCGGCTGAATTCAGCGTTCGATTTTGTAAACAGTCTTTTAACGGATATCTTTCTTCCCGTCTATGTCGCTCGTTGATGAAGACCAACTTATCGATTTGGTCGAAACAGTACTGTCAGAAATTACATAACATCATATGTTTTTTCAAAATGTTAAATTTCATACTGTCGGATTAATTTCCATCTATTTTTCATATATATATATATATATATATATATATATATATATGTATGTATATATATAATATATATATATATATATATATATATATATATTTCTGTCATAATTTTAAAAAACTTTTCCTTATATCAACAAATGCCCTGAAGAAGATCTACTTAACAGATCGAAACACTGCAGCGTCGGCTAATAAACTTACCACTCATTTTTATCTAAACCTGTGTTTTTTTCAAATTTCTCACTATACTACATATCGTTGGATTCACTTCCATCTCTTCACACACACACACACACACACACACACATATATATATATATATATATATATAATACGAGTGATATTTTTATAAGTAAACAGTGCTCAATATCACTTATAGAGCAT
>CM042159.1:94402532-94432532 GCA_023376005.1 Doryteuthis pealeii | reverse complement strand
TTATTGTTAGAGTCGCACATGCAAAAATTCTAAGTCTTTTGTTATATTTTAACTTATATATATATATATATATATAATATATATATATATATATATATATATAACAGGTTTAGCGTTTTTATTATCATTGGAACAATTATTACAACCATTCGGTTTCTTGCTAGGGCATTGATCAGGTAAACGAAATTGTTTTTGAAAATGCTACAAATAGTATAAATATGGTTAAATATGTGCGTTTTTTTTAACTGTATTTTCGTGTTGCATGTTTACGTTTACCTGACGAATGCCATAGCAAGAAACCGAACGGTTGTAATAATTCTTCTGATGATAATAAAAAAGTTAATCCTTTTATTTATTAATTTATTTATCTATTAACGCTCTATCACAGATATAGAACACTCTTCTAATCACTGTACGTTGGATTACTATCGCTTTTTCAAGTATAGTAGTGCCAACCATATACATTGAAATGTATATATATATATATATATATATATATATATATATATATATATTTGAATTGAGTTGGCATCCTTCCGTCTACTGAAGACGATTGCGTACTGTCTATTTTTTATCTGCAACTACAGGAGTGGCTGAACAGACCAATTCTTGAATGGCAGTCTCTGGAGCAGTGACTGCAAACAAACAGTGATACTTGCTGAAGTTGCTGTTGACTCTCCTTCTTTCTGGCTCTCTCTTCCGTGGCGGCTTCTGTCCTCACTTTTTCACTCCTTTTCATTTCTTATCTGATGAGGAGTCGCCAGGTCGTACGGTCTTCTGCACAAGCCTCCCGTGTGTTGGTGTTAATGTGCCATATCTTCATGTTTCTCTTACAGACATCTTTAAAAACGCAGGCGTGGTCTCCCTACTGGTCGGGTGCCCTCCGCTAATTCGCCATACAGTAGGTCTTTGGAGATGCGGCCTTTGTCCATCCTCCTGACGTGGCCAAGCCATATATATATATATATATATATATATATATATATATATATATATAATAGAACTTGGTTTGAAATTATATATAAGTTAGGGTAGCGTGTCAGTGGCACTTGTAACAGTTTCTCGACAAGGAGATTTTCAAACCAAGTGCTTCTATTAATATAAATATACCCTATCTATCTCGGTATGTTCATATTCTCTCCCTCTCTCTCTCTCTCTCCCCCCCTCTCTCTCTCTCTCTCTATATATATATATATATATATATATATATATATATATAAGTAAAAAAAGTAAGTAAAGTCGTCGGAGTGGCCTAAAGTCGGTATCAGCCAATCAGCGAGAGAGTCTATCCCCTTTTCACTTACGCTAGACCAAGGAGATTTTTTTGTCTATATATATATATATATATATATATATATATATATACATGTATATATACATATATATACATATATATATATATATATATATATATATATATATATATATATATATATATATATATATATATATATATATATATATATATATACATATATATATATATATACATATATATATATATATATAGACAGAGAGAGAGAGAGAGAGAGAGAGAGAGAGAGAGAGAGATCTTTAGGGGTGACCTAAATTAACTTTCATTGTCAGCATATATAAAGCAATGATCGTCTGTACACAGACTAGATCTCTCTGGTGATCGTAAAATATATAAACAAACGTATGTATTTAATAGTTTAAACACCAACACTTTACGGCAGCTGTCAAATGGCCCAGAGGTTAAGAAGTCAGGCGGACAAAAAATCAGTTGGATTTCGATCCTGACCATAGGTAGTTGTTGTGCCTAGCGACACTGAAGAGGCTTGAAACGCCGAAACACGGGGTCTGTGGATGACTTATTATATATATATAGAGAGAGAGAGGGAGAGACAGACAGAGATGGGTGAGGTAGTAGCATACACAGATAGATACACATATATATATATTGCAGTATACTGAGATAGAAAGAGACTGATATATATATATATATATATATATATATATATATATATATATCCCAGTCTGTTCATATCAATTTCTTTCCTCTGATTCTTTTCTTTTCCTTCGTGCCGATTCCAATTAATCATTCTTCGCCGATGTTACCATTTCAAAAGACTTCTGCTCCGTGCGCACCCCCTACCCCTACTACCTGCTATCCCCCCTCCCTCATAGCTCCCCACCTGAACTTCTCTGTTCGTTTTATTACCAATGGTGAGCAAAAACGAATTAATTGATTTGTTAATCAGATCTACTAATTAGTCTAACTGCGTCGCCGCCGTCAACGACCGTCTCTTGCATCTGCGCCACCACCGCCACCCTCTACCACCCTAGTTCCTTACCCCTCTACCCTCCCTCCAAACCCTTAGTTTTCATGTCGTCTCTATTGTCACGGACAATGACTGCAGAAGTCACAACAAGCATGATTACATGACAATAATAACAAACGCAATGTCGGTAGCAGTTTCATTCAGTAAATTGAAATTAAAAAAAAACATGCACACACACATACCAACAAAAGTGTGTCGCGCCTATGTATAGAGCTAAGTGGTTAGAGGATTGGATTAAAAAATGAGAGGTTCAAATTTCTAATTTTTTTCTTTGTTATTTTTCTTTTTTTTTTTTTGTTTCTTTTCTTCTTTTTTTTTTTGCAGCCGCAATTTTTTCTTTATTTTTTTTTTCTTTCTTTATTTTTTTTTTTCGTTTTTAATTTTTTTTTTTTTTTTCAGCTGCTGCAAAATTCATCGAACTCAGAACAAAATGCATTGATACATGGCCATTACTTCCAGGTCCACTCTTGCCCGAATTCTAGGTAACAGTTTCATTCAATAAATTGATATTAAAAATAAATGACACACACACACACCAACAAAAGTGTGTCGCGCCTATGTATAGAGCTAAGTGGTTAGAGTATTGGATTGAAAAATAAGAGGTTCAAATTTCAAATTTTTTTCTTTGTTATTTTTCTTTTTTTTTTGTTTCTTTTCTTCTTTTTTTTGCTTCTTTTCTTCTTTTTTTGCTTCTTTTCTTCTTCTTTTTTTTTCTTCTTTTCTTCTTTTTTTCTTCTTTTTTCTTTTTTTGTTTCTTTTCTTCTTTTTTTCTTTCTTCTTTTTTTTTGTTTCTTTTCTTCTTTTTTTTTTTTTCTTTTCTTCTTTTTTTTCTTCTTTTCTTCTTTTTTTTTTTTTTCTTTTTTGTTTCTTCTTCTTTTTTTTTTTCTTTTCTTCTTTTTTTTTTGTTTCTTTTCTCTTTTTTTTTTTTTTTTTTTGCAGCCGCTACAAAATTCATCGAACTCAGAAAAAAATACATTTATACATTGCCATTACTTCCAGGTCCACTCTTGCCCGGATTGTAGGTAGCAGTTTTATTTAGTAAATTGAAATAAAAAATCATGCACACACACATACAAAGAAAAGTGTGTCGCGTCTTAGTATAGAGCTAAGTGGTTAGAGCATAGGATTGAAAAATAACAGGTTCAAATTTCAAATTTTTTCTTTCTAATTTTTTTATTTTTTTAATTTATTTATCATATTTATGTTTATTTTTACATTTTTTGGTGGGGTCTGCATTTTTCTGTTTCACGCAATTCATCGAACTCAGATTAAATTACAATTATACGTTGCCATTACTTCCAGGTCCACTCTGGTCCGGATTGTAGGTTACAGTTTCATTCAGTAAAATGAAATTTTTTAAAATGCACACACACGCGTGCGCGCGCACACACACACACACACACACACACACACACACACACACATACCAACAAAAGTGTGTCGTGCTTTTGTATAGAGCTCAGTGGTAAGATTATATGTTTGAAAACTGAGAGGTTCAAATTCCGCTGCGGAAAAGAAAGCCAAAAGGAAGGAGAGACAACAGCAACTCCAGCAAGCATCATTGTTTGTTTGCAGTCACTGGTCCAGAGACTGTCATTCAAGAATTGGTCTGTTCAGCCACTCACGCAGTTGCAGATAAAAAAAAATAGACACTACGCTATTGTCTTCAGTAGACGGAAAGATGCCAACTCAACTAATATATATATATATATATATATATATATGATGTAAAATTCGCTGACAGAATTCTGTTTCGACCCTTTATTGAAGTGGTCTTCCTCAAGAGCGAGTTGTGTATGATAGAGAGAACGGCGAAAGTGGACCGTTATGAGACGAAAGTGGTGCAGATAAAACGTTCAATATTATAGCCGGAATTTTTTAAATTTTTATTTTTATTTTTAATTTTTTTTTAATTTAGAAAATGCGTATTCTGTTTTGAAAATAAAATAAAATAAATTTTATTTTATTTTATTAAATCAGAAGCATTATAGTCCACAAAGAAAACTCAAAAGAGTTTGATGTAAATGTGTATAAAAATGTAAAAGAAAGTATCAAAAAGTTCAAAAATCCCAGCACTGTAGACCACGATGTTCACCGGATAAGATGTAGAAATTCTGGTATTTTTGTTTTTTTCAAAAGACAATATGAAAAATGAATGGAAGGGAATCCGACAGTGTGAAATAAATATTTAGAAAAAAACAAACACATGATGTAAAATTCGCTGACAGAATTCTGTTTCGACCCTTTATTGAAGTGGTCTTTTCACACTGTCGGATTCACTTCCATTCATTTTTCATATATATATATATATATATATATATATATATATATATATATATATATATATATTCAATGTATATGGTTGGCACTACTATACTTGAAAAAGCGATAGTAATCCAACGTACAGTGATTAGAAGAATGTTCTATATCTGTGATAGAGCGTTAATAGATAAATAAATTAATAAATAAAAGGTTTAACTTTTTTATTATCATCAGAAGAATTATTACAACCGTTCGGTTTCTTGCTATGGCATTCGTCAGGTAAACGTAAACATGCAACACGAAAATACAGTTAAAAAAACGCACATATTTAACCATATTTATACTATTTGTAGCATTTTCAAAAACAATTTCGTTTACCTGATCAATGCCCTAGCAAGAAACCGAACGGTTGTAATAATTGTTCCAATGATAATAAAAAAGCTAAACCTTTATATATATATATATATATATATATATATATATATATATATATATATATATATATATAAAATAAAGTTTGTTTCTTTATAGTATCATTGAAGCATTGTGTGTGTGTGTAATATAAAGATTTTGAAGGCAATTTACAATTTTAAATTTGAAAAAAAAAAGTTAAATAAATTCAACACATATTGCATTGTAAATTGCCTTCAAAATCTTTATATTACACACACACACAATGCTTCTTCAAAGATACTATAAAGAAACAAACTTTATTTCACTATGCCGAGCAAGGTTTATATTTATAGTAAAAATTAAAAGAATTTCGAACATTTACCACGCGCAGGAGCAGCCGAGCCGTTTTACATCACGGAATTAGCCGATTTAACATCACGGAAAAAAAATTTTTTTTTCAAATATACGGTGTTCATCAACTTCTTAAACAACAGAAGATTACAATATCGCGTGGGTTAAGTACTATAAAAAAATCACCTAGTACTTTCAATACTTTCAACTTTCAATAACTCTGAAGATGGAATTTTACTTCCGAAAATATTTAGTTTTGAAAAAAAAAAAAAAGTTAAATAAATTCAACACATATTGCATTGTAAATTGCCTTCAAAATCTTTATATATATATATATATATATATATATATATATATATATATATATTATAAGTTATAAAAAAAGCTATAAAAATTCAGCTAATGACTTTATTGGTAAACCACCCAAAACAAAAACACCTGTTTAAAAGACTAATGTTAAAAATGAAATTCCATTCCACCCCCATAAAAAGAGAAAGAGAGGGTGAAATACTCATGTGTATGTATATATATATACACATGCATGTAAGAATTCATTTTCATATTATCAACCAAAGCCTGAAGAAGATACCAGAAGATCTGAAACACGTGTTGCACATGTAAAACAAAAAGAATAAAAAAATTTTTCTGAGAACAAAATACATTTTGCGGACCTTCCGTTTTTATAAAATATATAAGTTAAGATATTACAAAAGACTTAGAATTTTTACTTGTGTGACTCTAACAATAAGAGTATACATTGAGCTCTGCAAAATGCGACACGTGTTAAGAAAATTTTTTCCTTCTTATTTTTTCTTTATTTTTTCTTTATTTTTTTGTTTTTGTTTTTGTTTATTTTTTTGTTTTTTGCAGGAGTTGCATTTTTCTGTTTCGCACAATTTATCGAACTAAGAGAAATTACAATTATACATTATCGGGGTGGCCTAATATTGGTATCAGGTAGACACTGAAGGAGTCTATAGTTAAACAATTAATGGTTTGGTTTGGTTTGGTTTGGTTTGTTTTACGGCATATCAACCTCAGTGGGTCATTTAATGCCAATAAAGTTTGGAAATAAATCAATTCTTAATGGATAATACAATTTTTTTATAAATACATTTTTCTATTTAACCCCTAGATGGGACCCTAACAGGTACTACCACTCCGGGTCAGAGTGGACCAGGGAGCAATGGTGATGAAGGGGTGCTCCATATTCCCCAAACCTCCAAAACTGGAACCTCACCATCAGATAGAGTTTAACGTCATTCCCAGGACATGTAGACCCTCAGCCACCGCCTTCTAGCGCCCTTAAACAATTAATGAATTTATCAATATTTTTCAAAATAATTTTCAAAAAGTATAATTTGACTTATACATGAGACACTGACAAGTATTACCACTCCCGGTCAGAGTGTACGTGGGAGGAATGATGATTAGACTCTTCAATTACTTAAGGATTTAGAACTGGAACCTCTTCCCTAGGTAGGGAACAAGGGTTAGGGCATGCACGAAGATATTGTAGACGAAATGTTTTACCACGCAAAACTTGTAGAACGAAAAACTCTAAATAATTTAAGGCTATTTTCCCACCTACATCCTCTATCTATTAATACTGAAGATTCGGTGTTTATATATCTGTAACCGAAACTACGTCACTGCTTATGTCACAATACCCAAATCGTTAATACATAGAATAAAGAATAACCCTGTATTATAAACCTTTTTCTTTATCCTTTTTAGATATTCAATATTAATTATCGATAGAATAAATAAAATCTGTTCCCTATAATTCAACATTTAATCTTTTCCATTTTAATAATGACAATTTAAATGAATAAACTATATGATTAATTAAAAATTTATATATTATCACTTTAAAAAGAAAAAAAGTTATTTGCAAAATTTGTAATCAATTTAAAAAAGAATTTTTTTTACTCACACTATTTTTTTTAATAACAAGAATTTAACTAAAAAGTTTACAAATAAATAAATACCTACGATTTTGTGTAAAATTGATGTGTAAAATATTCAAAATAATTATTTGATTATTACATGCACGCAACATTTTATTTGAAGGGGACAGAACTAAGTTTCCATTTCAAATTGCTTTTTCTTTCTTTCTTTCTTTTTTTTTTTACTCCTTTAATAAATTTGATGATTTTACTTACTTATTGTACAAACCCTCTGACATTGAAATTTTAACTTCTATCCCCTAAGGCAATATCTTTCAAAAGTAATTTTTTTACACCGCCTGGGTTTTTTTTTTTTTTTTTTTTTTTTTAAGTTTATATAACGTAGTTTCGGTGTCTGTCTGTCTGTAACCGAAACGCAGCATTTTCGTGCAAGTCCCGTCTAGCTTATTCACTAAGCGCTTTGTTAGAGTCCAGGTAGTGCAGACGTACAGTAACACTGAAACTACTACGGCTTGGAAGAATTTTCGCTTTAATTTGTCAGCGAGGTCTGATTTCCATATCACTGATAATTTGTTTAAAGTAGCCCATGCCTTTGCTATGCGCGCATTGACGTCGTTTTCTGTTGAAGAGATATTACTACCTAGATATGTGAATTGTTCACCGGGTTAGCTCAGTCGGTAGAGCGTTCGGCTAGAAACCACAAAGTTCCTAGTTCGATACCGGTCCTCGCCGACTCAGCGTATGAGTAGCACAGGGATCTGTGCGGTAAAGTAAGGAGCTGATGGTAGGTGTGGCGCTCCACCTCAGAAGCTAAGATAATCTCCTTGGTCTAGCGCTAATGAAAAGGGGATAGACTCCCTCGCTGTTTGGCTGACACCGACATTAGGCCGCCCCGACGAAGACGGGTTTACCATTGAGCGTGAAAATGTCTACTTCATTTCTAAAGCATAAAAAAATTATTTTTTTTAGTCGGGCAGATTCTAAATATTAATTTGTGTAATTAAAAAAAAAACAACCTCAAGCTTTCGTCAATATAACTTAACTGTGGTCCAGTTAAGGTGATGATTCTTTAATATCTATAGGGAATTGATCCAAGGGGATACAACTATGCTTGACTTAACCATAATCAGTTAATTCTTTAAAAAAAAGAAAATGGAGAAAAGTGTAAATTAACTATGGTCCAGTTAAGGTGATGATTCTTTAATATCTATAGGGAATTGATCCAAGGGGATACAACTATGCTTGACTTAACCATAATCAGTTAATTCTTAAAAAAAAAAGAAAATGCAGAAAAGTGTAAATTAACTATGGTCCAGCTAAGGTGAAGATTCTTTAGTACTAGCAGGACCTGTGGATATACCACAGTATGATAATTTTATTATTACAACGTTTTATATAGTTTAATAAAGAGCTATTGTTATTACTTCAATATGTAAAAAGTATAATAATCATGATTTAAATCTTTCTCACTCTTTTTCTCTTTCTTTACATCTTTTCATTATGTTCGATTGAAGCAAATTAGCGTTATCCCTTCCGCGTGCTTACCCACTCTTTCTATCTTTCCTCTACTCTGTTTCTTTCTTTCTTTCTTTCTTTCTTATTATATTGTTCGGTGTAGCATGTCCTTTTTATTCCCTTTCTTACTTTACAATGAAAACTTAATTGTCCATTATTTATCTGTGGTAACGACACTCATAAGAAATAAGAATTTAGTGGATAAGCAACACTAGATAATCTGGATTTAGATGTTTGCATTTCATCTTGGACGATTTGGACGGTCTCATTTTTACCCAGAGGGTGTTGCAAGCTGATAACGGAACACGAGTTTTAATATATAGATTTTAAGATTCAATTCATAGTGAAGTGATCCAAGGGGAAGACAACTATATTTGACATCACCACAATAAATAAACTCTTTAAAAAAAAAAAAAGAAAAGAAAAGCGTTGGAATATTTCGATATATTATATATATATATATATATATATATATATACCAACCCTTCCGCACGAGCAGGATGTGACACAAGGTCAATTTCTTAAGCGGAGTTTAACAGGTTTGAATTCAGAGTTTTCCTTCTCCTAGACCGGTTGCCTAACCACGGTTAAAGAGCCCAGTCTGCCCTGCTATTTATACATAGCTGGAGGGAGAGTAGGATTCATACCTTTCCCAAGGGTATTAGCGCTAAGTGAAATGCAATTACCACGCCCATGATTTGAACTCGGGGCGACATATAAGGTGTCCTACAATACACCACCTAAATTTATAGACTGGGCGAAGTCACGTGGACATAATGCGTGGCTGGTTGACTACTTAATCACTGGTACTGACCGACGTTCATTTGCAATCATTGACGAAGAAACTTACAACCAAAGGATTTTTTTACCAACGATTTCCACTGGACAAGCACTCTTTCTTGAAGCCTAGCGGATGGCCCATAAAATCGAAACAAAATGAAAGAAAGAAGAAAGCGTGAAAGAGAGAGAAGAAAAAAAAAAGAAAGAGAGAATTGTATTCCTAACCAATGAAACGAGTCTAACGATGAACACAAAAAGGGCGTGTTAATGCGCATGCGTTAAACGGATTGTAACACATTTATGCGTTGTCGTCTGCTGAACGTCTGTCAGGGAATATGGTGTCGTTTCTCTTGATTTACTGTTTACACTAAATAAAATTTGATTAAAAAGTGTCGAACGAACAAAATGGTGTCAGATGTGGCGGTAAGATTGTCTAAAATCGAATACAAGAAAGTGTCGTTTATTCTGAGATCGATCAATATGGTGGGCAAGGAAAGCAATTGCAGAGATGCCATTCACCTTAAAAATACAAATCTATTTATCTATACATATATAAAGGGCAGTTGTGTGTATCTGTATGTCCGGAGGAAACTTCGAAAATAAAACAATTAACGACAAACTAAATATATATATATATACACATTAAATATCACTAGGGCTTGGTTTTTGAACAAAAATGATAGAGATTTGATTTATATTCGTGAAGATAATTAAAAAATAAAATTTAAATGATAACAGCATGGATTTTTTTTTTCATTTAATATTTTAGATAGTAGACATTAACATTTCTTTTCAGAGTAGCTGGATCAATGCAAGTCTATTTTTTTCTTTTTACATAGGGATTTAAATGGGGCATCCCACGAGGATTCAACTCATGATTCAGTAATAATGGATCTGCGGGACTAACTTTAAAAAATCTCCCTCTACCCAGGCGACGCCGGGTAGCCGCTGCTAGTACATATATGAAAGGCTGTTGGTTTGTATGTATGTATGTCCAGAATTGGACTAACGAGCAACCAGAGGGTCCACAACTGAAGATATGGAGTGACGTCATCGTCGTCTGTGACGGACTTCCAAAAGAAAGAAAGAAAGAAAGAAAGAAAAAATGTATGTCCGGATGAAACTATGAATATAAAACAATTAAAGACAAAGAAAATATATATTCACATTAAATATCACCAGTTCTTGCTTTTTGTGCAAAAATTATGAAGAATCGAAGATATTTAAAAATTAAAATATACGTATAAATAGCATTGAAATTCTACTTAGAAATGCCCAGCATTTGTAAATCTCAAAAGTAAACAAAGCCTCCCTCAACTCAGGCGACACTGAGTAGCCACTTCGGTAATTTATGAGGAAGTGCATCCCGGTCTCCTGCCTCAGAAATTGCTACCCGGTGACTATTAAAATAACGTCCCCAGCTATGTCGTCTCGGCGGTGTTACTGGAAAGAAAACAACCAACTTAGGGTGTTAAATGTATTTTAGGGGGGGGGGCTTCTCTTTTTTGATATGAACAAATGGTGATGGGTGGATATATATAAACAAAGTAAAAAATGAACAAATTGAGATAGATAGATAGATAGATATCCATCTTCATATAAACAAGAATTACAACAAATTACGATAAATAAACAAGAATTACGACAAATTTCTATAAATAAATTTCTAAACAAATAAATAAGAATTACGACAAAAAAAAGAGAAGCCTCCCCCCCTCTAAAATACATTTAACGCCCTAAATTGGTTGTTTTCTTTCAAGTAACACCACCGAGACGACATAGCTGGGGACGTTATTTTAATAGTCACCGGGTAACAATTTCTGAGGCAGGAGACCGGGACGCACTTCCTCATGAATTACCGCCACTTCTAGTATATATGTATAAAGGGCAGTTGGTGTGTATGTATGTATGTATGTATGTATGTATGTCCGAATGAAACTGCGAAAATAAAACAACGACTAAGTATATATACACACACATTAAATATCACCAGTTCTTGCTTTTTGTGGAAAAAACATGAAGATTTGATTTATATTCGAAGATATTTAAAAATTAGAATATACGTAGAAATAGCATTGAAATATACGTAGAAATAGCATTGAAATTCTACTTAGAAATGCTCAGTATTTGTAAATCTCAAAAGGAAAGAAACCAATACACCAGGCATTTTTTGCCCTCTTCAACTCTACCCAGGGGACGCGGGGTATCCGCTTCTATAATTAGTAAGGACCAAAGTGGGGTGTTTCTTGTTATGGACTGCTCAGTCACCAGGATTCTGTCCTTAAGCAACACGTGTTGCCACCCATGGCCAACAGGTGGCCCCAATTAGAGGAGATTCTACCCCACTACAGAGGTGCAGTCAGTGTGTTCTACAGCCTCAACTGACGGAGATATGCAAAAATTGATAATATACATAACCTGTACGTCCCCTATCAAGGGGGTCTTGTCGTACCTGTGAATCGTCACGTGGTCGTCTACGGAAATTTGCATATGGAGGAGCATGCGCAGCACTTCTTCTGTCTGTGTACAGAAGAAAATAATCTCATGATAATCAACTTGGAATTACGAATTAGAAATACTAGCAAATATATGCACCCTCCGCCGGGTGCAAGTATTTTAGTTAAATTTTATAATAAAATATTATATTAAATTAGAAAAGCTAATGAAACTGAATAAGAATGTAGATAAAATCTCGTCACCAGACAAATTCACCTATTCAACTAATATGAAAATAAACAGCAACGGAAATTAGGAAGGATTTTTTTAATTTTGTAATAAAATTATTTAAAATCTATATATATTTTTTGTTTAAGAATGAATGTAAAGTTTTTAAATTTTTAAGATAAATTTAAATTTAAATTTAAAGTGAAATATAAATTAATCTATTTTATTATATATTTAATTTCTAAGTGAAATATAAATTAATCTATTTTATTATATATTTAATTTCTAAGTGACATATATATATATATATATATACATATATATATATATATATATATATATATGTGTGTGTGTGTGTGTGTGTGTGTGTGTGTGTGTGTGTGATGCTTTGGAAATAACTGACTGATTTATATTATAATGTAAGCCGTCGCGTAGTTTCGGTTTAGACAGACAGACACATAATCTCCATTATAACACACACACACACACACACACACATATATAATATATATATATGTGTGTGTGTGTGTGTGTGGTTCTTTGGAAACAACTGACTGATTAATATTAAGCATATCTGTTTGGAAATAATGGTAGAATGGGTTGGTTTAAAATGTCAATAACCCTATTCGCCCAGGGCTCCAAATCATTGTCAGTCGTGCCCTGGAGAGTAAAATCATTATTTTGAAGGAGAATGAACCACCATGGCCTCAGGTATGCAATTCTTTCGTTAATAATGCCCGGTTGATTCTTGCACAGACCACAACTTTTCATGGATCAGCTTAATAATTAGAGCTGCAAAAATTTCCAGCGTTCTGAGAAAATAATTAATTTACTTAAAGGACTAGGGGATATACCACAGTATGATAATTGAATTATCACAACGTTTTATATGTTTACTTAAGAGCTATTGCTAAATAGTTCAATATGTAAAAAAGTATAATAATCTTTATTTAACTCTCTCTCTCTCTATCTATCTATCTATCTATCTATCTATCTATCTCTTTCATTCTCTCTTTCTTTACTTTCTTTCTTTCCGTCATTCTTTCTTTGCATTGTTCTCTCTGTCTAATCTATCCGTCTATCTATCTCCCCCCCCTCTCTCTCTCTCTCTCTCTCTCTCTCTCTCTCTCTCTCTCTCTCTCTCTATCTATCTATCTATCTATCTATTCCTTCTTTCTTTTTATTATGTTCGATTGAAACAGATTAGGGTTATCACTTCCGCGCGCTTACCTCCTCTTTCTATATTTTCCTACTCTCTTTCTTTCCTTTTTAAATCATATTTTTCTGTGTAACATG
Source organism: Doryteuthis pealeii (assembly GCA_023376005.1). Classification (NCBI taxonomy): domain Eukaryota; kingdom Metazoa; phylum Mollusca; class Cephalopoda; order Myopsida; family Loliginidae; genus Doryteuthis; species Doryteuthis pealeii. The sequence goes on along the minus strand of CM042159.1, from coordinate 94,419,058 downwards.
TCCTTTTTTCTTCCCTTTCTTTCTTCATATCAGAAACGGAATGGTTCATTATTTAGCTAAGGCGACGACACTCCAAAGAAATTAGCGGATAAGCAACACCAGATAATCAGGATTTACATTTTTGCATTTCATCTTGTACGATGTGAATGGTCTCATTTTTAACCAGGGTGTGTTTCAAGATGATAACGGTCGTACGATTGAGGAACTCGAGTATTGATATATGGATTATAGAAATAATGTTCATGTTTGATTTATCATTAACTCCATGTGTGTCAATAAATTGAAAGAAATTATTCTCGTTAACTTGCAAACAGATCTATTTGACCTATAGACGAGATCCTAACATGTAATACCACTCTAAGTCAAAGTGGACCTGGGATTAATTACAATAAATGGGGAACTTCCCATTTCCCAGAGCTCCAGAATTGAAACATCACCACTAGATGTAGTTTATATATATATATATATATGTGTAAATAAATGGAAATTAATCCGACAGAATGAATTTAACATTTTGAAAAAACAATTGGTAATTATTATCTGCTGACAGAATCTGTTTCGACGCCTTAGTAGAAGGGTCATCATCAACGAGCAAAAAAATTTTTACGAAAGAAAGAAGGGATAAAAAACCGTTGGAAGAGAATAGGGGGTACAAACACACGCTGGAATGCTTGAATTTTTTGAAATGCGCATACTGTTTCAAAAATAAAATAAATTTTATTTTTAAAAATCAGAAGCATTTTTAATTCAAAAATAAACTCAAGAAGAGTTTGGTGTAAATTCAAGCATTCCAGCGTGTGTTTGTACCCCCTATTCTCTTCCAACGGTTTTTTTATCCCTTCTTTCTTTCGTAAAATTTTTTTTGCTCGTTGATGATGACCCTTCTACTAAGGCGTCGAAACAGATTCTGTCAGCAGATAATAATTACCAATTGTTTTTTCAAAATGTTAAATTCATATATATATATATATATATATATATATATATATATATATATACACACACACAACCACATACCTAAAAAAATGCACAATGTTTCCTTTCAATACACACACTTACAGCGCCACATACTCACGCCATAAAATAGAATATTTGATGTCATATTTCAAAACCGTCTCCTTTTTTCAAACTTCAAAAACATTTTTAAACAGACTGAGTGACAAGGATTACCACTCGCTTTTCTCATTATTCTGTGATAAATAATTTCTTATCTTATACCCTGAAGATGATCTAATTAATAGATCGAAACACTGCAGCGTCGGCCAATAAACTCACGACTTAACCCATTTGGACCTGTGTTTTTTCATTTTTCTTGATATATTACATACCGTCGGATTCACTTCCTTTCTTCACATTATATATAATATATATATATATAATATATATATATATATATATTGTTCTGGTTCCAACCGGAGAAAATTCAATATTTTATAAAAAAAAAAAAAAAGAAGGTCCGCAAAAGGGATTATGTTTTTAGAAAAAAGTTTTTATTATCTTTATCTTACATATGCGACACGTGTTTCAGATCTTCTGGTATCTTCTTCAGGCTTTGGTCAATGATATGAAGATGAATTCTTACATGCGTGTGTATGTATATATACATAAGTATTTAACTTCTCTCTTCCTGTTTGGTGGGAGTGGAGTATAAAGGAATTCCATTCATTCATATATATATATATATATATATATATATATATATTTCATTTCATTCATATATATATATATATATCCACGACACAATATATATATATATATATATATATATATATATATATATATATATATATATAATATATTTCATTCATATATATATATATATATCCACGACACAATATATATATATATATATATATATATATATATATATATATTTCATTTCATTCATATATATATATATCCACGACACAAATATATATATATATATATATATATATATATATTATTATATATTTTATCATTTTATTCATATATATATATCCACGACTCAAAAACCCTCTGTTATATTCTTCTTATCATCTTTTGATCATCTTTCGCTATCTTTTGTAGCGGAGAGTCTTCTTCTAGAGTCTGGAACTTTCATTTTGGGAATTTCGTGTCTAGTCATCCATCTATCATAAGCCCTGGGTCATTAATAGTTTTTGGATAAATAACCCAAGACTTAGATTTTCTTTATGTTATATTTTATTTAAAAATCCGCACCCAGACTAACTGCGCAGAGTGAGTACGGCCCCACCGGTAGCGCGCCGGTCGCGACTTACTACCTCCGTGGCTTGCCCAGTACTGACTTAACTAACTCTTTCAAATCAAAACCGGAAAAAAGCCTTTGTTTCTCATTTCTCTACTAATTCTCACGATATATACCAGAAAAGGGGGTTAACACGAGTTCAACACGTGCCAATCAATCCTCCATGATATCGTCACATACTCACACTCAAAAAACTGCTAGCCGTAATTTCTAACGGCCATTTTGATTTCTACACTAGCCCTACATAATTTTTAGGGAATTAACAATTATGTAACACCTCAACCACCACCTTCTAACGCATATATAATAGAAAAAAGCGTTGAGGAGTTGCCATAAGAGCGACAGGGTCGGAGTATCAATGTTTATTATCTATACTAGCAAATATATGCACCCTCCGGGTGCAAGTATTTAAGTTTTAATGTAATAAAATATTGTATTAAATTAGAAAGTCTAATGAAACTAAATAAGAATACAGATAAAAAGATTTGAAACAGAGGGGGGTATAATAAAAGATTTGAAACAGAGGGAGTATAATAAAAAATAGAACAACTGAAACTTTACTCTTCCATCACTCTCGTCTTTCATTGTTATTTTTTCGAACTTAAGTATTTAGTTAAAAGAGGAAGTGAAGAATAAAATGACAGTTATTTTATCTTGTTAATGGATTTCATTTAAGATTCATTGAAGAGATTTTTGCTTATATTCATTAAAATAAAACCAAACAGTTAGAAATCAATAACACTGAGCACATATTTATTAAATTCGATTTTTTAATATTAATATGCAAATTAGCCTTCCCGTTCACATTGTAAACCGCTATTTTGTTGTATATATAAATATAATTGCATGTAGTCAGTATGTAGACATAGTTAACAGTATTAATAATGTAAGACAATTTTATTAATAATTGAGGTTTAGACAAAAATAAAATGATGGAGAATGTGATGTCAATAACTAAGAGAATTGTGACTTGAATAGGAATGTAGTTTCGGTTACAGACAGAAAAACACACAATCTCCATTATAATAAGATATCTAAGTTGTTCTATTATTTACATCAGTCATGTCAAACATGCAGCTCGCGGGCCGCATGCGACCCTCAGCAAGCAAAGATGCGGCCTGCACACAGACTGCGCTCTTATACGGTGCTTTTGCAAGTAGCCCATTTTTTAAAAAGTTTTTTTCCAAAAATTCTTGAATGAAAACGTTCGTTCATTTTCATTGGGGCTGTAAGATTCAAAGTTAATTAATGAACATACAATTCCGTCACGTTGTGAGACAAAACATTTAATATATATAACAGCACATGGAAACGATTAGATACATAATGTACAGGAGAATAGAACATGTAAATACATATACAATATTTAGGAAGCGCGTGGTGTAATGATTAAAGTCATTGGAAATGGACTCGTCGCCCCGAGTTCAAATCCTGGACGTGGTAATTGCATTTCACTTAGCGCTAATACCCTTGGGAAAGGTATGAATCCTACTCTCCCTCCAGCTATGGACAAATAGTAAGGCAGACTGGGCTTTTTAACCTTGGTTCGGCAACCGGTCTAGGAGAAGGAAAACTCTGAATTCAAACCTGTTAAACTCCGCTTAAGAAATTGACCTTGTGTCGCATCCTGCTCGTGCGGAGGGGTTGGTAAATATCTATACAATATTTAGGTATAAACAAGATACCCAAACGTACCTAACATATAAATGTTACAGACATGGAACTAAAGGATAGTCCATGCTGTATAAAGGACTTACAGTAATGTAAGGGGGGGTAAAAGCCCCACCGAGAAGGGGGGGTAGATAGACTCTAGCTCATAGCAGTTCTTGAGAAGATCCAGCTAAAAAGAGGAAGACCAGTTCAAACCAGACGCTTAAATCCCAGAGGTCCCCTAGTGGGAACAAACAGCAACGCAGCGAGAAGATAACTCTTCCGGCAAAGTGAAGATAATCCCCTACAGGGCAATGTGTTGCTAAGAAACAGAATCTGTTATCAACGCATTGTCTCTCACCCCTTCCTGTGAGTTGCGGAAGGGCGAAGCTAACTCAGTTAATGAATGGGAGTGGGTCATTCCTCTTGCCTTCTCCCGCTTTCAATCAACACATGGCTATAATTGAAAGTGACAGTGACACTTGTACGTTTTATTATTTGAACTCGTTCAGTAATAGCCTTTCTTTTAAAAAATGTTTTATATATACATTCATTGACTTTTAGTTGATAATAAAGAAATTAATGATAGCAATCATCACTTTGCTCTGTTAATGGAGAAGACTTAGTTGTCATGTGGGTCCCCCATAACAGATATATAATCTATGCGGCCCTCATGACATACATATGTAGTCCACGTGGCCCTCATGACATACATATGTAATCGATGCAGCTCTCATGAAATACATAGGTAATCCGTATGGCCCTCATGACATACATATGTAATCCGTATGGCCCCATGACATACATATGTAATCCATGCGGCCCTCATGACATACATATGTAATCCGTATGGCCCCATTGCATACATATGTAATTCATGTGACCCTCATAACATACATATGTAATCCATGCAGCCCTCATGACCTACATATGTAATCCATGCAGCCCTCATGACATACATATGTAATCCCTGCAGCCTTCATGACATACATATGTAATTCATTCGGCCCTTATGTCATACATATATAATCCATGCGGTCCTCATGACCTACATATGTAATCCATGTAGCCCTCATGACATACATATGTAATCCCTGCAGCCTTCATGACATACATATGTAATCCATACGGCCCTCATGACATACATATGTAATCCATGCGGCCCTCATGACCTACACATGTAATTCATTCGGCCCTCATGTCATACATATATAATCCATGCGGTCCTCATGACCTACATATGTATCTCATCTAGCCCTCATGACATACATATTTAATCCATACAGCTCTAAGGGGTTACCCATTTTTATATGCCTGGATTACATAATATACATGTGACGGTACAAAAGGTATCGAACCTAGAACCTTGCGATTCCTAGGTGAAACACATCATGTTGTCTTTCTTTACGGTGAGTCTCGTGCATACATACAAACTAACTAACCATAAATATATATATATATATATATATATTATATATATATATATATATATATATGAAACCATTAATGTTTTGGTCTGTTGAGGCAAATCAGTCTCAGCTAGACTTTAATGGAGACATTGTTAATAAATAAGATTCTAATTATGATTGAATAATGGGTATTTAATAAGCATCGAGAATAACACGTAAATAACTAAGGGAATTGTGATGTTGGTTATTAGTTTTGATCACAGACAGACTTGATCGCCATTAAAATAAAATGTGACGTTATAAAAAGGTATCGAACCTGGAACCTTGCTATTCTTAGGTGAATACACATTTAGTTGTGTTTCTTTACGGTGTGTCTGATTGGCCTTCTGGTCTAGATAAGGTTAGGGATCTAATTAAGATTATAGAAATAAATCAAATAATTGTTATTTAATAACCACTGAGAATATAACGTATATAACCAAGAAAATTGTGTTGTTGGTGATGACGTAGTTTCGGTTGCAGATAGACAGACACACAATCTCCATTTTATTAAGATTTTAATATAATTGAATAATGAGTATTTAATAAGCATCGAGAATAACACGTAAATAACTAAGGGAATTGTGATGTTGGTTATTAGTTTTGATCACAGACAGACTTGATCGCCATTAAAATAAAATGTGACGTTATAAAAAGTTATCGAACCTCGAACCTTGCTATTCCAAGGCGAATACATACTTAATTGTCTTTCTTTACGGTGGGTCTGACTGGCCTCGTGGTCTGGATAGGGTTTCGGATCTAAGGATAAGATTTTTTTTTGTTTCCTTATCTTTTTTTTTTAAATTCAAGCTTAATTCAATTCAGTAATGAGTTTTGTGTGGTGTGTGTTGTTCCGGGAGTTGAACACTCGTCAGTAAATATTTGTGACATAGAAATGCGATGATCTCATTCTAAAAAGCGTGGGAAAATACGATAGACTTTTATTCCTTAAATAGTTTTTCATTAAATCTTATCTAATCTTTTATGAATGCTTCAACAAACATCTTTTAATTGGACAGCCTGAATATATATATATATATATATATATATATATATATATATATATAATCCAAAAGTCCAGAGAAGAAATCTTCCTTACGACATAGGTTTTTTTTAAAAACAACTTGTCGCAGTTTGAGAGCTCAATGTGTGCTCTTATTAAAAACAACTTATATATATATATATATATATATTAAGAATGGAAAGGAGTAACCTACTCGTGTTTCATCGATTGATTCTTCAGGGTTACTTTAAATTAATCGAGTTTACGATTAATCTTAGGTGTTATAACCATGCCCGTTGGAATGGGACTTAACTTTAGTACTAAAGTTAAGTCCCATTCCAACGGGCATGTTTATAAGACCTAAGATTAATCGTAAGCTCGATTGATTTAAAGTAACCCTGAAGAATCAATATATATATATATATATATATATATATATATATATATATATATGTGTGTGTGTGTGTGTGTGTGTGTGTGTGTGTGTGAAGAAAAGGAAGTGAATCCGACGGTATGTAGTATAGTAAGAAAATTGAAAAAACACAGGTTTAATTAAGTTAAGTGTTAAGTTTATTGGCCGACGCTGCAGTGTTTCGATCTATTAATTAGATCATCTTCAGGGCATTTGTTGGTATATGGAAGGTGATAAAAAAAATCTTTATCACAGAATAACGAGAAAAGGAAGTGATAGTCCTTGTTTATGAGTCTGTTCAAAATTTGAAGTCTGAAGAAAGGACGCTGTCTGTCTATCTGTAACCGAAACTACGTCACCACCAACATCCCAATTCCCTTAGTTATTTACGTTATATTCTCAGTGGTTATTAAATAATAATTATTTGATCTATATGTAGGAAGCGCGTGGTTAAAGTCATGGGAAATGGACTCGTCGCCCCGATTTCAAATCCTGGAACATGGTAATTGCATTTCATTTAGCGCTAATACCCTTGGGAAAGGTATGAATCCTACTCTCCCTCCAGCTATGGGTAAATAGTAGGACTGACTGGGCTCTTTAACCTTGGTTAGGCAACCAGTCTAGGAGAAGGAATACTCTGAATTTAAACCTGTTGAACTCCGCTTAAGAAATTGACCTTGTGTCGTATCCTGCTCGTGCGGAGTGCCGCACGGGTATAAAGGCTTGGCGAACGAAAGTTCATTCGGGTCTCAAACCCGGCCAGGGTTAGCTGTTAAGGTATAGCCACACTGATGAAAGGTGAAACCTCGAAACACGTGTCTGTGGATTACTTATTTATCATATATATATATATATTTATATATATATATATATATATATATTCGCCATTTCATTCATAAAGGAAGAGAAGAAGAAAGAGAGGAAAAAAGGAGAGGAAAAGAAAATAAGAAGAGAAATTATAACCACACAGATAAAAACATAAGCACGTCATTTCTGAAAATAAACTCTGATGATGAAGCTCTAGCTTCGAAATCGATAAGGCATAAAAAACATCTTTTTGTCTTTATTTTTTATACGCATTGTATTGCCTTCGAATTTTAATATATATATATATATATATATATATATATATATATATATATATTATGTTCTTGTGAACGTTGTTTGTTTGGTCTTTTGAAGCATTGGAAAAAAGAACAACAACAAGAAAAACAGAACAAAAATCAGAATTTTTATATATTCAACCTTTGCTCTATTCCTGGTTTAATCTATTCCGATATTTCGGGTGAACCTTCACCCTTTATTTCAAGGTATATCAGACGGTCGGTAGAAAAAAAATGAAATGTATATGAGGGCAAAAAAGTAATTAAATGAAGTGAACGGATTTGGCGTTTTCATATATATATATATATATATATATATATATATATATATGATGTTCGGGATAAATTTGACAGTTTCATAAGGGAAAAGAAAAAGTGCTTCGTAACTACAAAATTTAATGCATTGTAAAGAAATTCAACAGGCACGGAAATTACACTACTCTCAACAAGTTTCACTCAAAATAACCGCCATTAGCGTCGATCACAGCCTCAATCCTGCTCCGGAACCTGGAGCTAGCTGATGTTACAGTTTCCCTGTGAAGGGTCACAAAAACTACCTTAATTCTGTCAATTAACTGGGCTTTAGTAGTACTGGCACGGCGATTGGTGTCTTCCTCAACAACGTTACCTACATAATAATCCATGAATCATGCTGCCATACATATGGCCTACCATTGGCTACCCTTGTTATCCAGGGCTTGACTACAGTGTTTAGCTACTCTACGTAGGTATCTGAATTCAACCTGATACCCTCTCTGAAGAAATGCGGAGGCATCACATTACCCTCAGAGGACACACATCCGAAAACCATCACAGTTTGGGGAAATTTAGTCTGCATAGCACGAGGAGTGTCCTTTGGACTGTATTAAAGCCATCTGTTATTCTGCGTGTTGTGCTTTTGATCCTGGGAAACCAGTAGGTACCACCAAAATACGTCACGTGATCAATTTAGGCCATATTGAAGGAAGAAACGTAAATATTTTAAAAGATTTTTTTTTTTAAATCTCTCTAAATAAAACTTACATAACGAGTTGTTACAAAGAAAAACAGTTAATTCAAAGTTCGAATTATTCCATTGGGGAAAATATTACTCACCGTTAAATCGAAAAATAAGTAAAACAGTCCGTTTTTTAGTTAGGAATTCTTTCTTCATGGTTCTTTTACTAAAAAAACAAAATCTGGCATTAAAACTTATAAAAATCTTCTGATTTTTGTTGGTTCATTTTTTTTCATATTTCATAAAATTAAATGGGGGGGGGGTAGACCTCGTAAAAAATATTTCCCCTAATATATTTTAGGAAAAACTATTTCAAACATATTAATGATTTAAAGGCAATTACAATGCGTATAAAAATAAGAACAAAAAGATTTAATTTTTGTCTTATCGATTTCGAAGTAGAAACTTCATCTTCAGAGGTTTATATCAGAAATGTACGTGCTTAAGTTTTATTTTTTGTGGTTATAATTTTTTTCTTATTTTTTTTTCCTCTTCTTTTTTTTTTCTTTTTTTTTTTCCTTCAATCATTAATATATTATAACATACTTAACAATGCTTTAAGCAAATTACCAATTACTTTTATTTCAAACATATTTTCATCAAAAGGTAAGTAATTATGGAAATTTTCGTAAAAATCAGACCATTAATTCATTTTTCATAGAATTTTTTAAAAAGCCTCTAGTCATAACTTGTTTTTAGCTACGTTAAATTTCAATTGATTTAACGGTGCAAAAAATGTAAACATAGTTATTCGTTTATAATTTTCATTATTTTCGTAAGCTGATTTTCTTTTAAATCATCCCGAGTTTTTTTTTTCTTTTTTTGTTTTTTTTTTTTTAATGTTTCTTCTTTGAGAGGACAAAAAATTTCAAGATAATATTAACCTTTATGAAAGTCTTCTTGTGTTAAATACAGGGAGGGGGGTAAATTTCACAGGGATTGTGGTACCTATTTTCAAATTTATTTGTTTAAAATTGGAACAATAATATATATATATATATATATATTTAATATCTATTAATAATAGAATTCGCTTCTGGTTTTTTGTCTGTTAAACTCCGTCACTGCTTACGTCACTATCAGAATCGTCATAACATAGAGATAATACTATCACAATCTTTGCATGCAAATTAGAGTCATCATTTGGTTTTTTTTAAAAAATTTTAATAAGATACCATCCCAGTATCATATTATATTATGTTTGTTTTATTTAATAGATATCCAAAGTTAATAGAACTTAGTTTCGATTTCTAATTGTTTTTTTTTTTTTTTTACTCCTTTAATAAATTTGATGATTTCATGATTTATGGTTAATTCCGACATTCAATTTTTAACTTCACCTTTCCAAGCTATTCTTCAAAAATTTATTTTACATCGCCCGGAGGGTGTTTTTTATTTGGCTAGTTAATAATAATAATTTATTCTATTTTACCAACCAAAAGTTATTAAATTTTTCAGCTGACTTCTATCATCTTTAATTTAAATATAACCTAAATTAATCTAAACGGAAATCATACCAGACAAAATTAGCTAAATAATATTTTAATAATTTTAGACAGAATTTCAAAAAAGTAAGATAATTGTTAATCTTAGTTTGTTTTTATTTTTCAATTCTTAATATGTTTTGCATGTATTTATTTTATGCTTCAAAAGGGTTCAGTAAAAAATTTGTTTTTTCTAAAAAATATTTCTCCTTAAAGTTTTCTCCTAATACTGGAACACTCATTCAAAATTTACTATCCAAAATTAACAGAAGATACAATATACAAATTACACCATACAAACATTACTTAATTTAGATAAATGGTTAAATCGAATTAAACGGACCTAAATTAGGCCTTGCTTTATTAGATCAGAAATTAAAACGGAAAGTTTTTTGGTGGTCACAATGACAGTTTCCTACAGACTATGATTAACATTTTGCGAATTGGGTTACGGTTTAGGAGATTAAAGTTGTTTTAATTACGTATTGTTTTAATAACAAATAAAAAACAAAAAACCCAATATTACTATTTTAATTCTATTGAAATTAATTATTGAATCTATTATTGAGACAGTTGTTTTGTATTGGTATTGCAATGTATATTTCAATTAAACTTAGTTCAAAAAATATTTTTCAACATTAAATGTTTAGTAATTTGTTTTTTGTTTTTTTTGTTGTTTATTTTTTTAGCAATACGTAATTAAAAACAACCTTAATCCCCTAAAACCGTAACCCCAATGCAAATGTTAATTCATAGACTGTCATTGGCTACACAAAAATACTTTCGTTTAATTTCCCGCAAATCAGAAGTCAGCCTAAATTTACTATCGTTTTACTCCGCCGAAAGAAGAAAATAAATCAGGGAATTAAACGATTTATGAATTTTCAGTATTAATTATATTATGAATAAAAGATATAATGCACCAGTTTATTTTATTCGAAACTTTTACATTTTTTCAGGTCAGTTAAGTTTGAACCAGTATTTTGAGAATCTGTGTTACATTAAAGATATGTGGTTCAAAGTTAACTGACCTGAAATGTAAGTGTTTTAAAATAAAATGGTGCATTTATTATTTTTATTCATTAATATAACAAAGAATTTATGTATTTCGATTAATTCCCTTGATTTTGGTATTTTTTTCTGTCGGCAGGTGACACACGAGATGTGGAATCTTAGGCCAATTGTCGATTCACCAACACAAACTCAATATCCTTTTTAAAGCAGAAATTCTTTTATTTTAGAAACATTCCGACAACGTATAACAACAAGAGATCTCTTCCAATCAACTTAACGGAATGTCGCGACATTATTATATTATAGAATATATGCTACCACGCGTGAAGATTTTAGTTTTATATAATAAATTATCATATTAATTAGAAAGGCTAATGAACTGTAAAATTATGATAAAAGATTGGACAGAGGGTGTATGATTAAAAATGAACAAACTTTGACCTAACTTTTATCATTTCATAGCTCTACTTTCTTTGGTAATTTCTCTAATTTTAACTATTTCGTTAAATATATGAAGTTAAAGAAAATATTACAGTTTTTCTTCTGTTAATGAGATTTCTTTAAGATTTATTGAAGAGTTTTTGCTCATATTCAATAGAGACTAAAAACCAAAATTAGAATAATTGATATGAAGCATATATTTATTAAAATCAAAATTTTTAAATCAATATTGCAAATACCCGTTCCATTAACAGCGTAACCCTATTTTTTGTGTATAGTATAAACAAACCTGCATGTTATTGTGTAGATATGTAAACTAGTATTATGTATAAAACATTTGTTCAATATTGATGGTTGAATAATAAATAAAATCATGGAGATGTGATGTACATACTAAGGGAATTGTGATGTGTTTATGTATATAGTTTTCGTCAGAAGACAACCACACTCATTCCTATATAATGTTTGTATACATTTTCTAACGCGAGATGTCAATGCACAAAAATAAATGGGTTACTTCCTGTTTAAGGCAACAGTTAGTGTAGTATATGGGCACCTCATGTGATGGTTATGTTGCGTAGATGACAAACGTGTTAGTGAGTTGATTTACTGGTGTCTTACTATGGCTTGTGCCGCATTAGGCTATTTAGTTTCATTTATAACCAATTTTGCAAATATGTTTACCGTTTGAATACGAAATAGGATATCGAATTTTTGAATTTTAATTGTTGATTTATGAATGATAATTTATAATGCATAGTTATTTATTATCATTGAAATTGCTTACAATGATATTTGATTTTTGGTAATTTTTTTCAATGTTAGTGTTTAATTTTTTGTACAGGATTTTAGTAACTAGCGATCTAAATATATTTGGGATCAAATTGAGAAAATGTTTTAAATTGTATTAAAATGAATTATGTGTATGTAATTTGCTTTTTTTTTTTTTTTTTTTTACTGGTTTATGTTACTACTTTTTGATTAGACAAATTGTTATTTAATATAATAATTATTTTGATTCGTTTTAAAATGAAAAGCAGGATGATTTTTTGGGATGTACTGTTGATTCATCCATATAATTGACTTTGTATCCACATTTTACTAATAGAAATTGGGCTGAATTGGGACGATAGTAGATTGGGGACAGAACGTATATTATTTATTTTCATTAGTAATAAAACAAAACTACTAAGCCTACTAACTAACCCTAGTTAGGGGGGGATTAAAATTTGTGGTTGTGTTTTTTCTGGGTAACGTTCAGTGTGCAGAAAAAATGAATAAGTTTTTTATTATTACATATACCCTACATACTAAAAGAACTACTGATTAGCTAGCTGACGCATAGTTATAATTAAGTTTTATTTAAAATTATGGTTCTGTTTTTTCGGGTAGGTATACCAGTGATGAACAGAAAAACGAAAATATTTAATTCATATTTCCCATTACTCTACAACACACCCTAAACAACCAGCCTAACTATATAGCCCATAGCGTCCAATTTAAATTAAAGTTTTTAAATATTTATGGGTTTGTTTTTCCAGGTACTAATTGTAACTTTGTCAGTTCAGCCAAACGAATTCATAGATAGACAGATAGATAGATATGATGATAGATAGATAGTAAATTGGAAGTAATATTTGAGATGCTTTGGGCTAGAGTATAGAAATGGAAGTGCTGAGAGGAGAGAGAGGGAGAGAGGGAGGAGAGTAGAGAGGAGAGACGCAGACAAACAGAAGAAGACAGCAGGAGATCAGTGAAGGAGAGAGAGCAGCCGCGACGAGACGAGAGAAGAGAGATGACAAGCCTGTGATAGTGTAGTATTAAAAATTGTTTTAACTAAAAGAGAGAGATCGGGTAGTGCACGGAGAAGAGGAAGAGGAGACAGACAGAAGAAGGCGGCAGAGATAGAGCATGACCGAGGCGACGACAGAGGAAGGAGCAGAGGAGACAAACTGTGTAGATCGATAGTACTTACAGATTGTTTTAAACCTAAAGAGGAGATAGAGAGTGGGAAGGAGCAGAGGAGAGGAGAGAGGGAGGCGAGAGAGAGGAGAGAGAGAGAGAGAGAAGAAGAGAGAGTTTGCGGTAAAAATTGTATCATGAGATTGCTAAGCCTATATCGGAGAGAGAGAGGTGTGTAAATTACAGGGAGGTAAGAGGGGGGGGTCAGTAGAGGGAGAGAGATGGGAGCGGTGCGTAAGGGGGAGAGGAGAAGCGAGAGGACAGATGTTAATGAAAAACTGTGAATTGTTATGAGTGAAGTAGATGATAGATAGTAGGAATGAGATAGTAGATAGATAGATAGATAGTAGATAGATAGTTAGATATTATTCTAAGAGTAGATAGATAGTAGATAGTGGATAATTGGATAGTGAGTGATAGCGATCGATAGATAGGATAGACTAGAATTATTAATAAGTAAGATAGATAGTGATATTAATTACTGAGATAGTGATAGATAGCTAGGAACTGATAGATAGTGATAGTATAGATGGATATAGATAGATATTATTAGCCTGAGTAGTATGATAGTAGATGTAGATTGAAATGTAGTTAGATTGATGAAGATAGATAGATAGAGTAGATAGATAGTATAATTACTGAGATAGATAGACAGATAGATAGATGGATTGAGTATGATTATGATAGATTTATTACTGAGATAGATAGTGATAGATAGATGGATATTGATTAACTGAGAGTAGATGATGATAGATGATAGTAGATGGATGATATTTATTAACCTGAGATAGATAGATTAGATAGAAGAGTAGATGATAGCATAGATATGACTGAAATAGATGATAGATCGATAGATGATTGATAGATGATACTGATTTTATTATGAGATGATATGATAGATAGATTGAGACTGAATAGTGATAGTATAGAATAGATTTAAATTATGAGATATGTAGATAGATGATAGTGATCGATGATAGATAGATCGTTATTATGAGTAGATAGATAGATGATAGATAATAGATAGTATTATTATTGAGATAGTAGATATGATAGTTGATATTATTAACTGAGATACTAGTAGATAGTGATAGATAAGATAAATAGATAAGATAGATATGAAGAATATATAATATGATAGAGAGTGATGATATGAAAGATGAGATAGATGATAGATATAGATAGTAAGATGATGATTGAACAGAAAGATGATAGTAGTAGATAGATATGATGAGAATATAGATGATGTAGATAGATAGAGTGATAGGAAAGATGAGGTAGATCGACAGTTGACGAAGACAGATAGATATAGATAGTAGTAGATAGATAGATAGATGTATGCGGATAAATGTGTAATTATAGATTGCTTTTAAAGCTACGAATATAAATAAATAATAAAGAAGAAGAGAAGAAGAAGAGAAAGATATTCAATGGTAAAAGCGTAGACAGTGGGGACGTAGAGGTAGAGAGCGAGAAGAGTAGAGAGGGGGGAGAAGCGAGACGAAGAGAAGAGAGGTAAGAGGGGAGAGAAGAGAGAGAAGGAAGGAGAAAGGAGAAAGAGGGTGTAGAGAGAGGAGAGAGAGGAGAAGAGGGGGGTAGAGCGGATAGAGGGAGGAGGAGAGAGGGGAGGAGGGAGGAGTGAGGATATTGGTCGTTTGGAAACGCACGTACAAAAAGAACCGAAGTTGCATATACGGATGAGATGTGTAGGGTTGTAGAAAAAATGAGTGAAAGATTTCTGACAAAGCGAAGGATATGTAAATATGCACATTATATTGGGGGGGGGGGGGGGGAGATAAGAATGATGGAATAATTGATGAAATGTTCAACCAAGCAACCTTCAAGAGACCCATTCACGCCATGGACCGCACGTGTAGGACATAGGACGATTCTTATATTCGTATTTGGTTTGGTTTAAGGCGGAAGAAGATGGCCGTATTGAACAAGAAGAAATATATTTTAAAATAGATAGATAATGGAACAGAGGAGATATGGAAGGGGAGGAGAGAGGAGAGGGAGAGAGGGAGAGAAGAGGAGGAGAGGAGGGGGGGTGGGTGGTGAGGAATGGATTAGATAATTAATGACGGAGATGATAGAGATGATAATAGATATGAAAAGAATAAGATAGATAGATAGATAGATAGTGAGAAGAGAGAGAGAGAGAGAGGAGAGAGAAACGGGTGGGTGGGTGCGGACGGAATTTAGTATATATATAACTGACGAGATAGATAGATAGAAGATAGATGATAGACAGATATGAACTGAATGAGAATAAATAGGACAGACATGAAGATAATAAGATAGATGATAGCTGAGAACTGGCTGAGAGATAGATAGATATGAACAGAATAAGATAGATAGATAGAGAGAGAGAGAGAAGAGGGAGAGAGAGGGGGGGAGGGAGACAGAGACGACCAGGCAGATAGATAGATAGATAGATAGATAGATAGATATGAACAGAAAAAGATACATAGATAGATAGATAGGTAGTTATGAACTGAATAAGAATAGATAGATAGATAAGATAGATAGATGAGACAGAGAGAGAGGGGGGCAGACAGACAGAACAGGATAGATAGATAGATAGATATATGATATGACAGAAATGAGAATAGATATGTATATAATGAGATGAATATATAGATTGATAGATGAATATGATAATAGTATATAATAGTATTGATAGATAGAAAGATAGATAGTTTAGAGAGAGGGGGAGGAGATAGAATAGATAGATAGATAGATAGATAGATAGAAGATAGAT
>CM042159.1:94387532-94397532 GCA_023376005.1 Doryteuthis pealeii | reverse complement strand
AAAAAGAAAGATATAATAAACAGGAACGAGTTTGTTTTTTTTCTTTCCTTTCTTTTTTTTCTTTTTTTTTTTTTAATTATCTATCTTTTATTTATAAAAAGGTTTTTCTTTCTTTTTATTTCCAAAAGAGAAAACGAAGTGCTTTCTGATCATATCACCACCCCAAACACCGCACCCCTCCGGATACTATTACTACCCCTACTACCTCAACTATTACAACTACTATATCGGCTGCTGCTGCTGCTGCTAAAAGGGAGGGGGGCCTTTCTTCTTCTTTTCAGTGTTGCTGTAATTATTACTACTACTATTGTACACCAGGATGCTGAAGTGGAACTTGGTGAGGAGATGTCTGTGTTAAAAGCTGCCATCTCTTAGTAATAATTTAACTTTACCGACCTTGGTGACTACGACGACTGTGTTTTAAAAAAACAACAACAAACAACACAAAAAAAGAAAAAAAAAAAATTATTTATATATGTATATATTTATACATATATAAATCGGACCTTACACACTTAAAAAAAAATTTTTTTAAGAAAGAAATAGTTTTTACAATAATAACAACGAAAAAAAAAAAAGGAAAAAAAAAAACGTGTGTATGTAAAATTGTTTTCTTTCTACCCCTCCCTTATCAATTATATATATATATTTGTATATAAATAAATAAATATATATATATATATTTACCTGCAGTTTATTACATATCAAGAAAGAGAAAATTCCTCTTTTAAATGGACTATACAAAATTGTCGAAGTAAGTATTCGGTCATTATTTTTTGTTTTATTTTAAAAGCACTTTTTGAAAACTGTTTTTTTTTTTTCTTTCTTTGTTTGGTATTAAGACTAACTAATATAATTTTTCATGTGTACACACACAAAAAAAAAAAACCTCCAAATTTGTCTATATTTCTGTATGTATATAGTCAGGTACCTTAACTGGTTCATGGTACCCCACAAAAAATAACCCACACACATATGTAAAACCATTAAATGTCATATTCTTTCTGTTGATTTTTGTGTATTTAAAAACTTCAGTGTTGCTTTTTAGGGGTGTTCTTTTTTGTCTCGAAAAACAAACGTTTGTATCTTAAAAAGCTCTAAGATATATTTATATAAACCCTAAAAATTATTTTCTCATAAACATATATATATATATATATATATAACAAAACATATATATAGAGAGATGAGATATACATATAAAAATACTTATCAGATAATATATATGGGTGTAAAATAAGAAATTAAAACCCATCTTTTTAGATACTTCGTGTTTTTCTATTTTTCTACACACACACATTTAAAATTAATTATTTTACAACTTACACATACACACATTGTGTGTGTGTGTGTGTGTGTGTTGTGTGTGTGTGTGTGTATATATATATATATATATATATATATATATCCGCGCGTGTGTGTGTCGAAGTTGTAAAATAATTAATTTTAAACGGTTGATCTTTTGTCACCACGATGTTTTTGTTGTATATTCAAGCTAAACGTATTTACCCCCTTCCATGAAGAAACCAAACAATAAAAAAAAAACATTTCTAATTGTCATGATGTCTTCTACCCGCCACCCGAAAAAATAACTGCCTTGAAAACTGATTACATTGTCATTGTTGATGTTCCTTACCCGATGTATTTTCACAAGATCACCACATTTTTATTACAACGAGGAAGAAAGAAAAAATAAACCAACCTAAAAACCAGCACACACGCACTTGCTCTATGCATTGCTTTAATTAATATCTTTAAATATCCCAAAAAAAAAACACGTCCAGTAATTTTTTTAGTCCCGATGATTTTTTTTATTAAATTTATTTAAAAATCGTATTTTTTTTTCTTAAATATATCGTAGTGTGATTTTTTTTATTTTTTTTTTTTAATCATTTGTTTTATTTATTTATTAATTTTTGTGAACAATAAAATTTACCTTATTTATTTACAAAATAGAAACATTTTCCGATTTCGATAAATTGAGATATGACTAACATTTATTTTTAACGATCCATACTATTCCAACCAGACTTTTTCTTTTTATAAAATAAAAATGTTCATTTAAATACGAGATTTATATAAATGTTGTTTTTGTGTTTAATTAACTCCAAAATTAAATTGAGTCACTATTTTATTCCTTTTCTAATTTGTAGCTGTTTCATTTGTTAGCCTACAAGGTGTTTTGATCTGATCTCTATTTTAATTAACGTTCACACACACACATATATATATATATATATATATATATATATATATATATGAAAACACGTGAATCATTCTTGTTTGAGTGTTTGACAACAGAACAATGTTTTAGAAAAGAAAGGCTTGTATAAGACAGTGTTAGCTTTATTTAACAAAAACATACACTAGAAATTAAATAATTATTTATTACCAAGAACACAAAATCCAAACATTTATTTTAGAATTAAAATCCTAACACAGAAATAACAGAATTACATATAACCTTGACGCAAAAAAACTGAAGATAAGACCATTATTACATCAGTGTGTGTATACTGTATAGTGAGTTCAGCACATGCTTATAAAATACACACATTCATCATCAAAAGTAATGTATGTATACCTGGTTTTAATCTCTAGGTATAGATAGAAGAATATCCAATTTAAATAGACTATGTTGTAGGTTTCTTTTCTTTTTATAAGCTGAATTAAATGAACCGGGCTTTTTATTTTATTTTTCTTGCCTTCCACCCCAGTGAGACCATGCTAAAAAGCATGGTTAGAAATAGAATCCCAATTTGTATGTGTGTATCAACAAGAAAAGAAAATCGACCCCTTTTGTGACCGATATTTCTTAATTGTTACTTACTGGCTTTATTTATTGGCTAAGTAAATTTTAATTGACAATGTTCTCTTGCTGTACAAACCAAAAGATACTTATGTCTACACATGATTTTTTTCTTCTTTTTCTTTTCGTGGGGGGCAACTGTAGGATTAGGTAGAAGGGGTAAAAAAGGGTTTTCTCATTTAAATAAAACTGGAATTTATCCCCCACCGGGAAGGAAAAACGCGAAAAATACACAAGTTCCCCCTCTCTCAGCAAACAGGGGGGAAGCACTGACCCATTTTAAATTAAAACTATTTTATTGTACAAACACGTCGTCTCTTGAAAATGCTTGTTTTAGTATTAAGTATATATACCCACTAATCTATCCCTATATATATATTTATATATATATATACACACACACACACATCATATGTATTTGATATGTATGTAATGTGGAACAAACATGTTGAAATAATTAAGTTGTTTATCAAATTTGTGGATCGTTTTAATGTGCTATTTTTCTGATTGAGCAAAAGCTACATTGACTTTTCATTTGAGATGGTTATTATTTGCAAAACCTATTTCAGAAACTAAAACTGTTAATTGCAAATTGGTTTAATCGACATTATTTTAATTAGAATAATTGGGTGACCCCCTCTCTCTTTCTTTCTTTCTATCTTTATCTCCAACACTAAAAGCTCATCTCTCTCTTTCTTTCTTTCTTCTTCCCCACGCGCTTCATATTAACTGCTACGAAAATACACACACACTACAACCCAATATTTAAAATAACTCGTTTCTTTTCTCTCTCTCTCTCTCTCTCCTATCAGACCTTTTGTAAGTGTGTTTGGTTTATATAGATATAAATAAATATATCTACCTTTTTTCTATATAAAGATAACAATCTTTTTAAAAAGAAGAGAAAAAAAAGGTCTCATCTTTTAGATTAACCAGAGCCGCAGGTTACTTTCTTTCTTGGCTAGGTAGGAGGATGTTACCATTTAATGTAGGGCTGTATATACATGTAGAACATTTAATACTCTAATTGATATAACATATAACAAAATCGTAAACGAAATTACTACTAGACTTGTCTGCTCTTTTTCTCTTCCCTTTTAACGTCGACAGAGAGAAAGAGAGTCATCCTCATCTATTTTATCTCTCTCTCCCCTTCCTTTCTCAGGCCAAAGCTCTTTGGTAGTTTTATAACTGCTCGCCAACTTTAATTTCTTTCTGTCTTTTTTTCTTCTATTTTTACCCACTTTTGATATAAATCAAACTCGACATGTGTGTGTACACACACTCACACGAGGGGGGAAAGAGAAAGGTCTCTCCTTCCTTTTCATCTCTCTTTTTACCTTGGTGCAAATTCACTGTGTAAAAAGCAAGGCGCATTATTATTATACGACGAGTGTGTAGGTGAGTGAATGCCATCCCGGTTTTTCTCATCCAGGTTTTAGTGGTACCCAATACCCCCTTCTCCCTCACTCCGTCAGTAATTCCTTATAACTGGCGCTCTTGCGTGTTTGGTAACGTTAAAAAGAAAAATGAAAACGTGAAAAGCGGTACGAAACAGGATAATGTGAAAAATCATTGATAAATAATTATATAGTCTTAATTACGTGTTTTCATACCCAACTTATTGTTTTTAAGAGTTTCATTAGTATTAGAAAACTGTTTTTGTTTGTTTTTATACGTTTTCAGACCTCTAACTAATTGTTTGATTGTATTTATTTAAATATGAAGAGTAATTCGTATTATTTTATTTTAAAATAAACACCACGGTTAAAATTTACTGAATTTGTTAAAAATGTTTTTAAAACAAAACATAAACAACAAAATAATTAGTAATTAGTTTTGTATATAAAAAAAAAAGCACGCTTACTGTTTTTCAATTTATTTTGCAAAGGACTCTCCCTCTCTTTTCTTTCCTTTCTTTCTTTTATTTATTTATTTTCGTATTTTTTAATCAATTAAGTACATCGCAAATTCAATTATTAAAAAAGCTTGGACATTCTTGCAATGTTTTCAATAGAGAAATGGGTCTCTTAGAATGATAAACGATTATTTCCTCTGTAAAGAAAGAAAAAGAAAAGAAACGAGTCGTTCTAAATATTGGTTGAGTTAAATGTCTTATCCTCTATATTCAACGAAAAATCTATTTTTACAAAACTTATATCTTCCAAGTGTTTTCAAATTATTTTTGACAATTATCAAAATTAGTACGTTTATTTATATTCATTTATTTATATATAGAAATAGATAATTACTAATCGTGTAGATTTTGACACAGTACTACACACATAGATGAGTGAGTATAGTCACATGCCCAAAGTTTTAAATAAAAATAGAATTCTGTTGTACTTGAGTCTACAGTTTGTTTAATGTTTTACAATGAATCATTTTTCTTTTTTGTATTGGCCTGAATTTAGGGGGGAAAATGCTGTTAAATATTTTAAATAAGACAATACAATAACAATGATTAAAAACGTGTTTTTATTTTATTCTTAAAAAGCCTGGGTGAGTGATATTATTAACGGCATTATTAAGAATCTTAATTTAAGATAGTCTCACAGATCCTTTACTACTGAATAACGAGTTCGATCCTCGCTGGATGCCCCATAAAATAAAAAGAATTAAGAAAAGAAAAAAAAAGCTTTGTGTTAATCCAGGTTGGTAGGTCATGAAAATTATTTTTTTAATTTCTTTTTTTTTTTAATCTAGAGAATTTAAATAAATTTAACGTAGCAAATATTCCAACGTGTTTCTATTTTTTTTTTTTTTTTTTTTTTAAATTTTCGAACCTCCTGATTTTAATTTCTAGTCTTTACACTATCCCCCCCCCTTTTTTTTTAAAGGATTGGGGTGTATAACAAAAAAGAAAATAAACAAAAAAGAAAATAAACAAAAACAAACAAACAAAAAATGACGGGTGTGCGTTTTGAAAGAGTGCGCGCGCGCTCGCGTTCTCTGTCTCCCACACACACGCACATGCAAATCCATCTCGGCCATTCGCTTTCCTCTTTTCGCTTTTCCGTATTTTAATGTAGTATTGACTTCCATTCCGCGCTTCTACCCCCTCTCTACCGACCCTTAACACACACACCACTTTCAATTTAATGTATTTATTGCAGAGGCTGTAACCAGGGTGACGAAGTGTGTGGTGTGTGGCATTAGTGAGAGAGTCTTTCTCTTTTTTTTTTTCGGGTTGGCTGACTGGCCGCCTAAACTCGCGGGTCTCTGTCCGCGAACAAATATGAACACAAAATAAATAATAATTAAAAATAACAAATAAAAAAAAAATCTAACTGGCCTATATTCTTTCTTATAATTTCTCTCTAATCATGTCATTATTCTGGTAGACTGTGAATTCAAGATCGTATTTTTTTTTTTTACTATAATCTACCGGACAGATGTTAGTTAGTAGAATACCAAATGAAGTCCAATGTATATATTTTTAATTCCTCAATTAGGATGTATACTTTTAATGAAACTAAAACTATAAAGAAAACATAGCTTAATGTTAATTCATTTATAAGTTTAGAAAAAAAAAGACAACATTAATTGATTAATTAATTAAAACAGGTTTAAAGTTGTTGCGTAGTGATTCAGTTATACACTTTTTGACCTCAAGACTGTAAAAGTGGCTGTTTTATTTTTTATTTTTATTGTTTCTCTAAAATAGAAATATCGTTAAATACTCGACAAAATTATCATCGAATAGCAATTTTCAGACGATTTCAGTATAGGACTTGATAAGTTTATAATCTCAATTTCCTTAAAATAACAACGCTGAGATCAAAAAAGTATATAACTGAATCACTACGCAACAACTTTAAATCTGTATACAACATCAATTAATGCTGTCCTTTAATTTTTAGTCTAGCAAATAATAATTAAAAATAAATAATAAAAGAATTATCTGGCCTATATTTCTTTTTTATAATTTTTCTCTTCTCTAACTAACCACGTCGTTAAAAATCAAAAACATTTATTTATTTTTATCTTAGAGACATAAAACAGGTATGATTCCTTTCTTTCTATTTTTTCCCCCCATTTTGGGAAAATAATTTGGCGTGATACAGTCTTACTCATTCTGCTATGTTTTTGGCCTTGAGCCGTTGCTAAGATGAAATTTCTATAATCAACCTTATCCCCCTTCTTCTCATCCCGACGTTTCTTGCTTATTTTTAGAATCAAGCAATTAAATTTCCTCACTTCGTGTTTGTTGTATATTACTGTAAGTTAATTAGCGAGAACTTTGAGTTTTTACATACAGTAAATCCGACAGCAAATAATAATAATAATGGCACACAACGTGAAATATATTGCATTTCTTTTTAAAATAGATGCGACGTTTTCATAGGAAAGGAAGAAAGACTGCTATCTCCAGTCTTGGTCATCTTTTTGTATTTTGCTAATAATACCATTTAAACATTATGTGTAGCTGTCTTGGTTTTATTTACCTTGCTTCATATTGCGGACGATGTGTCTCTCTTTTCAAAAGAGACATCATTTGCAATATGAAGCAATAAAAATTAAAAAAGCAAATAAAATGTAATTGAAAAATTGGGAGTAGAAAGGGTTTTTGAAAAGATATACTTACAGTTAAAATGTTTTTATACAAATTATCAAACCTCATCTTTTTAGAAAATTGTCTCAAATATTTGGGGGGCTAATTTAATGTTTAAAATGTATTAAAAATTAATTACATTTTTCTTTCTTTTTATGATGATACTCGCTCATCATATAACTATTTTTCGATTAAAACTAAAATTTGACTTTAAATAACCGATTTAATTGAATTTAATACGTTTAAGTGATAAAATCCGTTTTATTTATTTATTATATATTTTTGTCGTATCTGTTATATTTTAATTCTAAAGTTTTTTTTGTAAAAATCAAGCAAATAAAAAAATACAAAAATATAATTATAAAATTTTTACTAATCCTGATATTATTAATTCAATTTTGATATCAAAGCAGTTAGCTGATATTGTCAAAATCCTTGTACTATATTTCTAGCAAAATTGAAAACATGTTCGTATTTTCTATTTTTAAACTTCGTAATATGAGGCGATGTAAAAACTATCCCAAAAACCATTTCCCGCATTTCCAGGCGACTAGAACGGCGTACATTTGTAAATTAAATATAAAAACTAACAAAAAAAGCAGACTTTATCGTTTGCTTATGGCAGTATAACATCAAACTTGTATATTAAACCAATGTTCTTGTAATATTTATTTCTTTGAAAAACGAAAAGCATTTTAAGCAGAATTGTCTTTTTTTAAATAAAATAGTTTATTTACACTGACTCGTATTGCGAAATACCGCCCAATTTAAACTTTTAAAAGGAATGTTTTTTTAAAAATCCCACTTTCTCTGTCTCTCTAAAAAAATAAATAAATAAATTTTAGCATGTTTCAAATTCTTTATTTATTTTATACAATATTTTATATCAGGTGAAAAAGAAGAAAAAAAAATGTTTTTCGTGATTTTAAAAACCATCATTTTTACATATGAGCACGCCGAATTCTGTTTTGTATTTTAAAATAAAATGTATATATATATTTTTTTTTTTAATCTATAATTGTAACTATGTTTTAATGGTTTTTTAATTAAAATCCAAATAGATTTTCAGAACGTGAAAAACTAATCTCCAACACTAAAGAGTTCTTTATAATGAGATAAGTGGGTTAATGAAATTAGTTGGCGTGTTATTAGAAAAGCTGCTAAAAGTACCTGTATTTGACCATATTATTCACCAATTTTAGAAAATTGTCTACAAGAAGAAAAACTCACTATTATTTTCAATACCCCCCACGACTACCACACATACACACACACAAAAAATCCACCTCATATTTCTTTTTCTTTTTAATATCCCCTTTCTGTCATTAATGTTTCTTGTCATATAAAGTGGTGATATTTCTCCCCTCCTCCTATTTTATTAAATGCGACACTTCTCTTTCTTTCTCTCTCTCTCTCCCCCCCCCCTTTTTCTCTCTCGTCACACATGTCTTTATTTTTAATAAAATGCTCAACATTTTCGCTGTGATTATTAACATGTATATTTGTGGTGTAATAACAACCTCTTCTTCTTTTTATTATTATTGTGTCATAGAATTTTAGTCAATAGTTATTTTATTTAAGACCTCCCTCCCCCACCCCTCGACACATTCTCTCTCCCTCCCCCTCCTCCCTGCATTTCGGCTTTGGCAGAAAAAAAAGAAAAGAAAAGAAGACATTATCACATAAATAACCGGATTCTAATTTATATTGACAACTGTTAATATTAATCACATGTTATTTATAAAGACAGCATTTATTAGTTTTTCTGAATAGGACCATTTAATTTCAACATTCTTTTTTTTCTCTTTCCTCTCTTCCCTCTCTCTTTATTTCTCCCTCTCTTTCTTCCTCTTTTTTTTCTATTTTTCTCTTTCTCCTTTTTCTTTTTTCTTTCCCCTCTCTTTCTCTTCTTTCCTTTTCCTCTGAATAGGACCATTTAATTTCAACATTTTTTCTTTCTTTTTCTCTTTTTCTTTATCTTTCTCTTTTTTTCACTTTCTCTTTTTTTTCACTTTCTCTTTTTTTCACTTTCCTTTTTTTCTTTCTTCTTTTTTTTCACTTTCTCTTTTTTTTTTCTCTTTTTCTCTTCTCTTTTTCTTCTCTCTTTTTTCTCTTTTCTCTTTCTCTTTCTCTCTTTTTCTCTCTTTCCTCTCTTTCTCTCTTTCCTCTCTTTTTTCTTTTTCTCTCTTCTTTCTCTCTCTTTTTCTCTTTTCTCTCTTTTCTTCTCCCTCTTTTCTCTCTCTTTTCTTCTCCCTCTTTTCTCTCTTTTCTTCTCCCTCTTCTCTCTCTTTCTTCTCCCTCTTTTCTTCTCTCTCTTCTTTTCTCTCTTTTCTTCTCCCTCTTTTTCTCTCTTTTCTTCTCCCTCTTTTCTCTCTCTTTTCTTTCTCTTTTCTCTCTCTTTTTCTTTCTCTTTCTCTCTCTTTCTCTCCTCTTTTCTCTCTCTTTTCTTTCCCTCTTTTCTTCTCCCTCTTTCTCTCCCTCTTTTCTTCTCCCTCTTTTCTTCTCCCTCTCCTTCCTCTTTTTTTTCTCCCTCTTTCCTTTCGTTTCTTTTCCTCTTTCCTTTCCCCCTCTCTTTCTTTTTCCCTATTTTTTTTCCTTTTCAACTTTCTTTTTACTATTGCTTCCTTTTCTCCTAT
>CM042159.1:94367532-94382532 GCA_023376005.1 Doryteuthis pealeii | reverse complement strand
CAAATTATCAAGCCTCATCTGAAACATTCAGACAACATTAAAGAAAATGTCAACCATGTTTATTTAGTTTTGTGAAAATCTCAATAAAAATTGGATACTTAAGTTTTTACTTTTAAAGATACATCTAACTTCTATTTATACGTCCGGTTTTGATTCATACTAGTTCCGAAAGTATATAACCCCACCGATATTTTACGACCCCAGAATAAGGGTGTCAAAATTAAGTGACCTGAAAAAAAAATCAGAAAGTTTTAAAATAAAATAATTAATGCATTATAAAATTCATTCAATGATAAATCAACACTGAAAATTTCTTTAAAATCGGAAAATTCCCTGATTTTTGGTAATTTGTTTTCAATCAGGAGGGTTACGTTTTTGTAAAAATACATCTGTGAATTTAAAATTGGCAATGCCTATAATCTAACTAAAAGCAAAAATAATATTGTCACCTATTAAGTTGACATGTTTTGATTGAAATTTAGTTTAAGTTTTTCGGTTTAGCGTAGGTTTTTTTTTTTCCCCGACATTATTTCTACATTAGTTTTCACTTTTTAAGTGTGTGAGAAGAATATTGTGAAAAAGTAGCAGTGATTAATTTTTCTCAAATAAAGAAGCTGTTTTTTTTTTTTGTTTTTTTTTTCAAATAAAATTCTGTTTTTATTTTATTATTCAAATTTCTTTATTTAATAAAAAAAAACAAATTCAACAACAAGCATTATATGAGGGGGAGGTGAGTATTTTTAGTCTGGGCAAGTTAAAATAATATTGTGTTCCAAAATATACGGCTAAGGAAACGTCTGCAGTAATATACAAAAATATAATACTAAGATTCACCATCCAGGTAAGAAAAACTTTGCCGTTTCCTTATAATATAATATATAAATATATATATATATATATATATATATATATATATATATATATATATATATATATATAATTATTCATTTATTTAACCGGGTATTGTTAAAGATCACGGAATATTTCTTCTTTATGATCTTCAGTTGTAGACGTTCAATAGGTACCACCAATTTTACCCTGTGAAATTTACCCCCCCCCTATATTTAACACTATAAAACTTGCAGAAAAATTAATATTTTCTTAATTTTTTTTTCCATTCGAAAAAAAAAAAAGACATTAAATAAACTCCTGATGATTTAAAAAAAAAAATTTTTCAGCTTACGGAAATAATGAAAATTATGATTGAAAAACAATGTTTTCATTTTTGCACTGTTAAATCAACTGAAATTTAACGTAGCTAAAAACAAGTTACGATAAGATTTTTTTTTTAATTCTATGAAAAATCAATTAATTATCTGATTTTCACGAACCATTGGATGTAGATACATCTGAAATAGTTTTGTTCTAAAATATATTAGGGGAAATATTTATTTACGAGTTCTATCACCCCCCTATTTTATTTTATGAGATAAAACTTGAACGTCGTTCAAGTTTTCTAGTCTAATAAGTAACCCTTAGCAACTCTCCTAAAATAGATTTTCCTAATTGAATAAAAAAAAAAGAAGGCCCAAATGAATAAATAAAACCTGCACCAAACAAACACTACAATCAACAATCCCCTGAGGATGAACAGCGAAATGGTTGAAAGTGCTTGGGTAAAAAAGTATGTAACATTTTTTTTTACCATCTGGACCCCGATCTACGAAAAACAATCAGAAGACTTGAACGTCTACAACTAAAAATAATAAAGAATAAATATTCCATGCTCTTTGACAATACCTGACTAAATAATAACTTGCAAAATAAACAATATGATAATAATAATTTTTTATTATTATTATTAATGAAGTGCAAAATTCGCTATAATAACGTTTTTTCTTAAAAGAGAAAAGTGCTCAAATAATGGCGAACAGAGCATGTTTAAAACTTTAAATAGTTCTCTTACCTTCTCACGACTGAAAGTCTCCCGTATTTGTAAATAAAAATATTATCTTCACCTGAAACGTGCACATGTCCTATTTCTTCAAATACATGAAAATTTTTCTTCTGAGACTGACATGAGAAAATGTGTGTGTATGTAATATACACTGAAGCTAGATTTGAGTCCACAAATTATTTATATTTTTAATCTATTATAAGTCACCATCTTAGGGGAGTAAATACTTAAAGAATGAAACGTGTGGGGTTATTTTTTTTTAAATGTAAATATTCAATAAAAACAAGTTTATCTTCATTTTGTAAAAAATGAAGATAATTGAAATTTAGTCTTATCTGGATAGTAAACGTAAGTACAACATTCATTCACACATACAGCACGTGTATATGAGGAATATACATGATAGGTGAATAACAAACACAATCAATCAAATCAAATAATATTAATTGAATTCATTGTTTGTGTTGGTTATTAACCTTTCCTGTATATTCGTCATATTTTGTCGAATTTTTCTTTATCTGTTATTTTCCACACACACACACACACACACACACACACACACACATATATATATAAGAGACGGATTTTGTCTTCTTTAATAACTTATAAAATAATTATATTAACTTGATGTTTCAAAGGAGTCTAATAATAGATGAGAAAAACTTTCTATATGGGACCCACTCTCAAAAAGTGTTTTAATACTTTTGAGAAAGGGTCCCTTGGAAAGGATTTTTCATTTATCCCCTCATTTCATCATTTTATTTCATCCATTCATTCATTTCACCATTAATTTTTTTAAAATATATATATATATATATATATATATATATATATATATATATATATATATATATATGACTTTTTTTTCCTTAAAAAAAAAAGTGCTCGATTTTATTACGCCAGACCAGGTGTAAAACCTATAAAATGACTGCAAGTAACAGACTTAGAGGTGTGTGTGTATGTATATATATATATATATATATATATATATATATATATATATACACACACACACGTACACCCCTTTGTGTGATATTCTGGACATTGTAAAAGCGACATATTATTATTTTTTTTTTTTTTCTTCGGGGTATATGGGATGGTTCACTTGAAAAATATTTTCTTAATAGACTAATTCATGAAAATAACCAAACAAATAGAATTAAATTGTTTCTTCAAAAGAAAAAAAACAAACTATTTGATTACAGCTAAATATGGTAACATAAACATTTGAATTACAATGAAAAACGATTACGCTATCAAAAATTCTTAGGATAAAATGAATTAAAGAGACAACGAAATCAACGCATGTTTGCGACTTCGTATTGTCTGGTTATAATTCCACTCCTCTCTCTCAAATATTTTCCTTTTTTCGGATGTTGGGTGGGTGGGGCTGGGCTTAGAATACGCTGACTGTATCCCCTATAAGCACCCCCCCCATGTGGTGTTCTAGGTCTGACTTGTGATGGGAGTGGCTCCAGTTGCGAGGGCTCTTGGTTGTGTGGGATACCCTTACGTTGTTATGACTCCCAGGTCCACTCTGACCCGGAGTGTAACTAGAAGTAACATCTGAATTAAATAGAAAAAAAATGTGTTGGAAAAAAAAACAAAAAAAAAACAAACAATTGACTACCTATGAAGAATAGATAAAACAGAATGTCTTTGGCATAAAATAACCCAACAAGTTTTGACATGCCGTAAATATCCAACCTAACTAATCTGTGGGTCAAATACATCTGTTAAAGAAACGATTCCAATTTGATAGAACCGTGTACAAAAAAAATAACAAAACAACAAAAAAAAAAAACTTTTCAGAAATAACTACATCAAAATTGTAAATATGAATATACAATGAATGTGATTCCCTAACTCCATGGCATAAAATAACCCTAGTCGGGTTGATATGCCGCTAGAATTAATCATCCATCATTTCTTCTTTTTTGTTTTTTAACTCTTTGCCTACTTTAAACTGCTCACAGCGGCTAACATACCAGGCATAGTACAAAATGTGATTGTTAGTTCATTATGATTGAGCAAGACTAATTACAATAATAATAATAGGACTTTATTTGATATAATATATATATATATATATATATATATATATATATATATATATTATGTGTGTGTGTGTGTGTGTGTCTATAATACATATTTTTGGGATTTAGTGTGAAATAAATAAGAAACTGTGTTGGATGTTATGTGCTAATTTCCATTTTATTTCATCCAATATTTCGTGAGAATGATTTCTCTTTTACAAGATTTTTTTCACACTTTACCCAGGCTTCACACTAAAACCATATATATATATATATATTATATATATATAAACTCATATATACAGATAAAATATTTACATTGAAAATAAGATTTACCAACAAAGAAGCAGCATACGTAGACAACAACACACACACACACACACGTGTATATATATATATATATATATATATATATATATGAGAGAAAAAATAGATATTCAGCTTAAAGTTTATTTCAGTGTAAGAGAGAAAAAAAAATACGGTACAAGTATAGAATATCAGTTTTGAATTTGACTATAACGTCAGTTTCATTCTCAAAGAATTTTAGAACTGATACAAAAATAAGGTAATAATAATAATAATAAACACTTTAATATACACTTATAGAATTAATACACATATGAAAACACTTTGTAAATTAATGTTTATCAAAAATGTATAAATACATAAAAAGCCAAGGGCTTTTCAACTCTACTTCCTGTTATTTATTTTGTTGGCATGTTTTATTTAATAATCCATGTTTGCATTAACCTTTTATCCCAATACACGGAAGATTCCTCTTCTACAGTAATTCCTAATTGCTTTCCAAACTTCCCTGGTATTTTTTATCTGTATGATGGGATATTTCAAAGTTCACTATCTATTCAACTCAGAACTCATTCTATTCAAATAAAGTCATATTATTATTGTATTATGGGATATTTCAATGTTCAGTATCTATTCACCTCAGAACTCATTCTATTCAAATAAATTCTTCTTATTATTGTAATCTCTGTCCTTCTGCTCAATTATAATGAACTAACCACCAGTTTTTGTACTGTGGTGGGAGAGTCACTGTGAGTGGTTTAAAGTAGGCAAAGAATTAAATCTTTGCCTACCAAATTTCTCCCATAACTATACCAAATTTTCTTGGTATTTTTTACCTGTATAATGGGATATTTGAAAATTCAATATCTATTCACCTCAAAACTCGTTCTAATCAAATAAAGTCCTGTTATTGTAATCTGAGTCCTTCTGTTCAATTATAATGAATTAAACACCAGTTTTCTTTTTCTTTGCTTGGGTGTGATGGAAGAGCCGCTGTGAGTGGCTTAAACTAGGCAAAGAGTTAAGATACTGTTTTGTTGGAGTAACTCGTTACATTAATTCACATTACACACTCTCATAACTTTATTTCAATTAAAAAAAATATTATGATTATATTTCATTGATCAATTATTTTTTAAATAATTATGAAATTTAAAATTTGATGTGATCTATAATTAAAAAAATAAAATTAAATAAAAAAAATAAAAAAAAATGTACATATTTTCTTAAAGCAAAGTAAATTTGATTTTTAAATAGCTATTCATGTGTGTATGTTTACAGTCAGGTAATGTCACAGTCGGGCAATTGAAAACTAAACAAGTTCTCACGGAAGGCTTACCCTATGAGATTGATTGATTGATTTTTTAATGGCATGTCAACATGTCTAGGGTTATTTTATGCATAAAGGTCAGAGAATCTTGTTTATTGTACATAAATATTTACATTTTTGGGGCATATTACATATAACAATGAAGATGAGGACAATAGTCCGAATAACATAGATAATACTAATTTTTGGGGCACTTGTTTCTTAGTTTTTTTACTCACTGTTATGATATCAAGTATTCTTATCTAATATAAATAAGTTGTATGATTTGATACTACTTATTATTATTATTATTATTATCTATTATCTATTATTTAATAATATAATAGGTTGTATGGTTTACAGTATTCCCATCTAATATTAATGATCATATAGTTTCAAGTAATTATTTCTGTTAAATAATAAAATAGTCATTTGTTTAAACATGGTTATATAGTTTCAAGTAACTAATAATAATCCTTAGTAAACTATTATAACTTAATTAACTATTCTTAATGCAAATAATATACAATCATGGTATCAGTTATTCTTATCTAGTACTTATAATCATATGGTTTCAAGTAATTATTTCTGTTTAATAAGTCATTTATTTGCACACAGTTATATGGTTTCCAGTAACTAATAATCCTTAGTAATAAACCAGTGACTATTCTTAATACACATAATTTGCACATAGTTATATGGTTCCAAATAACTAATTATGATCCTTAGTAAACATTTAGTGCTTCAAGTAACTATTCTTAATACAAATAAGTTAGTTATAAGTATTCCTATCAAATATGAATAGTTTTTAAATAGATCTATTTGTCCCATACCTGGTTATAGTGGACCTGGGAGTAATGGCAATCAAGGTGTACTCCTCATTCCACAGATCTCCAGACCTGGAGCCTCACCATCAGATGCAATTTACAGGACCCCCCCCCCTTTTTAGAATGGGAGGTGGTATGCCCACTGCAGGGAATATAGTAAGCATATTCTAAGCCCCGCCGACAATTATACAGTCAATGGTTGTCTAACACACTCACCTTATGTTTTGGTAAATCATTCATCTTGGCATTCTGATATAAAACCGGGGGTGATAGACCCTAATGTTTTGTTAAAGCCAAGGAGTACAGTAACAAAGGTGTTAAAATTAGGGTGACCCAGGAAAAACAGAACCAAATTATTTATTTATTTTCCCATTAAACTAACCTTAAACCCTAACCCTAACCCCCTAGTTAAAATTAAGTTTTATTACACAATGTGTGGGTTCTGTTTTCTTCTGGGTCACCGGTATACAGGGTGACCCAGAAAAAACAGAACCCAAATTATTTATTCATTTTCCCATTAAACTAACCCTAAACCCCAACCCTAACCACCCATAGTTAAAATTAAGTTTTATTACAAAATTTGTGGGGTTTTTTTTTTCTGGGTCACTGTAATTTTGACACCTTTGTGCAAGTTCAGCCCAGTAAGGATGGTAAGTGAGATTTGCTTGCTAACCATTGCGCAACGAAGAGATGCAAAAAAATATTAGCTATTGGAGGGAAATAGATTTTTTAAAATTTTTAAATGCTTAAGTTGTTACTTAATTTACGGTCGTGTAGGGATCATTGTATGCTCCCTCCCTGGTGTTGTCGGAGAGGCCCCCTCCACTCAATTTGCTGGTCATGTCAAGCCCTAGCACCTATATGATTGTCCTAAGCCTATTGTCCTTATAGACAGCCCCCAACTCTTTTTATTATACATGTGGTAGATGAGGGTCTTATATTGTCCTGGGTATGATGTTAAACTCTATCTTTGCCCTGTCGGCTGAAGCGTTAGAATGCACCGACTGCACCTCTGCAGGGGGGTAAGACGCCCCCAATGAGGCCACCTGTTGGCCGTGGGTGGCGACCTGTGATGCTTAAGGATAGAACCCAGGTGGATGAGCAGTTCATGACTTGCAATACTCCATTTTGGCCCTATCTTGGTCTAGACGGGCGGTCACATCAAGCCCTAGGACCTATATGATTTTCCCAACCCTATTGCCCTTATGGCAAGCCCCAACCCCTTTTTATCATATGGGTGCTAGAAGGCGGTGACTGAGGGTCTACATGTCCTAGGAATGACGTTAAACTCTATCTGATAGTGAGGTTCTAGGTTTGGGGAATATGGAGCACCCCATCATCACCATTGCTCCCTGGTCCACTCTAACCGGGAGTGGTAGTACCTGTTAGAGTCCTATCTATGGGTTAAATAGAAAAACATGAGTTGATAAACAAAATTGTATTATGCATTAAGAATGAATTTATTTCAAAACTTTATCGGCATTAAATAACCCACTGAGGTTGATATGCCACAAAACCAAACCATACATTCATGTTTACCAAAAAAAATAGCCGTAAATATTTTTCTAAACAGCAAATAAATATATCAAACATTGTAATCAGTAAATTATCACTGTGGTATATCTACAGGTCCTGCTAGTAAACATAGAATCAGTATTTTGGATTATTCAGACTATTATCCTCATCTTTGTTATCTGCACAAGGTTTCTGCTGATGAGCCTTTCAACTTTCTTCAGGTATTTCTTGTCAGTAATGCTGATAGTTTTTTGATTTAGTGTGTCCTGGGACACACATATTTGCTTTGAATGTCCCAATTAAAGCTGTCTAACTCCTACCTTGTAACCTATCCTGTGTTATTTCTAAGAAACTATTGAAATGTTTTTACAGTTAGCTTAAAATGGTGAGGGAAGAAAATAGAAAAAACTGGGATGCATGGATATGATTTTACTACGCCCTTTTATATTTTTGTGTGTCAGGAACGCAGGACGTGTACCTATCAGCATCTCTGCAGACTTGGTGGGAACCTTCTCGAACTCAAAAACATTGTGCAGATAACAATATATATGAGGACAATAGTCTGAATATTCCAAATAATACAAATTATTTAAAAAAAAAAAATTTTGAGAAATAAAATCAGTAATTAAAAGAAGAGAAGATAAATGGATAATATGTCTTAAAACCTATGTGCCATTTGAATTTAATTTGAAACTTTATTACCCTGGGTAACCACTGGCTGATTTTTTTTGTTTTTTTTTGTTTATATAGGTGTGTGTGACTTCCACAGCAAACTTGAAACGCACTACTCTTAGACCTAACGAGAAATATCTTTAGCAATTGCTGCTACCTATAAATCCATATTTAAAAAAAGATGTTTATATTATTCAACCAAATATGTTTGAATAAAGAATTTTATACCAAATTATACACACACACACACACACACACACACACACACATCTTAGTTTAAATAAGTAATAACATCAACTTTTACACTATTATTAATTTTGTACCGTCCAAGCTGTTGCACCAACATGTGTACCAACCTTATAACAATCCCCAGCACATGGTGTAATGGTTGAATTTGTAGGAAATGGGCTCGTCGACCTGAGTTCAATTCCTGGATAAGACTGTTTGCATTTCACATAGTGCTAATATCTTTTGGAAAAGTATGCGTCCAACTGCTCTCTCTCTCTCTCTCTCTCTCTCTCTCTCTCTCTCTCTCTCTCTCTCTCTCTAGCTATGGGTAAATAGTAGGGCAGACTTAGCTCTTTAATCTTGGCTAAGTAAGCAGTAAGGGAGAAGGAAAACTCTAAATTCAAACCTGTCAAATTCTGTTTAAGAAATTGACCTTGTGTCGCACCCTGTTCGTGCGGAGGGGTTGATAAATTATATATATATATATATATATATATATATATATATATATATATAGAGAGAGAGAGAGATAGAGATGGGGGGGAGCGTTAAACTATTTTTAATATCTTGTATAACGTTTCTTTAATTAGTAATGACCTGAAACTTGTACATGCACTTCGGAATTGGTAGGAATAACACAAAGACGAGGAAACTCATAAAAATCCTGGTAAATAATGGCTGAATAAAAAAGATTATTCCAAATTTCACGCACACACTGATGAGTAAAGTGAGAAACTGATGGTAGCTGTGGCGCTCCACCTAAAACACTAAAAATCAATCTCCTTGGTCTAGCATTAGTAAAAATAGGATAGACTCCCTCGCTGACTGGCTGATAATGACTTTAGGCCACCACAAAGACTTTTTTTTTTTTTTTCTTTTTTACTTACACACACACACACACACACACATTTGCATCTCAATTTAACTAGCCGTAAATATTATTCTAAACAAGTAAAAATTGTTTGTACCGTTCAAGCTGTTACGCAAACACGCGTACCTACCTCACGAAGGCGGACTCGAAGAAAGAGAAAAATAAAAAAATAAAAATCTTTTGTCCTGAAATATTAAATTTGAAATTATTGGGGCGTGTTGTGCATTGGTAACAATTTTAATTAAAATTATTACAAAAATATATTTTTATTACATAGTTTATTTAATTTGATTTTTATTTATTTATTTATTTATTTTATTTATTTATTACTGGAAGGGCTACTTAGCGTTACCCGGGTGGGGAGAAGAATATCCACTATATAATAAAGAAAAAAAATGTTTTCTGTAATATATTTTTTTCTCTAAATTAATTAATTTATTTATTCATTTAATTTGTTTTATTTTATTAATTTATTTTTTTCTTTCCTTCCGAGTTGATCTTATTAAATTCTCTATCGAAATAGAATTCCGTTCTGTTGTTAGATGAACAAAAAGGAAATAAATATTTTGCCATAGAGAATATATATATATATATATATATTATATATATATATATATATTTTTTTTTTATTTTTTAATATAAGATATAAAAAAAAGAGATTTTTATATAATTCATAAACAGACTAAAAACACTTACACGTGTGTGTGTGTGTGTGTGTGTATATATACATACATACATACACACACACAAACACATGTAAATAAATATGTATGTATGATTAAATTCCTGAACACCCATCACAAATTAGTCTCAGCACTCGTGTATATATATATATATATATATATATATATCTGTACACACATTTGTTTTTTTTATATATAACTAGCAAATATATGCACCCTCCGGGTGCAAGTATTTAAGTTTTGATATAATAAAATATCATATTAAATTAGAAAGGCTAATGAAACTGACTAAGAATGCAGATAAAAAGATCTGCAACAGAGGGGGTATAATCGAAAAATAGAACAACTTTGAAACTAACTATTCCATCATTTTCCATTACTCCCCTGTTTCATTGGTAAATTTTCCTAATTTAACTATTTAGTTAAAATAGGAAGTAAAGGATAATATTACAGTTATTTCTTCTTGTAAATAAATTTCTTTTAAGATTTATCCACGAGATTTTTGTTTATATTTCTTAAGATAAAACAAAACAATTAGAAATCAATAATACCAAGCACATATTTATTAAAATAAAATTTTAAATATCAATATGCAAATTAGCCTTCTCGTTCAAACTGTAAACAGCTATTTTGTTGTATATATAAATACAATTGCATGTTATTAGTACGTAGATATGATCAACAGTATTAATAATGTAAAACAATTTTTATTAATAACTGAAGGTTTAAAAGAATGAAATCATGGAGAATTTGACGTAAATAATTAAGGGAATTGTGACTTGAGTAGTAATATAGTTTCGGTTACAGACAGAAAAACACACAATCTCCATTATAATAAGATATATACATAGATTTCAGACTTGGTCTGAAGATCACATATGCGAGAAATTGTCAGTAATCAGGTGCTGTTGACTTTATGGCCACATTACATTAACTTATATATATATATATATATATATATATGAAAGTAAGTAAACAAATAATGTGTTTATTTTTTATATGGCCTTTAGCCGACAATTTTTGAAGGATATGTGCTTAATTGAAGTCATACCTAATTTTGAAAAGTAATTAGTTAATAATTAATGAATTTAGGCGGGCATATATGTTCAAATGTAAGGCTAAACAAACTGAGAAAATGTCAATCCCTATGTGTACATTTCGACCTATTAGGTCTCTTCAGCAAGGTTATAGACATGGGAGACTGCTCCGTGTGTGACTCGAAACCTCGACTGTCAAGCTGACAGGTGGGGATTCTAACCATTATACTAGCTGGCCTTCCCAGACACACACACACACATATATATATATATATACCTTGCAGCCTCTTATCAGAGGGTGCAGTCACTATGTTTTAAGCCCCGTCTTCCCAACCCTATTGCCCTTATGGCAAGACCCAACCCCTTATCATATGGGTGCTAGAAAGCGGTGGCTGAGGATCTACATGTCCTGGGAATGACGTTAAACTCTATCTGATGGTGATGTTCCAGTTCTGGAGGTTTGGGGAATGTGGAGGACCCCTTTATCACCATTGCTCCCTGGTCCACTCTGACCCGGAGTGGTAGTACCTGTTAGGGTCCCATATATGGGTTAAATAGAAAAACATGAGTTTATAAACAAAATTGTATAATGCATTAAGAATTAATTTATTTCACAACTTTGTCGGCATTAAATGACCCACCGGGGTTGATATGCCACAAAACAAAACAAACAAATTAAGCCCCGCCAATATGGTATCTACAGAAAGTTCATTGTTAATGATTTTTTCTATAGAAATCGACTGAAACTATAAAAAGACAATAATTGACAGTTATCTTAAATTAATAAAATCATCGATACGTAATTTCCAGCCCCATTTAACGGAAGTCTTCTTTGTATACTACTATACGATTTTGTCTAAACTCGTGTATAGCAAGATATATGGCTTGGTAATATTGTCTATCAAGACATGACATGTTTAGGGGTGGGGAGACTATTAGCTTAGTGGCTAACATACTGAACTGCGACATCATAGTGAGTGAGTTCAAACCCAGTCATACTATTACATTCACTTTTGGACTAATGCCCTTTAGTAAAGGCACGAGACCCCCCCTCATCACCACTTACAATGTTGACATATTAGACTGAAATAAAAAAAAAAACTCTTAAGAAATAACAACCAAAAAATATAAAGATAAATGTACAATGAACAGAATTTCCTAACCTCTAGGCATAAAATAACCCTATATGGATTGAGATGCCATTAAAATCAATTAATAAACAGCTTAATCAGTAAAGCACCTGCCTAGGAATTGCAAGGTTCCTAGTTCAATACCAGTCTCTGCCAATTAGGCGCATGAGTAGCACAGTATGTTCAAGTAATCTTTTCTATTAAATAATAAAATAGTCATTTGTGTGTGTGTGTATGTATGTATGTATGTATGTATGTATATATATATATATATATATATATATATATATATATATATATATATATATATGACTAACCTTTTTTCTGTCAGCATTAATTTGTAGTGAAGGGGTTGGGGAGTAGTCATGTTCTTTTTATATATATATATATATATATGTATATACTATAGTGTGAGATGGTCACTGTTTCAGCGTTTGCTGGAATGGTGTACCAAAGTCAGTATTAATTGGTAGAGTGCTCAATATAAAATAGAGCTGTTATATAATATAATAAGATAAATATATAAAGGTTTTACATATCTATTTGTCACCTAATAAATAGATATGTAAAACCTTTATATATTTATCTAATTATATTATATATATATATATATATATATATATATATATATATAGTTAAAAATTAATGGTAAAATGAATGAAATGTGGGGGATAAATGAAAAATCCTTTCCAAGGGACCCCTCTCAAAAGTATTAAAACACTTTTTGAGAGTGGGGTCCCTGATAGAAAGTTTTTCTCATCTATTATTAGACTCCTTTGAAGCATCAAGTTAATATCATTATTCTATAAGTTATTAGAGAAGATAAAATCCGTCTCTTACCTTTGTAATATATGTTGAGAAAGGGTTTGAATTTTTTTTTAATGTTATATATATATATATATATTGAGAAGTAAACAAACATTCTCCCATATATATATATCTTATTATAATGGAGATTGTGGGTTTTTATGTCTGTAACCGAAACTACATTACTATTCAAGTCACAATTTCCTTAGTTATTTACATCACATTCTCCATGATTTTATTTTTATTTAAACTTCAATTATTAACAAAATTCTTTGACATCATTAAGACTGTTGACCATATCTACATACTAATAACATGCAATTGTATTTATATATACAAGAAAATAGCGGTTTACAGTGTGAATGGGAAGGCTAATTTGCATATTGATCTTAAAAATTTGATTTGAATAAATATATGCTTAGTATTATTGATTTCTAATTGTTTGGTTTTATATCAATGAATATGAGCAAAAATCTCGGGGATAAATCTTAAAAGAAATTCATTAAAAAGAAGAAATAACTGTAATTTCATTCTTTACTTCTTATTTTAACTAAATAGTTAATTTAGGAAAATTTACCAATGAAAGACGCGAGTAATGGAAAATGATGGAAGAGTTAGTTTCAAAGTTGTTCTATTTTTAAATCATACCCCCTCTGTTCAAATATTTTTATCTGAATTCTTATTCAGTTTCATTAGCCTTTCTAATTTAACATGATATTTTATTATATTAAAACTTAAATACTTGCACCCGGAGGGTGCATATATTTGCTAGTATATATAAAAGGTGTGTGTCCCTTTTGATTGATTTTATTACTCTAATATTGCTAAAGCTCCCTCTTGTTCATCGTTTGATATGAATACTCCCACATGGTCAGCTTACAGTCGTTGAAAACACAGGTTCCTAGTAGATCACTGAAATTAAGCAACAATACAAGTTGCTATAATTCAATATTTTTATTTTTTCTTATTTTATTTTATCTTGAAATATCTTTATCTCCCCCACACCTTGGATGTTTCATCTCCAGACATCTTCAGGCAAATAAAACTAACATTAATGGTGGATAGGAAGCCACAAAAAATATTAGAAAAAAAAAAAAGACACATTATCATTATCATCATGATCATCAAAGCATGCTGCTAGCATGCATTTCCTTGAATCTCTCTCACCATCAGTCCCTTTTGGCCTTGGTTAAGTCATCTAGATGGTATCCAGTGTCCTTACAGAGCAGATAGGAATTTTTACCAAAAAATGTCACCTATGTGTAAGAGTCCATAAACACACGCACACACACATATATACATACATACATTCAACAATCTGTACTTAGATGTGTGGCCATTTAAGCAATAGCAGGTACTGTAAGCACACTGATATTGAAATGACGATTCAGCATTAAATGACCCGAAAGGGTGAGATATGCCGTTAAACAAAACATCTAATCAACTCCCACATGGTAGGTAAGACAGATAGCCAATTGTTATATCTTTTGTTTACATTGTTTGTAAATATTTGATTTAATTTTGCTTGCAGTCCCCCCCCCCCAAAAAAAAATAAATAAATAAATAAATAAAATATAAATAAATAATATGCCAAACATTACCTGTGGAGAAAAAATTTTTTGAAAAAAAAAGAAAAGACCAAGATAGTCGTACCAACCAAAAATAATCGGTTGATACTATAA
>CM042159.1:94357532-94365032 GCA_023376005.1 Doryteuthis pealeii | reverse complement strand
CCCTCCGCACGAACAGGATGCGACACAAGGTCAATTTCTTAAGCGGAGTTTAACAGGTTTGAATTAAGAGTTTTCCTTCTCCTAGACTGGTTACCTAGACAAGGTTAAAGAGCCCAGTCTGCCCTACTATTTGCCCATAGCTGGAGGGAGAGTAGGATTCATACCTTTCCCAAGGGTATTAGCACTAAGTGAAATGCAATTACCCCGTCCAGGATTTGAACTCAGAGCGACGAGTCCATTTCCCATGACTTTAACCATTACACCACGCGCTTCCTGCAAATATATATTCATATATATATGTCATTCTCAGACACTGTGTTTCAACATATCACATCTCTTCAGTGTGGCTAGACTTTACAACTACTTCTATCTGGGAGTGAATCCCGACTGATTTTTCATCAGTTTGATTCTTTAATCCCACGGTCGTCAACATCTACCAGTAAGAAGCAAGTTTTTAACTGATAAATACACACATAGGTATATTATATGTCATGGTCATTGAGAGAGCTTATATATATATATATATATATATATATATATATATATATACACTGTAGTGTGAGATGGTCACTATTTCAGCTTTTGCTGGAATGGTGTACCAAAGGCAGTATTAATTGGTAGAGTGCTCAATATAAAATAGAGCTGGTATATAATATAATAAGATAAATATATAGGTTTTACATATCTATTTATTTATTGGGTGACAAAGGAACATTCCCAATAAATAGATATGTAAAACCTATATATTTATCTTATATATGCATTTTGTTTACTTTGTTTTAATTAATTTAGCGCAGATAGCCCTGATGATCTGAACAATGTGAAACATGGGTAGGCTTTCTGACTATACCATTTTAACATATATATATACACACCTGCACATGGCTGCCTTGTCAGCAGGAGTTGTAGATTAAACTCAACCAACCAGTTTTTCAAACCGACTTTGGGAGGCTGCAGACCAACTTTAAGGAAGTCTAGAAAGGCACAAGTCATTATGTCCCGATTATGCATTGGTCATACAAAACTAACACACTCTTATATACTCAAACAAGGACAACAACCACAATGTGAAACATGTCAAACACCCCTGACAGTTAAACACTTATTGATGGAATGCAGATTTTTTGCTCATATCAGAAAACATTATTTTAAAGCAAACAATATGAAGGACCTATTTGAAAATGTTAACATAGAGGATATTTTCTCCTTTTTAAGGGAAATAAAATTATACCATAGAATATAGACATGAAACAAATCAATGGCATACAGTATGATTCCCAATAATGCTAACACATTGTTAAAACCAATTACTAAATGTATATATATGAATACACAATATGTATAACAACCCAACCGCTAGGCATGATATAACCCTGGACGGGTTGATA
This sequence comes from Doryteuthis pealeii, assembly GCA_023376005.1. NCBI lineage: Eukaryota > Metazoa > Mollusca > Cephalopoda > Myopsida > Loliginidae > Doryteuthis > Doryteuthis pealeii. The sequence goes on along the minus strand of CM042159.1, from coordinate 94,363,644 downwards.
TGCCGTTAAAATTAATAAACCAACCAACCAGTTTTACTTAATTCAAAAATTGATCCTGCGTCACATCCTGCCCATATATTTTCGTACCATGTATAATTAATTTTGGTTTCATATAACCCAACAAGGTTTGGCATCCCATAAAACCAACCCACCAACCCACCAACAAAGATTGAATTTCAGTTGCTCTGTAACGCTCACTTTTGGACTAATACCTTGAGAAAAGTATAACTCTCCCCCCCCCCCCCAAGCTACAATTTTAATAGTACCACTTACAAACTTCTTATGATTAGCACAAGGATCTGTGTGGTAAAGTGAAGAGCTGATGGTAGGTGTGGCACTCCACCTCAAACACCAAAACAATTTCTTTGGTCTAGTACTAGTGAAAAGGGGATAGACTGTCTGGCTGGTACTGACTTTAGGCCACCCCGACGACACATTATTATTGCTATTTCACTCTTTGAAAGTTTTTCACACCCAACTTAGCTGGTGGTCTTTCACTGGAGGCTAAGTGACAGCAAGTCTCCTCAGGTTTCCAGGGCCCTTACCAGTATTCTAACTGATCTTAACAATGCTGTCGTTTGGATAGTCTTGATTCTTCCTTTGATTTCCAATTCATCCAGATTTTTTTCCAAATCCTTGGGACCATTCCAATTGGTATTATTATTATTATTATTATTATTATTATTTATTATTTATTTGTTATGCCTCCTTGGGCATCTCATATCAACCATAAGAAGAAAAAAAAGATCTTATAGATGACGATGACTTTAGTTCATGTACCGCCCTGTCGGTGGGACGTTAGAATGCACCGACTGCACCTCTGCAGAGCGGTAAGACTCCTCCCAATGGGGCCACCTGTTGGCCGTGTGTGGCGACCCGTGATGTTTAAGGATAGAACCCAGGTGGCTGAGCAGTCCATGACTTGCAATACTCCACTTTGGCCCTATCTTGGGTTAGACGGGCGTTCGGGGAGAGCCCCCTCCAATCAATCGGCTGGTTACGTCAAGCCCTAGCACCTATATGATTGCCCTTATAGCAAGCCCTAACACTTTTTATCGTATGGGTGCTAGAAGGCGGTGGCTGAGGGTCTACATGTCCCGAGAATGACGTTAAACTCTATCTGATGGTGAGGTTCCAGTTTTGGAGGTTTGGGGAATGTGGAGCACCCCTTCATCACCATTGCCCCTTGGTCCACTCTGACCTGGAGTGGTAGTACCTGTTAGGGTCCCATCTATGGGTTAAATAGAAAAACCTGAGTTTATAAACAAAATTGAGTATCCATTAAGAATGTATTTATTTATTTCAAAAACTTTATCAGCATTAAATGACCCACTGAGGTTGATATGCCGTAAAACAAGATAAACCAAACCAATCACATCAATCTTGTGCATTAGATATTTTAAGTGAATTGACCCCTATTACACAAACCATCCGAGTAAGACCAACAAAACCTGCTTGAGACTGCTGGAAAAGCAAGAACGAACTCATAAGTGATGTTCTCCTGTGGAAACCTGCACATGGACACAGCAATGCTGGCACTCCAGCAAAGCACCTACATGTGTTCGGACTGCCAAACTCCACTCTCTAAAAACTAGATCTATTTTCTCAGTGTCACCCACTTACATAAGTCTCTGGGTCAATGAGATCTCTGCTCCAGAGTTCGACAACAAACACTTGAAGAAGGCCGGAGAGCACATTGGCTGAAATGTTGTGTATATAAAGATGAGGACAACAGTTAAAAAAATCTTAAATAATACAAATTATCAAGCCACATCTCAAAAACTTATAAAATTTTAAAAGATTAAAATATTTATGAATTTTATTTTGTGATCTCTGGGTCAATGAGATCTCTGCTCGAGACGAATCCACGTTTGAGATCCACGAATCCACGTGTCAATCAAACTATTTGACTCGCTGTGTAATTTTCCTCTGGTGTAGATGGGATAGAGGAGGGGGGGGACTTGGTCTCACAGATCCGTTATTACTGAATCGCAAGTTGGATCCTCACAGGATGCCCCATTAAAATGCCTAAATAAAAAAAAGACCTTGCTTTGATCCGACCTGAGGGGCATCAGGAACAAAAAAATATCAAATGCAAAAAGAAAAAAAGAAAAAAAATTCTATGCGGTTACTATTTAAATTTTATTTTTTAATTATCCTCGCTAATAAATCAAAATCAAATCTTCATTATTTTTGCTCAAACCTGTTAAACTCAGCCTAATAAATTGACCTTATGTCACATCCTGCTCTTGCAGGGGTGAGGAATATATATATATATATATATATATATATATATATATATATATATATAGTAAACACGGTTTGTTTGGAATGGCTTTTTGCCGATAATTTTTGGGAGAATAAGTGCTTAATTGGAGTTGTACCTAATTTTGAAAATTAATTAATTTTCAAAATTAGGTACGACTCCAATTAAGCACTTATTCTCCCAAAAATTATCGGCAAAAAGCCATTCCAAACAAACCGTGTTTACAACTTATCATATCGTCGTGTAATAAAAGTCACTAGAAGAGGAATATTAACCTACTCTAAACAAATCGTAAGATCTAAGAAGTCCGTTTGGTGTAGGGGTTATGGGATCGGCCTGTCAGCTTGGCAGTCCGGTTTCAAATCATGCACAGGGTGGTCTTCTGATCTATAGCTCTGCTGATGAGGCCTAATAGGCCGAAATGTACATACAGAGATTGATTTTTCTCGATTTGTTTAGCCATACATTTAATAGGTATTCCCGCCTAATTCATTATTAATTAATTAATTTTCAAAATTAGGTACGACTCCAATTAAGCACTTATTCTCCCCCCAAATATATATATATATATATATATATATATATATATATAATATATATATATTAAATTTTTACTTGAAGGCACTTACAACGCATGTATCGCATAAAATTCGATACTTTTTCTTATAGAAAATGAACTTGACAAGTGTAATCCCGGCAAAGGATGGTTCGGTGTGTAGAATACCGTACAGACTGTTTCGACTTTATTAAGTCTCATCAGCGGTATATACTAACGATTTCCCCCCGACAGAAATCGAAACCGGGACGTTTCTAAAATAAACAAACATCCAAAAATCATATATATATATATTTTATATATAGTTTTATTCTCTAACGTATTAAAATCAATCCTATGAATGATTTTATATCGAAAACAATAACCATATTTGACGGCATATAGGACACAATTTCTTCCCAAAATTTTGTCTCAGATAATTGCCCTGCATCTTATACATCGTAGGTGAAGTTTGAGACCTCCCGTAGTCCTTTTTATTATTATTATTATTATTATTATTATTTCCTTCTATTGAGATGTTTTGTATTTCTCATATTTGCTTTATATATGTATCTTATTATAATGGAGATTGTGTGTTTTTCTGTCTGTAACTGAAACTATATCACTATTCAAGTCACAATTCCCTTAGTTATTTACATCACATTCTCCATGATTTTATTTTTATTTAAACCTCAATTATTAATAAAATTGTTTTACATCATTAAGACTGTTGACCATATCCACATACTAATAACATGCAGTTGTATTTAAATATACAACAAAACAGCGGTTTACAGTGTGAATGGGAAGGCTAATTTGCATATTGATCTTTAAAAATTTGATTTTAATAAATATGTGCTTGATATTATTGATTTCTAATTGTTTAGTTTTATCTTATTGAATATGAGCAAGATTCTCTTCAATAAATCTTAAAAGAAATCCCTTAACAAAAAGAAATAACTGTAATATTATTCTTTACTTCCTATTTTAACTAAATAGTTAAATTAGGAATAGGAGTAATTGAAAATGATGGAAGAGTTAGTTTCAAAGTTGTTCTATTTTTCAATCATACCCCCTCTGTTCCAAATCATGTTATCTGCATTTTTATTCAGTTTCATTGGCTTGTCTAATTTAATATGATATTTTATTATATTAAAACTTAAATACTTGCACCCGGAGGGTGCATATATTAGCTAGTTATATATAATGTATGTCTAAATATTTTTTTGCTTCTAAAATCTGTCCCATGGTTGACGTATTAGGAACCTGCTGTTTTATGCTCTTGTGAAAAATTACTGTTTGCTTATATAAACATATCTACTTTTGTTTTCCCCAGGTTTTAACTTACTGGACCTCAACATCGACAAGAAATATATAATTTTCAAAACACCAACGTGGAAATTTTGAAAAGAAAAAAAAAAAATATATATATATATATATAAGACGCAAACCAGAGAGAAATTCAAGAAAAAAAAGGAACCCCGCACAAAGGAATTTACCCTTCCCCATTAACTGGTGGACCCCCCACTCCAAGATCTACGTTTTAATCTCCGGCATTGGAAATAAGGAAAAGGAGAGAGAGAGAAAAAAAAACAAAAAAAAACAGGTCTACTAACAGTTTTTTTTTTTAATCGGAGAGTTTTTTGGTTAAACTGTGACAATGACCACTCCGGGAGATTCCGCTAATAAATCGACTGGTTTGAAAATGTGTTTTGGTTGTGGAGGGCGTATTTGCGATAGGTTTATGCTTCACGCAGTCGACCATTATTGGCATACAAGTTGCCTAAAATGCAGTTGTTGCCAAGCACCGCTCGGAGAGCTCGGATCTTCCTGCTTCACGAAAGGCGGAATGATCCTTTGTAAAGATGACTATATCAGGTAAGTGTCGATATTCAAGTGTCATTGTTTTTGTTGATATTCCGGATTTAATTTCAGGCATACTGAATTGATTGTTTAAAATCAGATACGGGGAAAACTGCAAACCAAAGTACTTTCTGAATGACCGGTCTAATATCACGAGGGAAAATAAATAACATTATTGAAATTTTTTTTAGATTTTAAATTTTTTTTATTTTTGTGATTAGGCTTGATCGTTTGTATTATTTAGATTTTTCGGATTGTTGTTCTCATCTTTATTGTAATATACACAACGTTTCGACCAATGTGCCCTGCCTTCTTCAGGTGTTTTTTTGTCAAACTCTGGGGCCTTCTTAGAACTTGAACTGAACCTTTATTCAATCCATTGGGGTAAATCAGACAAGGGAAAACTGCAGTCCGGTAATTTCTGAATTGCCCATGATTCAGTAATAATGGATCTGCGAGACCAAGTCCCCCCCCCTCCTCTATCCCATCTACACCAGAGGAAAATTACACAGCGAGTCAAATAGTTTGATTGACACGTGGATTCATGGATCTCAAACGTGGATTCGTCTCGAGCAGAGATCTCATTGACCCAGAGATCACAAAATAAAATTCATAAATATTTTAATCTTTTAAAATTTTATAAGTTTTTGAGATGTGGCTTGATAATTTGTATTATTTAAGATTTTTTTAACTGTTGTCCTCATCTTTATATACACAACATTTCAGCCAATGTGCTCTCCGGCCTTCTTCAAGTGTTTGTTGTTGAACTCTGGAGCCTTCATAGGACTTCAAACCGAACCCTTTATTTAATCCATTGAGGTAGATTATTCTGTGAAGTTATAATAAGTATTATGTTAGGTTTGAACTTGCAATCTCTAGATCATTGTCACTTAGAACTGTATTAACCCGAGGTTTATATCTGTGGCGTCATGTGACGTTGTGTATCTAACAATAAAGATGAGGGCATCAGTCCCAAAAATCTAAATAATACAAAATTTTATCTGTCTCATTTTAATCTCACTAGTTTACCGACACACTCTCACTTTGAATGTTCAATTTTTTTCACCAAAACACAATTCATATACATATTAAATACATTGTTTTTTTTTGTTTTTGTTTTCATTTAACTCTTAACGTCCTATACCACCTCATATCACCTGGCCGGAAGTCACATTTGTTTTCCTAATCTACCCCAAATGATAACCTTTGTTTAAATGTAATATTAAACATATTTAGCAGTCTTTGATTTAAGGGAAATAACAGTTAACTTTAGATGCAAAGGCCAATTTTAGCCATTTATTGATAAATCCTTATAGGAATGGGGCTCTGGACAAAGTTTTTTTTTTCTTCTTGAGTATTAATATTTTTCTTGTAATTATTCCCTAATGTATCACAACAACGTGTGTTAATCGCATTCATATCTGTGATAATATTATTCCAAGACTTCA
>CM042159.1:94337532-94352532 GCA_023376005.1 Doryteuthis pealeii | reverse complement strand
GATTTATCCACGAGATTTTTGTTATATTCTTAAGATAAAACCAAACAATTAGAAATCAATAATACCAAGCACATATTTATTAAAATAAAATTTTAAATATCAATATGCAAATTAGCCTTCTCGTTCAAACTGTAAACAGCTATTTTGTTGTATATATAAATACAATTGCATGTTATTAGTACGTAGATATGATCAAACAGTATTAATAATGTAAAACAATTTTTATTAATAACTGAAGGTTTAAAAGAATGAAATCATGGAGAATTTGACGTAATAATTAAGGGAATTGTGACTTGAGTAGTAATATAGTTTCGGTTACAGACAGAAAACACACAATCTCTATTATAATAAGATATATACATAGATTTCAGACTTGGTCTGAAGATCACATATGCGAGAAATTGTCAGTAATCAGGTGCTGTTGACTTCATGGCCACATTACATTAACTTATATATATATAATATATAATATATATAAAGTAAGTAAACAAATAATGTGTTTATTTTTGATATGGCCTTTAGCCAACAATTTTGGAGGATATGTGCTTAATTGAAGTCATACCTAATTTTGAAAAGTAATTAGTTAATAATTAATGAATTTAGGCGGGCATATATGTTCAAATGTAAGGCTAAACAAATTGAGAAAATGTCAATCCCTATGTGTACATTTTGACCTATTAGGTTTCATCAGCAAGGTTATAGACATGGGAGACTGCTCCGTGTGTGACTCGAAACCTCGACTGTCAAGCTGACAGGCGGGGATTCTAACCATTATACTAGCTGGCCTTCCCAGACACACACACACACATATATATATACCTTGCAGCCTCTTATCAGAGGGTGCAGTCACTATGTTTTAAGCCCCGCCTTCCCAACTCTATTGCCCTTATGGCAAGACCCAACCCCTTCTTATCACATGGGTGCTAGAAGGCGGTGGCTAAGGGTCTACATGTCCTGGGAATGAGGTTAAACTCTATCTGATGGTGAGGTTCCAGTTCTGGAGGTTTGGGGAATGTGGAGGACCCCTTTATCACCATTGATCCCTGGTCCACTCTGACCCGGAGTGGTAGTACCTGTTAGGGTCCCATCTATAGGTTAAATAGAAAAACATGAGTTTATAAACAAAATTGTATAATGCATTAAGAATTAATTTAATTCACAACTTTGTCGGCGTTAAATGACCCACCGGGGTTTGATATGCCACAAAACAAAACAAACAAATTAAGCCCCGCCAATATGGTATCTACAGAAAGTTCATTGTTAATGATTTTTTCTATAGAAATCGACTGAAACTATAAAAAGCCAATAATTGACAGTTATCTTAAATTAATAAAATCATCGATACGTAATTTCCAGCCCCATTTAACGGAAGTCTTCTTTGTATACTACTATACGATTTTGTCTAAACTCGCGTATAGCAAGATATATAGCTTGATAATATTGTCTATCAAGATGTGACATGTTTAGGGGTGGGGAGACTATTAGCTTAGTGGCTAACATACTGAACTTCGACATCATAGTGAGTGAGTTCAAACCCAGTCATACTATTACATTCACTTTTGGACTAATGCCCTTTAGTAAAGGCACGAGACCCCCCCTCATCACCACTTACAATGTTGACATATTAGACTGAAATAAAAAAAAAAAAAACTCCTAAGAAATAACAACCAAAAATATAAAGATAAATGTAAATAACAGAATTTCCTAACCTCTAGGCATAAAATAACCCTATATGGATTGAGATGCCATTAAAATCAATTAATAAACAGCTTAATCAGTAAAGCACCTGCCTAGGAATTGCAAGGTTTCTAGTTCAATACCAGTCTCTGCCAATTCAGCGCATGAGTAGCACAGTATGTTCAAGTAATCTTTTCTATTAAATAATAAAATAGTCATTTGTGTGTATGTATATATATATATATATATATATATATATATATAAACTAACCTTTTTCTGTCAGCATTAATTTGTAGTTAAGGGTTGGGGTAGTCATGTTCTTTATATATATATATATATAATATTATATATTATATATATATATATATTATATATTATATTATATTATATATATATACTTAGTGTGAGATGGTCACTGTTTCAGCTTTTGCTGGAATGGTGTACCAAAGCAGTATTAATTGGTAGAGTGCTCAATATAAAATAGAGCTGTTATATAATATAATAAGATAAATATATAAAGGTTTTACATATCTATTTGTCACCTAATAAATAGATATGTAAAACCTTTATATATTTATCTAATTATATTATATATATATATATATATATATATATATATATAGTTAAAAATTAATGGTAAAATGAATGAAATGTGGGGGATAAATGAAAAATCCTTTCCAAGGGACCCCCTCTCAAAAGTATTAAAACACTTTTTGAGAGTGGAATCCCATATAGAAAGTTTTTCTCATCTATTATTAGACTCCTTTGAAGCATCAAGTTAATATAATTATTCTATAAGTTATAAGAGAAGATAAAATCCGTCTCTTACCTTTTGTAATATCTGTTGAGAAAGGGTTTTAATTTTTTTTTAATGTTATATATATATATATATATATATATATATTGAGAAGTAAACAAACATTCTCCCATATTATATATATATATATATATATATATATATATATATATTATATATATATTCTTATTATAATGGAGATTGTGGTTTTTATGTCTGTAACCGAAACTACATTACTATTCAAGTCACAATTTCCTTAGTTATTTACATCACATTCTCCATGATTTTATTTTTATTTAAACTGCAATTATTAACAAAATTCGTTGACATCATTAAGACAGTTGACCATATCTACATACTAATAACATGCAATTGTATTTATATATACAAGAAAATAGCGGTTTACAGTGTGAATGGGAAGGCTAATTTGCATATTGATCTTAAAAATTTGATTTTAATAAATATATGCTTAGTATTATTGATTTCTAATTGTTTGGTTTTATATCAATGAATATGAGCAAAAATCTCGGGGATAAATCTTAAAAGAAATTCATTAAAAAGAAGAAATAACTGTAATTTCATTCTTTACTTCCTATTTTAACTAAATAGTTAATTTAGGAAAATGTACCAATGAAAGACGGGAGTAAGGGAAAATGATGGAAGAGTTAGTTTCAAAGTTGTTCTATTTTTAAATCATACCCCCTCTGTTCAAATATTTTTATCTGAATTCTTATTCAGTTTCTTTGGCTTTTCTAATTTAACATGATATTTTATTATATTAAAACTTAAATACTTGCACCCGGAGGGTACATATATTTGCTAGTATATATAAAAGGTGTGTGTCCCTTTTGATTGATTTTATTACTCTAATATTGCTAAAGCTCCCTCTTGTTCATCGTTTGATATGAATACTCCCACATGGTCAGCTTACAGTCGTTGAAAACACAGGTTCCTAGTAGATCACTGAAATTAAGCAACAATACAAGTTGCTATAATTCAGTATTTTTATTTTTTCTTATTTTATTTTATCTTGAAATATCTTTATCTCCCCCACACCTTGGATGTTTCATCTCCAGACATCTTCAGGCAAATAAAACTAACATTAATGGTGGATAGGAAGCCACAAAAAATATTAGAAAAAAAAAGACACATTATCATTATCATCATGATCATCAAAGCATGCTGCTAGCATGCATTTCCTTGAATCTCTCTCACCATCAGTCCCTTTTGGCCTTGGTTAAGTCATCTAGATGGTATCCAGTGTCCTCACAGAGCAGATAGGAATTTTTACCAAAAAATGTCACCTATGTGACATAAACACACGCACACACACATATATATATACACACATACATACATACATACATTCAACAATCTGTACTTAGATGTGTGGCCATTTAAGCAATAGCAGGTACTGTAAGCACCCTGATATTGAAATGACGATTCAGCATTAAATGACCCGAAAGGGTGAGATATGCCGTTAAACAAAACATCTAATCAACTCCCACATGGTAGGTAAGACAGATAGCCAATTGTTATATCTTTTGTTTATATTGTTTGTAAATATTTGATTTTATTTTGCTTGCAGTCACCCCCCCCCCCCAAAAAAAAAATAAATAAATAAAAAAAATAATATACCAAACATCACCTGTGGAGAAAAAATTTTTTGAAAAAAAAGAAAAGACCAAGATAGTCGTACCAACCAAAAATAATCGGTTGATACTATAATACTTGGCCAAAAGAAAAAACAATTTATATGCATATATATATATATATATAATATATAATATATATATATATATATATATATATATATATATATATATATATAAAGATATATATATTCATACAAAAACCGCTAGGATATACTAAAGCTAATAAGTAAAAGAGTGCTCAATACCTAAGTAGAGCGAATAGCCCTGAAGAGCACTAAGCCAAACTTTTAGTAGGTATATCTGACGACCGAGATACATACAAACACTCACATTCACACACATGTATGTAAACACACACATACATTTATATGTATACACATATAGCCATATACACAACTCCCATGAACCACCCCTCACATATATAAGAGCATTAAAAAAATAACCCACCTCATAGAGGTCCTTCACGGAACAAATGGACATGCTACTACTATCACACTCGTCTACCCGGATTTTAATAGCATGTCAAACCCTCAAAAACACTTCAATTTCTATAGTTCTTCTATAATGCTCCCTTTCAAAAAGTGTATAAACAATTTCTTCAGATAAGAAATTTTCTCCTGACGATGACCTAAGGTCGAAACTAGTTGAGAATAAACAACATACAAGAAATATTCCTGATTATCTTATTACTTTTTGTTTATACTATATATATATATATATATATATATATATATATAATATATATATATATATATTTAAAAAATAATAAAAATAATATAAAAAAAATAAAAATAATATAAAAAAAATAATAGACTCTCTGAATTAGATAAAAGCATAGATAACAAAACTAAAATCAACTAAAAACCAAATTACATAACCCCATGAAGACGACTGGAGAAACAGTCGAAAGCGCTCGGGAAATAAGTATGAAAAATATCATGAATCAACTCGATCCAGATTCAAAAAGGATAGCCAGAAGACTGGAAAAAATATCCATACAAAAAATGAAAAAGAATACTCCGTGTTGTTCAATAACTCATGTCTTACGAATATATATATATATATATATATATGTGTGTGTGTGTATATATAATGTAATTACAGACCAATAATTAAGGGGCATGCGGTTGTATACAAAGATGTTAAAAAATCAAATAAAACAAATCATATCACTGGAGACAAAAAAACAAACAAACAAGGGGAGGTTGTGATATTTTGGTTATACACAATATTTCATATAAGAAGCGCGTGGTGTAATGGTTAAAGTCATGGGAAATGGACTCGTCGCCCTGATTTTTATGAGTTTCCTCGTCTTTGTGTTATTCCTACCAATTCCGAAGTGCATGTACAAGTTTCAGGTCATTACTAATTAAAGAAACGATATACAAGATATTAAAAATAGTTTAACGCAACCCCAACCCCCCCATCTCTCTTTCTCTATATATATATTCATATATATATGTCATCCTCAGACACTGTGTTTCAACATATCACGTCTCTTCAGTGTGGCTAGACTTTACAACTACTTCTATCTGGGAGTGAATCCCGACTGATTTTTCATCAGTTCGATTCTTTAATCCCACGGTCTTCAGCATCTACTAGTAAGAAGCAAGTTTTTAACTGATAAATACACACATTGGTATATTATATGTCATGGTCATTGAGAGAGCTTATATTTGTATACAAAGATTTTTAAAAATTAAATAAAACAAATCATATCACTGGAGACAAAAAAAATCAAAACAAGGGGAGGTTGTGATATTTTGGTTATACACAATATTTCATATAAGAAGCGCGTGGTGTAATGGTTAAAGTCATGGGAAATGGACTTGTCGCCCCGAGTTCAAATCCTGGACGTTGCATTTCACTTAATGCTAATACCCATGGGAAAGGTATGAATCCTACCCTCCCTCCAGCTATGGGTAAATAGTAGGGCAGACTGGGCTCTTTAACCTTGGTTAGGCAACCGGCCTAGGAGAAGAAAAAAATTAAAACCTGTTAAACTCCGCTTAAGAAATTGAGCTTGTCATATCCAGCTCATTCGGAGGCGTTGGTAAATATATATACACAATATTTCAGAAATATTAATATCGTTTCATTATCTAATAACTTGACACTTACGATCAGGTCATGCTGAAAGCACCCGTTACTGCTCGATCACTGAAGTTAAACAACAACGAGCTTATTCAATACTTAATTGGGTGACCACTTAAGCAACTGGTTTATGAAATTGTATCAATATATATATATATATATATATATATATATATATATATATATATATATATATATATATATGTGAAAGGATTAATGAATAAAGGAAAGAAAATGTTGAATGGGTAAAATTGGTTTAATGGGTTACGAACACGTGTTTTGGCCAAGTTTGTTCATGTACACATTGTATTCTATTTATTATTATTTTAAGTATGAAATAAAATCATAATAGAAAATTGTAAAATATTTAAGTATACAAAAAAACCCGACCTTCTTCGGGGCACAAAGTTTGATATTCGAAGTTAAAACTGTTAAAATACAGAGAATTTTGAAGTGTTTGAAAAATAATTAAAAAAAAAAAATTGAGACGTTTACAGTTGGAGAAATAATAAATATATATATATATATATATATAAGTGATGCTGATAGCTTTTTGATTTAGTGCGTCTTGGGCCACACATATTTTCTATGAATGAGTCTCCAGGAAAATGGCTCACAGATTAAAGTTTCTTAATAGATTGTAGGGTTGTTATTTATGATCTAGGGAAACAACTAAAGCTGTCTAACTCCTACCTTGTAACCTATCCTGTGTAATTTGTTTCTAAGAAACTATTGAAATGTATTTACAGTTAGCTTGAAATAATGATGGATGAAAAACGAAACTATATATATATATATATATATATATATATATATATATATAATATATTATATATATATGAAATATAATATAATGGAGAATGAATGTGAAAAATATTAGCATATGAAGTTACTCAATGCTAAAATAACTGAGCATATTTAAAATCAAAGATTTAATATTTCATGCATAATTTTTTAGAAATCTTAACATTTTGACTGTCTGATGATTGCAAGAACGCATGAAACTGTAGTTACGGATATCAAATCCATGATATTTAATCTTTGATTTTTATATTAGTGAAAACTCGGAATTTGCTTTTAACTCAAAAAAGAATATATATATGTGTGTGTATATATATATATATATATATATATATATATATATATATATATATATATATATATACATTTCTCTTTTCTTTTTTCTTTTTCAAAAATTAATTAGTCTATTTTCATTTCTTTTTTAAGGAATATCCGTGGGTAGCAGTTTTCATCTGGGTTACCGTTCTTCACGCTACCCCCCCCCTCAATATCATCTCCTCTCTGGAGTTAATTTGAAAGTCTCTGAGAGGAATTGGTAATCACAGATTAGTATATTCCAACTATTGGAATATTGATCTACAAATTAGATATATATACGTGTGGGGGTGGGAAGAGGCAAAGAGAATGTTGAGAAACGACTAGTGTGAATTATTGAACGACCTGGTGATAAAAATATGCACTGATTTTTATGAGTTTCCTCGTCTTTGTGTTATTCCTACCAATTCCGAAGTGCATGTACAAGTTTCAGGTCATTACTAATTAAAGAAACGATATACAAGATATTAAAAATAGTTTAACGCCCCCCCCATCTCTCTCTCTCTCTCTATATATATATATATATATAATATATATATATTATATATATATTTATCAACCCCTCCGCACGAACAGGATGCGACACAAGGTCAATTTCTTAAGCGGAGTTTAACAGGTTTGAATTAAGAGTTTTCCTTCTCCTAGACTGGTTACCTAGCCAAGGTTAAAGAGCCCAGTCTGCCCTACTATTTGCCCATAGCTGGAGGGAGAGTAGGATTCATACCTTTCCCAAGGGTATTAGCACTAAGTGAAATGCAATTACCCCGTCCAGGATTTGAACTCGGAGCGACGAGTCCATTTCCCATGACTTTAACCATTACACCACGCGCTTCCTGCAAATATATATTCATATATATATGTCATTCTCGGACACTGTGTTTCAACATATCACATCTCTTCAGTGTGGCTAGACTTTACAACTACTTCTATCTGGGAGTGAATCCCGACTGATTTTTCATCAGTTCGATTCTTTAATCCCACGGTCGTCAGCATCTACCAGTAAGAAGCAAATTTTTAACTGATAAATACACACATAGGTATATTATGTCATGGTCATTGAGAGAGCTTATATATATATATATATATATATATATATATATATATATATATATATACTGTAGTGTGAGATGGTCACTATTTCAGCTTTTGCTGGAATGGTGTACCAAAGGCAGTATTAATTGGTAGAGTGCTCAATATAAAATAGAGCTGTTATATAATATAATAAGATAAATTTATAGGTTTTACATATCTATTTATTTATTGGGTGACAAAGGAACATTCCCAATAAATAGATATGTAAAACCTATATATTTATCTTATATATGCATTTTGTTTACTTTGTTTTAATTAATTTAGCGCAGATAGCCCTGATGATCTGAACAATGTGAAACATGGGTAGGCTTTCTGACTATACCATTTTAACATATATATATATACACACCTGCACATGGTTGCCTTGTCAGCAGGAGTTGTAGATTAAACTCAACCAACCAGTTTTTCAAACCGACTTTGGGAGGCTGCACACCAACTTTAAGAAGTCTAGAAAGGAACAAGTCATTATGTCCCGATTATGCATTGGTCATACAAAACTAACACACTCTTATATACTCAAACAAGAACAACAACCACAATGTGAAACATGTCAAACACCCCTGACAATCAAACACTTATTGATGGAATGCAGATTTTTTGCTCACATCAGAAAACATTATTTTAAAGCAAACAATATGAAGGACCTATTTGAAAATGTTAACATAGAGGATATTTTCTCCTTTTTGAGGGAAATAAAATTATACCATAGAATATAGACATGAAACAAATCAATGGCATACAGTATGATTCCCAATAATGCTAACACATTGTTAAAACCAATTACTAAATGTATATATATGAATACACAATATGTATAACAACCCAACCGCTAGGCATGATATAACCCTGGACGGGTTGATATGCCGTTAAAATTAATAAACCAACCAACCAACCAACCAACCAGTTTTACTTAATTCAAAAATTGATCCTGCGTTACATCCTGCACATACATTTTCGTACCATGTATAATTGATTTTAGTTTGATATAACCCAACGAGGTTTGGCATCCCATAAAACCAACCCACCAACAAAGATTGAATTTCAGTTGCTCTGTAACGCTCACTTTTGGACTAATACCCTTGAGAAAAGTATAAATCTCCCCCCCCCGCCCAAGCTACGATTTTAATAGTACCACTTACAAACTTCTTATGATTAGCACAAGGATCTGTGTGGTAAAGTGAAGAGCTGATGGTAGGTGTGGCACTCCACCTCAAACACCAAAACAATTTCTTTGGTCTAGTACTAGTGAAAAGGGGGATAGACTGTCTGGCTGGTACTGACTTTAGGCCACCCCGACGACACATTATTATTGTTATTTCACTCTTTGAGAGTTTTTCACACCCAACTTAGCTGGTAGTCTTTCACTGGAGGCTAAGTGACAGCAAGTCTCCTCAGGTTTCCAGGGCCCTTATCAGTATTCTAACTGATCTTAACAATGCTGTCGTTTGGATAGTCTTGATTCTTCCTTTGATTTCCAATTCATCCAGATTTTTTTCCAAACCCTTTGGACCATTCCAATTGGTATGATTATTATTATTATTTATTATTTATTTGTTATGCCTCCTTGGGCATCTCATATCAACCATAAGAAGAAAAAAAAGATCTTATAGATGACGATGACTTTAGTTCATGTACCGCCCTGTCGGTGGGACGTTAGAATGCACCGACTGCACCTCTGCAGAGCGGTAAGACTCCCCCCAATGGGGCCACCTGTTGGCTGTGTGTGGCGACCCGTGATGTTTAAGGATAGAACCCAGGTGGCTGAGCAGTCCATGACTTGCAATACTCCACTTTGGCCCTATCTTGGGCTAGACGGGCGTTCGGGGAGAGCCCCCTCCAATCAATCGGCTGGTTACGTCAAGCCCTAGCACCTATATGATTGCCCTTATAGCAAGCCCTAACACTTTTTTATCGTATGGGTGCTAGAAGGCGGTGGCTGAGGGTCTACATGTCCTGAGAATGACGTTAAACTCTATCTGATGGTGAGGTTCCAGTTTTGGAGGTTTGGGGAATGTGGAGCACCCCTTCATCACCATTGCTCCCTGGTCCACTCTGACACGGAGTGGTAGTACCTGTTAGGGTCACATCTATGGGTTAAATAGAAAAATGTATTTATAAAAAAAATTGAGTATCCATTAAGAATGTATTTATTTATTTCAAAAACTTTATCAGCATTAAATGACCCACTGAGGTTGATATGCCGTAAAACAAGATAAACCAAACCAATCACATTAATCTTGTGCATTAAATATTTTAAGTGAATTGACCCCTATTACACAAACCGTCCGAGTAAGACCAACAAAAAATGCTTGAGACTGCTGGAAAAGCAAGAACGAACTCATAAGTGATGTTCTCCTGTGGAAACCAGCAATGCTGGCACTCCAGCAAAACACCTCCATGTGTTCGGACTGCCAAACTCCACTCTCTAAAAACTAGATCTATTTTCTCAGCATCACCCACTTACATAAGTCTCTGGGTCAATGAGATCTCTGCTCGAGATGAATCCACGTTTGAGATCCGCGAATCCACGTGTCGATCAAACTATTTGACTCGCTGTGTAATTTTCCTCTGGTGTAGATGGGATAGAGGAGGGGGGGGACTTGGTCTCGCAGATCCGTTATTACTGAATCGCAAGTTGGATCCTCACAGGATGCCCCATTAAAATGCCTAATAAAAAAAAGACCTTGCTTTGATCCGACCTGAGGGGCATCAGGAACAAAAAAAAATAAAATGCACTGATAGTCTGAAAAGAAAAATAAATGTTTCCTATTTAAAATATTAAATGCAAAAAAAAAAAAGGAAAGAAAAAAAAAATTCTATGCGGTTACTATTTGAATTTTATTTTTTAATTATCCTCGCTAATATAAATCAAATCTTCATTATTTTTGCTCAAACCTGTTAAACTCAGCCTAATAAATTGACCTTATGTCACATCCTGCTCTTTCAGGGGTGGGGATATATATATATATATATTGTAAACACGGTTTGTTTGGAATGGCTTTTTGCCGATAATTTTTGGGAGAATAAGTGCTTAATTGGAGTCGTACCTAATTTTGAAAATTAATTAATTTTCAAAATTAGGTACGACTCCAATTAAGCACTTATTCTCCCAAAAATTATCGGCAAAAAGCCATCCCAAACAAACCGTGTTTACGACTTATCATATCGTCGTGTAATAAAAGTCACTAGAAGAGGAATATTAACCTACTCTAAACAAATCGTAAAATCTAAGAAGTCCGTTTGGTGTAGGGGTTATGGGATCGGCCTGTCAGCTTGGCAGTCCGGTTTCAAATCATGCACAGGGTGGTCTTCTGATCTATAGCTCTGCTGATGAGGCCTAATAGGCCGAAATGTACATACAGATTGATTTTTCTCGATTTGTTTAGCCATACATTTAATAGGTATTCCCGCCTAATTCATTATTAATTAATTAATTTTCAAAATTAGGTACGACTCCAATTAAGCACTTATTCTCTCCCCCCCCAAAAAAAAATATATATATAGTTTTATTCTCTAATGTATTAAAATCAATCCTATGAATGATTTTATATCGAAAACAATAACCATATTTGACGGCATATAGGACACAATTTCTTCCCAAAATTTTGTCTCAAATAATTGCCCTGCATCTTATACATCGTAGGTGAAGTTTGAGACCTCCCGTAGTCCTTTTTATTATTATTATTATTATTATTATTATTATTATTTCCTTCTATTGAGATGTTTTGTATTTCTCATATTTGCTTTATATATGTATCTTATTATAATGGAGATTGTGTGTTTTTCTGTCTGTAACCGAAACTATATCACTATTCAAGTCACAATTCCCTTAGTTATTTACATCACATTCTCCATGATTTTATTTTTATTTAAACCTCAATTATTAATAAAATTGTTTTACATCATTAAGACTGTTGACCATATCCACATACTAATAACATGCAGTTGTATTTAAATATACAACAAAACAGCGGTTTACAGTGTGAATGGGAAGGCTAATTTGCATATTGATCTTTAAAAATTTGATTTTAATAAATATGTGCTTGATATTATTGATTTCTAATTGTTTAGTTTTATCTTATTGAATATGAGCAAGATTCTCTTCAATAAATCTTAAAAGAAATCCCTTAACAAAAAGAAATAACTGTAATATTATTCTTTACTTCCTATTTTAACTAAATAGTTAAATTAGGAATAGGAGTAATTGAAAATGATGGAAGAGTTAGTTTCAAAGTTGTTCTATTTTTCAATCATACCCCCTCTGTTCCAAATCTTTTTATCTGTATTCTTATTCAGTTTCATTGGCCTTTCTAATTTAATATGATATTTTATTATATTAAAACTTAAATACTTGCACCCGGAGGGTGCATATATTAGCTAGTTATATATAATGTATGTCTAAATATTTTTTTGCTTCTAAAATCTGTCCCATGGTTGACGTATTAGGAACCTGCTGTTTTATGCTCTTGTGAAAAATTACTGTTTGCTTATATAAACATATCTGCTTTTGTTTTCCCCAGGTTTTAACTTACTGGACCTCAACATCGACAAGAAATATATAATTTTCAAAACACCAACGTGGAAATTTTGAAAAGAAAAAAAAAATATATATATATATATATATATATAAACGCAAACCAGAGAGAAATTCAAGAAAAAAAAGGAACCCCACACAAAGGAATTTACCCTTCCCCATTAACTGGTGGACCCCCCACTCCAAGATCTACGTTTTAATCTCCGGCATTGGAAATAAGGAAAAGGAGAGAGAGAGAAAAAAAAAAAAAAAAAAACAGGTCTACTAACAGTTTTTTTTTTAATCGGAGATTTTTTGGTTAAACTGTGACAATGACCACTCCGGGAGATTCCGCTAATAAATCGACTGGTTTGAAAATGTGTTTTGGTTGTGGAGGGCGTATTTGCGATAGGTTTATGCTTCACGCAGTCGACCATTATTGGCATACAAGTTGCCTAAAATGCAGTTGTTGCCAAGCACCGCTCGGAGAGCTCGGATCTTCCTGCTTCACGAAAGGCGGAATGATCCTTTGTAAAGATGACTATATCAGGTAAGTGTCGATATTCAAGTGTCATTGTTTTTGTTGATATTCCGGATTTAATTTCAGGCATACGGAATTGATTGTTTAAAATCAGATACGGGGAAAACTGCAAACCAAAGTACTTTCTGAATGACCCGTCTAATATCACGAGGGAAAATAAATAACATTATTGAAATTTTTTTTAGATTTTAAATTTTTTTTTTTTTGTGATTAGGCTTGATCATTTGTATTATTTAGATTTTTCGGATTGTTGTTCTCATCTTTATTGTAATATACACAACGTTTCGACCAATGTGCCCTGCCTTCTTCAGGTGTTTTTTTGTCAAACTCTGGGGCCTTCTTAGAACTTGAACTGAACCTTTATTCAATCCATTGGGGTAAATCAGACAAGGGATAACTGCAGTCCGGTAATTTCTGAATTGCCCATGATTCAGTAATAATGGATCTGCGAGACCAAGTCCCCCCCCCTCCTCTATCCCATCTACACCAGAGGAAAATTACACAGCGAGTCAAATAGTTTGATTGACACGTGGATTCGTGGATCTCAAACGTGGATTCGTCTCGAGCAGAGATCTCATTGACCCAGAGATCACAAAATAAAATTCATAAATATTTTAATCTTTTAAAATTTTATAAGTTTTTGAGATGTGGCTTGATAATTTGTATTATTTAAGATTTTTTTAACTGTTGTCCTCATCTTTATATACACAACATTTCAGCCAATGTGCTCTCCGGCCTTCTTCAAGTGTTTGTTGTCGAACTCTGGAGCCTTCATAGGACTTCAAACCGAACCCTTTATTTAATCCATTGGGGTAGATTGTTCTGTGAAGTTATAAGTATTATGTTAGGTTTGAACTTGCAATCTCTAGATCATTGTCACTTAGAACTGTATTAACCCGAGGTTTATATCTGTGGCGTCATGTGCCGTTGTGTATCTAACAATAAAGATGAGGGCATCAGTCCCAAAAATCTAAATAATACAAAATTTTATCTGTCTCATTTTAATCTCACTAGTTTACCGACACACTCTCACTTTGAATGTTCAATTTTTTTCACCAAAACACAATTCATATACATATTAAATACATTGTTTTTTTTTTTGTTTTTGTTTTCATTTAACTCTTAACGTCCTATACCACCTCATATCACCCGGCCGGAAGTCACATTTGTTTTCCTAATCTACCCCAAATGATAACCTTTGTTTAAATGTAATATTAAACATATTTAGCAGTCTTTGATTTAAGGGAAATAACAGTTAACTTTAGATGCAAAGGCCATTTTTAGCCATTTATTGATAAATCCTTATAGGAATGGGGCTCTGGACAAAGTTTTTTTTTCTTCTTGAGTATTAATATTTTTCTTGTAATTATTCCCTAATGTATCACAACAACGTGTGTTAATCGCATTGATATCTGTGATAATATTATTCCAAGACTTCATTTATTCATTTTAAAAGATCTTTTTACCTAAAAGAAAATAAATTTTTCCCCTATTTCTTAGGTAGATGTTTGCACA
>CM042159.1:94330032-94335032 GCA_023376005.1 Doryteuthis pealeii | reverse complement strand
TACCCCTCCATGCCCCCCCCCCCACTGGTGCCGAGTTTAATTATAAAAGCTATCAATGAAACAATTGCTTATTAAATTTGAAAAAGAAAAAGGGAAAAATTGTCCATTAAAAAAAAATGAGATTAAAAATGAATAATAAAACAGTTTCAGTTTGTTTTTTTTTGTTTTTTTTTGTTTTTTTTTAATAAGTTTTACCTACTTAGCAAAATATGTGAATTATCTAACCCCATTTGGAAGTAATTGCTACCTTTTGTGAAGATAAATAGCGGACGACACAGGAAACTTGTTTTAAGCAGGAAGAGGCAATTGTTTTGGTGACACAATTTCATATGGAACGCAGACAAACACACAAAATCTGTTTTTGTTGGTGTGTATGTGTGTGTGTTTATATGATTTTATATATATATATATATATATATAAATTCATTGTTTTGAGTCTAGATTTACATTATTAATTAAAATTTAATTTTTTCTTATGTTCATCTGCATCTATCTATCTATCTATCTATCTATGTATGTATATATATATATATATATATATTATATATATTAGTGTGGGATTGTCACTGTTTCAGCTTTTCCTGGAACGGTGTGTCAAAAGCAGTATTATTGGGAGAGTGCTCAATATAAAATAGAGCTGTTGTATAATATAATAAAATAAATATATAAATGTTTTACATATCTATTTATTTGGTGACAAAGGAACAGAATGGTTGTGACTATTCCTTTGTCACCAAATAAATAGATATGTAAAACATTTATATATTATTTCATTATATTATATTATATATAAATATACACACACACACACACACAATTAATAATGTAAATCTGTACTTAAGAGTATAAATATGTGTGTATATACACACACACACACACACATGAGTAAACAAACAAATGTGTTTATTTTTATATGGCTTTAAGCCAACAATTTTTGGAGGATATGTGCTTAATTGAAGTCATACCTAATTTTGGAAATTAATTAGTTAATAATTAATGAATTTAGGCAGGCATATATGTTCAAATGTAAGGCTAAACAAATAGAGAAAATGTCAATCCATAGGTTGAAATGTACATTCAGGGGTTGACATTTTCTCGATTTGTTTAGCCTTACATTTGAACACATATACCCGCCTAAATTCATTAATTATTAACTAATTAATTTTCAAAATTAGGTATGACTTCAATTAAGCACATATCCTCCAAATATATAAAAAACCTTTCTAGATGAACTATTTAATGATTAGTCTTTGTCATAATTACTGATGAAAATTGTGTTTGTAGTTATCAGGGAATCTATGATAGTGAGCACTGCTTACTAATATATAATGTGTGTGTGTATATATATATATATATATATATATATATATATATATATATATATATTATAAACATGCCAAAGTGTTGTTACACCTTTTTAATTTTATTTTCATCATTATAGTTGGTGCAAGGAGACATTTTCTAATTTTTTAAAAACATTTTCAATTAATTTTTCAAATTAAAAAAGAAAAATTAGTTTTTTCAACGTGGTTTTTATAATTATTTTTTAAATCATTTTTTTTTCTTTTTCTTTTTTCTGTGGGTGTGTTTTAGTGACCTCCGGCATTTTTAATTGTTCAGAAAATTGTGGGGTGGGGTGGAGGTTAAAGTGAAGGAAGGAAAAAAAGATGAAAAAAAAAATTAATTGATTAGGTCTGTGCGAGGAAAAAAGGTGCTGATAAAGACGATGGAAGGTGGGGCAGGGCCATTTTAATTTAAAATTTTATGCATGGTGATTAGGGTGAAGGAATAAAAGTGTGGGTAGGGGAAAAGATTGAATATTTCTAATTTTAAATTAGAAATTTTTTTTTTTTTTTAATTTAAAATTTATTTATTTTTTTTTTTTCGTTTATTTATTATTTTATTAATTCTATTTCTCGTTGAAGAAAAAAAAAATTGTTAAAGTGCATGAAAAAAAGGAATGTCCAAACTTGTATTAAATTTCGGAATATTAAATCGTTTATATCATAAATGTCCGAAATTTTTGTTGGCAAACCCCAATGCTTTTACCCCAACCCTATTGCCCTTATGGCAAGCCCCAACCCCTTTTTATCATATGGGTGCTAGAAGGACCTTGCTGAGGGTCTACATGTCCTGGTAATGACATTAAATTCTGAGCTTGAGGATAGAACCCAGGTGGTTGAACCATTCATGGCTTGCAATACTCCATTTTGACCCTATCTTGGGCTAGACGGGCTGTCGGAGAGGCCCACTCCGATCAATCGACTGTTCACGTCAAGCCCTAGCACCTATATGATTTTCCCAACCCTATTGCCCTTATGGCAAGCCTGAACCCCTTCTTATCATATGGGTGCTAGAAGGTGGTGACTGAGGGTCTACATGTACTGAGAATGACGTTATCTCTATCTGATGATGAGGTTCCAGTTTCTGGAGGTTTGGGGAATGTGGAGCACCCCTTCATCACCATTGCTCCTTGGTCCACTCTGACCCAAAGTGGTAGTACCTGTTAGGGTCCCGTCTATGGGTTGAATAGAAAAACATGAATTCATAAACAAAATTGTATTATCCATTAAGAATTGATTTATTTCAAAATTTTATCAGCATTAAATGACCCACTGAGGATGATATGCCGTAAAACAAACCAAACCTTTTTATCATATCACTAGAAGGCAGAGCAGGGCCAGTTTAGCTCAGTTGGTAGAGCATCCGGCTTGGAACTACAAGGTAGCGGGTTCAATACCTGCCCTCACCAATTCAGTGCACACATAGAATGGCTTGGATCTGTGAAGTAAAGAGGGAAACTGATGGTAGGTGTGGCATTCCACCTCAGACACTTGTCTAGAGCTAGTGAAAAGGGGATAGACTTCCTCGCTATTTGGCTGATACCAATAATAGGCCATTACATCTAGTTTACTTTTTACTTTTACTGCTAGAAGGCTGTGGCCGAGGGTCTTAATGTTCTGGGTATGATGCTAAACTCCATCTGATGGTGAATTTCCATTCTTGAGCTCTGCGAAATGAGGTGTACCCTTTCATCACCATTACTCTCAAGTCCACTGACTTGGAGTGGTAGTACCTATTAGGGTCCCATCTATGGGTGGACATGTCAAGACCTAGCACCTACATGATTGTCTCAAACCTTTTTTTATCATATATGTGCAGAGATGCTGATAGGTACGCATCTTGCGTCACTGACGCACAAAAATCTAAAAGGACACAGTAAAATCATATCTATGAGTCCCAGTGTTTTTCTTTTTTCTTCCTTCACCATTTCAAGCTAACTGTAAATACATTTCAATAGTTTCTTAGAAATGAAATACACAGGATAGGTTACAAGGTAGGAGTTAGACGGCTTTAGTTGGAAGCCATAAATTTTCCTGGGGATTCATTCAAAGCAAATATGTGCGCCCCAGGATGCACTAAATCAAAAAGCTATCAGCATCACTGTATGTGCTAGAAGGCAGTGGCTAAGGGTCTTGATGTGCTGGGTATGACATTAAACTCTGATCGTGAAGTTCCAATTCTGGAGATCTGGGTAATGTGTTCATTTGTTCCCTTTGTAGAGTTCAAAGTCATAATTGAATATACAACTCCGACACAGGTTGAGAGACAAAACATATTATATAATACAGCACATGAATAAACAAGATACATAAACAATAGAAGATAGAATAGGATAGTGTACATAAACATACATACATAAAAGGACTGGAGCATCCGTACATAGCAATCACTTACTAGGAGAGGGGGCCAAAGCCCCACCGAGAAAGGGGTAGACAGTAGTCTAACCCATCTGCTCGTACCGGAGATCCAGCTAAAAGAGGAAGAGAAGTTCAAATAAGGTGCTTAAATACCAGAGGTCCCCTAGTGGGAACAAACGGCAACACCACGGGAAGATAACTCTTCCTGGCAAAGGGAAGATAATCTCCACCCCTTTTAGAATTCTGCGCAGACGTCGTCACTCCATGTCTTCAACAGTTGTGGACCCTCTGGTGGCTAGTTAGGCCAATTCTGGACTTGCAGAAGCAGTTACACACATTGCAAGGGAAGTTCCCATCTGCATTTGGTGGTTCATGACGACAAAGACGTCGCTGCTCTGCAGCCCTGTTAATCTTGATATTGAGCCACTTAGTTCCTGTGCGGCACACATCTTGCCAACCCTGTCCGTTGGAGGCCAGATCTTCCAGGCTTGAAGATATGATAGGGCATTTCTTCTGCGTCGTCTTAATATGGTTTTTGAACCACTTTTGGGGTTCCTCTTGGGGAATGTGTAATACCCCTTCATTACCATTACTCCCAGGTCCACCCTTACCCAGTTGTCATGCTGTTAAAATCAATTAATCAATGGTATTTAAACCTGTCTGGGGTTATTTTATGCCTAGAGGTTATGGATTGTACATAAGTTTACACTTTTTTGTGCATGTTAAGTAAAGTTTGCAAAGTGGCCGATTTGTCGATATCAGCCGAAAACGGCAATGGAGTTTATCCCTGTTCTGTTAGCACTAGACTAGGGAGATCTTTTTACTGAGGTGGAGCGCTACATCTACTGTCAGCTCCCCACTTTACCTCACAGATAAGATAACTCAATTGGACTCATTGCTTCGAGTTCAAATCCATTTTTACTTAGCGCTAATACCCTAGGGAAAGGTATGAATCCTACTCACCTTCCAGCAATGGGTAAATAGTAGGGCAGACTGGGTTGTTTCATCTTGGTTAAGAAACCGATCTAGCAGAACGAAAACCCTGAATTCAAACCTGTTAAACTTTGGTTAATAAATTGACTTTGTGTCACATCCTGCTCGAGTGGAGGGGTTGGTATATATATATATATATATATATATGCACACACACATTGGGGGCACTCGTCAAGGTAGCGCTATTAAACTAAGGTTTCGAAAGAGTTTAATTAGCAAACGCGATTTTATGTTGGACATATGGTTGTAATTTATTGAAAATTCTGCTTTGGGGTGAGAGGGAAGGAAGGTATTATTAGAATATAA
>CM042159.1:94305032-94320032 GCA_023376005.1 Doryteuthis pealeii | reverse complement strand
TATCTCTGTCTCCCATCTCTTTCTATCTCTTTCTCTCCATCTCTTTCTATCTCTTTCTATCTCTCTCTTCTATCTCTTTCTATCTCTTTCTATCCATCTCTTTCTATCTCTTTCTATCCATCTCTTTCTATCTCTTTCTATCTATCTCATCTCTCTCTTTCCCTCTTCTATCTCTCTCTTCTCTTTCCCTCTCTCCATCTCTATCTCTCTCCCTCTCTCTCTCTCTCTCTCTTTCTCTCTCCATCTCTCTCTCTCTTTCCCTCTCTCCATCTCTCTCTCTCTTTCCCTCTCTCCATCTCTCTCTCTCTTCCCTCTCTCTCATCTCTCATCTCTCTCTCTCTCTCTCTCTCTCATCTCTCTCTCTCCTTCTCTCTTCTCTCTTCTCTCCCTTCTCTCCTTCTCTCTTTCTCTCTTTCCTCCCTAGCTTCATCCCTCTCCCCTCTCCCTCCTTGTATATTCTTATAGTCCCTTCCTTTCTACCCCGACCCCCAGGTTCGCCTGATCTCATTTCGTCCGATCCAGGCTTCAATTTACATCAACCCACCTTCTTTTCAACATCTGTCGCCGGGTGGAATGAAAATGGCACGCGGACGGAATACGAAACCTAATCGTCCATTTTTTTGTATCTTATATTAATGAGACAGTTGTTGTATCTTATTTATTTTTTTTGTGTTAATATTTTTCAAAAACTTTTATAGAAACGTATCTTTTTTTTTTTATTTATTTCTTTTCGGTGGGGTGTGTGTGTGTGTGTGTCACAGTTCGATTTTTCTCTTCTTTTTCTCGTTTCGTTTCGTCCGCCTCTTTCTTTTTTTTTATTACACAAATTGATTTGCTGTTTTATCAGTAGTTCTGTTTTTCCCTCCAACCATAATGTCTTCCCCCATCCTGGCACATTCATTCATGGTAATAGCAGTTGTCGTGGTAGCCACTGTATAGCGACTACTACTATCTTAATATAGAAAAGTGATTTTGAACGCTTTTGATTTTATGACAGTGGGGGTCTCCTGGTGTGTTCCACCCCCCATCTTCCTCTTGGCTTCGGATATAAATTTTCTAATTACATACTGTACATCTCTTAACACACACGCACTCTACAGTCCTTTTCTCTCGATCTCTCTTGTATTTCGCTAAGTGAAAACACTTTATACAAATTAATTACTTGAAAAATAGCAAAAGTAAAAACAAAACTAATATCTCCATATTAATATTAATAATACAATATCATCTGGCTGCGCTAACATTTCTCTAGTAATGTGATATATACACATACATGCATATTATATATATATAGATATAGATATATATATATATATATACGATATTACACAGCATATACTCATATATATATACACACATACATATACTCATATATATATACACATGCATATACTCATATATACACACATATAGATACTTATATATACACACATATACATACGTTTATGTATATGCACACACTTTTATATCTATTTATATACACACATATTTATATATCTTTATATACACACACACACATATATATACATATATATATATATATATATATATATACACACATATTCATCTATCTATATATATATATATATATACACACACACACACACACACACACCGCACCTATTCATAAATTCACACACGCATATTTATATATCTATATATATACACACACACACATATATATTTATATATCTATATCTATACACATATATATAATACAGATATATGTATATATATATATATTTATACACACACACACACACACACACACACACATATATATATGAGAGAAAGAGCTAGCGATGGAGGTGCGTCCGCATCTTTGTGTGTATGTCTGTACGTATTTTTTTAATTAAAGGCAAGAGAAATTTACGATTTGAAATAGGAAAAGATAAAAATCGAATTCAAGCAGCGGGGGGGGGGGCTCGTGGTGGGAGTAACAAGTTTTATTTCAATTTTATCGAACAGTAAAAAGAAAGTGATTGCTTGGAATGTCATCAATTTTGGCACAATAAATTGATTGATTTAGCGCTAGGGAATCGTAAATTCTCTCTCTCTCTCTCTCTTCTCTCTCTCTCTCTCTCTCTCTCTCTCTCTCTCTCTCTCTCTCTCTCTCTCGTGTCTGTCTGTGTGTGTGTGTCCTTTTATTTGAATGTTTTGCCATCGCTGCGAATCTTTCTTCATCCCTGTGTGGATTAAATGCTTCTCACCCCTTGTCTGTCTGTCTGTCCCCCTGTCGCGCACTCTCTATCCATTTTTCAATTACTCCACTTGCATTTATCAAACATTAGTCCCCACTACACACAAACACTATCTCTCTCTCTCTCTCTCTCTCTCTATCTCTCTATATCTCTCTCTCTCTCTCTCTCTATCTCTATCTCTCTCTCTCCTTATCTCTCTCTCTATCTCTATATCTCTCTCTATCTTCTCTCTCTCTCTATCTCTCTCTCTCTCTATCTCTCTCTCTCTATCTCCCTCTCTCTCTCTCTCTATCTCTCTCTCTCTATCTCTCTCTCTCTCTGTCTATCTCTATCTGTCTCTCTATCTCTCTCTCCTGTCTATCTCTATCTCTCTCTATCTCTCTCTCTCTCTGTCTATCTCTATCTCTCTCTCTCACTGTCTATCTCTCTCTCTCTCTGTCTATCTCTCTCTCTCTCTCGACTTCCTATTTAATAGAAAAAATGAGTTTTAAAAGATGTATTTTTTTAAAAAATTCTAAATTGAGTACCCATCGAGAATGAATAAAACAAAACATCCTCGGCATAATATAACCCAACAAGGGTTGACATGCCGTAAAAACCAACTAACCAAGCGACCCTTTCTGCAAGCCACGTTATTTTTGTTTTCTTTTTTCACATTTAAAAACCCAGACAACAACAAAACCTTTTCGGCGGTTAACCATACATAATTAATTTGTTTCTTGTTTTTAACGCTTCTGAACGCTTTGAGACACATGTAGCGTTACGGTTATTCTAGTATGAAGTGGACTCTGCTTACAAATCCTGGACGAGATGGTTTGCCTTTTCTAACGATATGAGAGGCGTCAACACTGAAGAGTTAGAGGGAACTTGGTTGACACTAGGTCAAGTGGAACATACACATGATTAATGAGTCTTGGTCGATTTTTGACAAAACAAAGTGGCTGAATCCACATAAAAGTAACACGCGTGTTCATACGATACACAGTCGGACAGCCAGCTAAAGAGTACTGACAAGAACAGGATTTTCCAAGTAAAATGATAGGATCCCTACCCAGGGGCCGGTTAG
The DNA here is from genome assembly GCA_023376005.1 of Doryteuthis pealeii. NCBI lineage: Eukaryota > Metazoa > Mollusca > Cephalopoda > Myopsida > Loliginidae > Doryteuthis > Doryteuthis pealeii. The sequence goes on along the minus strand of CM042159.1, from coordinate 94,316,765 downwards.
CTCAGTCGTCGGTTGAGCATTGGGCTAAAAACCACAAGGTTCCTAGTTCGATACCAGTTCTCGCCAACTCAGTGTATGAGTGGCACAGAGATCTGTGCGGTAAAGTAAGGAGGTGACGGTGGGTGTGGCGCTCCACCTCAGAGGCTAAAATAATCTCCTTGGTCTAGCGCTTTTGAAAAGGGGATAGACTCCCTCGCTGATTGGCTGATACCGACTTTAGGCCGCCCCGACCACTTATATATATATATATATATAGGAAGCGCGTAGTGTAATGGTTAAAATCATGGGAAATGGACTCGTCGACCCGAGTTCAAATCCTGGACGTGGCAATTATTTCACTTAATGCTAATACCTTTGGGAAAGGTATGAATCCTACTCTCCCTCCAGCTATGGGTAAATAGTAGGGCAGACTGGGCTCTTTAACCTTGGTTAGGCAACCGGTCTAGGAGAAGGAAAACTCTGAGTTCAAACCTGTTGAACTCCGCTTAAGAAATTGACCTTGTGTCACATCCTGCTCGTGCGGAGGGGTTGGTAAATATATATATATATATAATTTCTTTTTTCTTTTTCGTTGGTAGAACGATAGGGGCATTAAAAAAGTTAGTCATGGGTTTTGGGCAAAGTAAGGATAACATATTTAGGGCGAGTGGAAATATCTGCTGAGTTGTCGGGTGCCAGCTTCGAAAAGAACGCTCCCGAACATGAAAAGAAGGTTCTCAATTCTGACAAGAAATACCTGAAGAAGGTCGGAGGGCATATCGGCCGAATTGTTGTACAGATAATAAAGATGAGAACAATAGTCCGAATAATGCAAATAATACAAAACGTTGACTTTTTGTGTTTTTTAAATTTTTTTTTTTTTTATATAAATATCGACAGAAATTGCAGAATTAAAATCGCCCTTAAAATTGGGAAATTCCCACGCCTTCTTGAAAAACGAAAAACTCTTTGAAGAAATTCGAAATGGGTTTATAAATAGCGATAAGAATAAGAAAGATTTTAAACTTTTTGATGTCGATAAAAGATTTGTACAAATTTATTATTAGATAAGTTGAATTTGAAATTAAAATGAAACTGAGAGCCGCCCCCCCCCTTGCTCCTCCATTTTGATTATTTTTCCAGGTTGGATATTCTCACATGCTGTTAAAGTGATTATGTACTTTCGGCTTTGCATCTCCCATTGTAATTGATTAAACAGATTTTGACTTAAGGGTTTTGTTAATCAGACTGGCCTCCCCCCTCTCTCTCTATCTATCTCTGTATATCTATATATCTATCTATACCTCTCTATCATATGTATGTCTGTGTTTCTCTCTCTCTCTCTCTCTCCTCCTCTATCTGTCTGTCTGTCTGTCTGTCTCTCTCTCTCTCTCTGAATGATCCGTCTCTCTCTCTCTCCTACCTCTGTCTGTCTTTCTCTCTCTCTGTCTGTCTCTCTCTCTCTCTCTCTGATTGATCCGTCTCTCTCTCTCTCTCTCTCTTCTCTCTTTCTCTCTCTCTCTCTCTCTGATTGATCCGTCTCTCTCTCTCTCTGATTGATCCGTCTCTCCTCTCTCTCTCTCTTTCTCTCTCTCTCTCTCTCTCTCTCTTCTCTCTCTCTCTCTCTCTCTTCTCTCTCTCTCTCTCTCTCTCTCTTTCTCTCTCTCTCTCTCTCTCTTCTCTCTTCTCTCTCTCTCTCTTTCTCTCTCTCTTTCTCTCTCTCTCTCTTTCTCTCTCTCTCTCTCTTCTTCTCTCTCTCTTCCTCTCTCTCTCTTCTCTCTTCTCTTTCTCTCTCTCTCTCTCTTTCTCTCTCTCTCTCTCTCTCTCTCTCTCTCTTCTCTCTCTCTCTCTGATTGATCCGTCTCTCTCTTTCTCTTTCTCTTTCTCCCTCTCTCTCTCTCTCTCTCTGATTTCTCTTTCTCTCTCTCTCTCTCTCTCTCTCTCTCTCTCTCTCTCTCTCTGATAGATCCGTCTCTCTCTCCTCACCCACGTATCTGCTTCGCCGTTCTCTGTCCATGGTGCACTCCCTCCATAATATTTCCCTTACGGACGATATTGTGTTTCACGTGGTAGAGATCTATCTTTTCCCTCACTAAGATGAACTTGATGGAGACGAGAGATGGCGAGCCGAACTCCGCACCCCACTGTCCGCACCCCCCACGCCCCGCACCCCACACCCCTGTTTGTTGTGTATTGTAGTATCGTTCAAGCAATTTATAAATTAGTTTCGATGTATTTACATTGTCTTTCTGTTTGTGTGTGTGTGTGTGTGTGTGTGTCTTCTTTTTCTCGCTGTCAGCCTCCGCCTCTCCGCTCCTTTCTGCGCAGACGGCGAGCGGGACTGTTGTCACCATCTTTTTTTTTTTTTTTTCACATAGTTTGAGGATTTAAAAAAATCCGCGCTTGTTCGTTTACACATATTTCGTCGGAACATCCCAGCTACATCTTCTACCTCCTGTCTCTCTCTGTTTGTGATCATAAAGATCTCTATTTCTTACCCCTCTCTCTCCTCTCCTCTCTCTCTTCTTTGTATAACGTCTCTCTCTCTCTCTTTGTATAACGTCTCTCTCTCTCTCTTTCTCTCTTTGTATAACGTCTCTCTCTCTCTCTTTTCTCTCTTTGTATAACGTCGTCTCTCTCTCTCTCTTTCTCTCTTTGTATAACGTCTCTTTCTCTCTTGTATAACGTCCTTTCTCTCTTTGTATAACGTCTCTCTCTCTCTTTCTCTCTTTGTATAACGTCTCTCTTCTCTCTTCTCTCTTTGTATAACGTCTCTCTCTCTTTCTCTCTTTGTATAACGTCTCTCTCTCTTTCCCTCTTTGTTATAACGTCTCTCTCTCTTTCCTCTTTGTATAACGTCTCTCTCTTTTTTGTATAAACGTCCTCTCTCTTCTCTCTCTCTCTCTCTCTCTCTCTCTCTCTCTCCATAAAATATCTTTTTGGGACTTTGAGATACAAACGGATCACCAAATCCCGGCTAGGAAACAACCTAGGATTAATTAACAAGAAAAAGAAAACGTGTTATCTCTTGGATTTTGCCGACCCAGCGGACCACAGAGTGAAGATGAACGAAAAGATAATTATAAACGTTCTTGTTTTTTTTTTCCACTCTTTATAAACATGGATTCAACAACACAACTACTGTTCTTCTACAAGGAGGACTTTGGCATTAAATAACACAAGGGTTGATATGTAATTAAACAAAGAAACCAAATCTCAAACATTATCTGTATACAATAAATATATTTTTGGATTATTCTGACTATTGTCCTCATCTTCATTGTTATCTGTACAACGTTTCGGTCGATGCGTCCTCCGGCCTTCTTCAGGTATTTCTTGTCGGACACGGGAGCCTTGTCGTAATCGGGAGCCATCACAGAACTTTGAACCCAAGCCCTTTATTCAATCCACGGGGTATCTTGTTCTCATTCTGCTAACCACGATCATTATTCTATGTTAATGTGGCCCTTGACCAGGATTGAACCTGCAGCCTAGAGATAACTGCCACTTATAACTGTGATAGCTCAACGCCTATATCCATTACGCTATACCGGACAAGAAATGTCTGAAGAAGGACGGAGGGCACATCAACCAAAACGCTGTGTATATCTTATTATAATGGAGATTGTGTGTTTTTCTGTCTGTAACCGAAACTATATTCCTACTCAAGTCACAATTCTCTTAGTTATTGACATCACATTCTCCATGATTTTATTTTTATCTAAACCTCAATTATTAATAAAATTGTCTTACATTATTAATACTGTTAACTATGTCTACATACTGACAACATGCAATTATATTTATATATACAACAAAATAGCGGTTTACAGTGTGAACGGGAAGGCTAATTTGCATATTAATATTAAAAAATCGAATTTAATAAATATGTGCTTAGTATTATTGATTTCTAACTGTTTGGTTTTATTTTAATGAATATAAGCAAAAATCTCTTCAATCAATCTTAAATGAAATCCATTAACAAGATAAAAATAACTGTCATTTTATTCTTTACTTCCTCTTTTAACTAAATACTTAAATTAGAAAAAATAACAATGAAAGACGAGAGTGATGGAAGAGTAAGTTTCAGTAGTTCCATTTTTTATTATACTCCCTCTGTTTTAAATCTTTTATTATACTCCCTCTGTTTCAAATCTATTTATCTGTATTCTATTTAGTTTCATTAGCCTTTTTAATTTAATACAATATTTTATTACATTAAAAGTTAAATACTTGCACCCGAAGGGTGCATATATTTGCTAGTAACAATAAAGATGAGGACAATAGTCCGAATAATACAAATTATCAAGCCTCATCGCAAAAATTCAGAGAAATAAGATGTATTTTTGTGCTCGGTAACTTATCTAAGATTAGCACAGAATACGGATATGCAACGACCTAGAAGCTGAAAAAAAAAGGAGGGGGGTTAGAGACCCTATCGGATGAATAAATAAATAAATATTAAAGTGGGAGAAACGGTATCTTAATTGAAAAATTTTAAATTAAAAAAAAGGGGGAGGGTTGGTGAGAAAAATGAGTTACAGTCTTCCCTCGTTTCTCTCTCTCTTTCTCTTCCCTGGAGTTAAGGAAAATGAATTGGCTTTGGTCGGTTGAATGTAAAATATGGACTGGATCGCTGTTGGTCGGAAAACGAAATAACCTTCTACAAAAGGGGGAATGGAGAGGTGGATAAAGGAATGAGGAAGAGAAATGAGTGAGTGAAATCCATTTCGATAATGAAAGATGTTAGCTTATTGAGAGAGGGAGGGAGAGAGAGAGACTTTCCCTCCTACTACCACCACCTACACCATATATATCGCTCTTTTTCACTCTCTCTCTCTCTCTCTCTCTCTCTCTCTCTCTCTCTCTCTCTGTCTGTCTGGATTCTCTCTTTGTCTTCTCTCTCTCTCTTCTCTCTCTTTCTCTTTCTGTCTGTCTCTTTCTCTCTCTGTCTCTGTCTCTTCTCTCTCTCTCTCTCTCTGTCTCTTCTCTCTCTCTCTCTTCTCTCTCTCTCTCTCTCTGTCTCTGTCTCTGTCTCTGTCTCTTTGTCTTTCTCTACCTCTCTCTATCTTCTCTACCTCTCTCTGTCTCTCTCTCTCTCTCTTGTCTTTCTCTACCTCTCTTGTCTTTCTCTACCTCTCTCTGTCTCTCTCTCTCTTTGTCTTTCTCCTCTCTCTCTCTCCGTCTGTCTCTTCTCTCTCTCTCTCTCTCTCTCTCTCTCTGTCTGTCTGTCTGTCTCTGTCTCTTCTCTCTCTGTCTGTCTCTGTCTCTTCTCTCTCTCTCTCTGTCTGTCTGTCTCTTTGTCTTTCTCTACCTCTCTCTGTCTGTCTGTCTTTTGTTCTCTCTGTGGTTCTCTGCCTTTCTCTACCTCTCTCTTTTCTCTCCGTCTGTGTGTGTGTGTCTCTCTCTCTCTCTCTCTCTCTTTCTCTCTCTGTCTGTCTATCTCCCCCCTCCCTCCTTCGATCTTTCTGTCCTCTTAATTAGTGTAATGGCTTTTTTGTCAAAATTCCCCTTAACCGGACTTAATGCTTCTTCTGTGTTGACGTCTCAACTATTGGAAAAGCTAATAATAAAAATATATTTCTCTCTCTCTCGCCCCTAGACTTCTGCCCACTGTCTCGTGTCAATATATAAACGACCTCACTCACTCACTCTCTCTCTCCATCAACCCCTCTTCCAACCCATTTATTTCCAGGCTGTCAGGGTCCATTTGGGGGGCGGGGGGGGGGGCATTTTACGGAAACGAAAAAGAAGTTCGAAACGAAACAATATGTTTTCTTCTTATTCAATTGATCGTGTTAGCAGGTGGAATAGGAAAGTCCGTTTTTTTGTTCTTTCTTTCTTTTTAATTAGACGATTGCTTTTATGGGAGATCTCAAGATTTATTTATTTATTTAAGTTCAAATGGAATATTGAAATTTTTATCTAAAACCGGAATATGAGACCTCATAATTTATTCTTTGAAACAGAGTACACACACACACATTATTTATTTATATATATATATATATCTTTTCCTGATGATGACCGCTTTTTTGTATATCTAGATTTTTATATTTTCTCTATTATTTTTATTTTATATTATTTTATATTTAAAATAATAATGAACAGAATACAATGTAAACATGGACAAACTCTTGGTCGAAACACGTGCCGGCATTCCAATAAATATATTTTTTTTATCCATACAACATTTTATTTCCTTTTATATTTCAACATAATTATCGGATTCACTTGCATTTTTCAACTTTTTCGAGCTTTCTGCCAAACTTTTTTTTTTTTACATTTGGATGGAATTCGTGGATTAGTCTACCAAAGTTCTCATCCCAAGTACTTTCGGCAATTCGAAGTGTCATCATCAGTTTATGTTCCACTTTTTTTTTTTCAAGTTAGTAGTAGTGAGAGTAACTAGGAGGGGAACTCGTAGAAATTATATTAAGGGGTGTGGGGGGGCGGAAGGAGGGGGATTAGTATAAAAGTGTTTTAAGCATTTTAAAATGTCACTACTGCATTCATTTTTTAAAATTAATTTTGAATGCAGTAGTCACATTTTAAAATGCCTATAACACTTTTAGTACTAATCCTCTTGGCCAGAAAGCTCGAAAAGTTCGTTAATAAAATTGTTAAACAGGAGGAGATTTGTCTTTTGTTTAATTCTACATGTATAAATGAAAGAATGCTGCCTAAATACACACATTATATATATATAATTTTTTTATAATTGTATAATAACAACGAATTGATTTAGTTTGCCGGTTACAGTAAAATAGACAATGCTTTTCGAGCTTATTTTACCGGTCCTAGTAAAATAGACCACATGCTATTTTGCCAGCAAATATATTTGAAATATATTCAAATATATTTCAAACTATCTAAAAATTAAAATGGTTGTTGACGATCAATCTGGGATTATCAAAAGGTAATTGTTTAAAAAGTAGTTGTTGTGTAATTCTATGATACAAACAATTTAAAACTTTTAGATTGTTTCTATATTGTCTCTAAATAATGGGTTAAAGCATAGAGATACATACAATTTGAGTGCATAATCAGAAAGAACATACAATTTTACATAAGAATACCAAATTCTATCAAAATTGCTCCAAAAATAAAGAAACTGAAGAAATCACTGAATTTCTTTTTTTAATGGTCCGTGATTTGACATATTTTTGAAACAAAATCATGTCCACGTTTGTACCCCCCAATTTCGGGGCTTTAAATTCTCATAACTTTTGAACCACTGGGGATATTTACATAATTCAAACGGTTCTGAACTCCATTTACACAGCTCTATATAACTCATGTGATTAAACAACAATAACCTCAAATAAAAAAAATCAACTGGGAATGCTACTAAAAGCTAATTTCTTAAAATGGTACTTGACAAGAATTCATCTTGTTAGGTTAGGACTGGATTTGGGTTTTGGGTTAGGGTTACAATTTTATATTTTAACAATTGATAATGGAAAATGACGTTTTTCAATTTTGGAAAAAAGTCAAATTTACCTTTTATCATTTTCTTTAATTAAAAAAAAAAAAAAAATTGTAAAAAATCACATTTGATCGCAAAATCATTAACGGTATTTATATTTTTCATTTAAAAGAATTTTTGTATCTTTATCTTTCACGAAATATAAATATAAATAAACTTCGGTGTGGATATTTTTAACATTACTTGCATTGTTCATTTTTTTTTTTTTTTTTTTTTTTTTTTTTTTTTTTAAATTTACAGGGCCGGTAAAATAAGCATTAAAGTAGGTTTGTCTATTCTACCGGTCCCGGCATAATATAATATAATATTCCATAATTGTATGAATAAAAACCAGTTTCATTTAAAATGCTCCCGTGTGGTGACTGAACCATCCACGTGTTAGAGAGGATATTGCAGCCAGTGCTCGTTGACTGTGTAGAATAGTGAAACCTACGTGGCACAGCCTCTCTTGCCTTGTTACACGTGCTCTCTGCCTTCCCGTTGAGACAATATATCTTTGTCTTTACAAACGACATAGTAGTTGCTATAATATTTACCAGGTTTTCTTCTTGTTGTTTTTAACCGCCTCATATTCCAAATATACGCTCCTGAACTAGTCTCGATATTTTAACTACCCGGTGACTATCAAAAATAACAACCCCAGCTCGTCGTAATTCTTGTTTATTTATCGTAATTTGTCGTAATTCTTGTTTAGATATGAAGATGGATATATAGTTTGGATAGACTGAGATAGATAGATAAACAAATAAAATAATATAGATAGATATGAACAAATGGAGATAGATATTTTCGACAAGTAAATGTATTGGGGGGGGGGTCGCTTCTTCTGTCGTAATTCTTGTTTATTTAAACTAAAAACAAGACATTAAACAAACATGAAAAAAAAATCTTAGTATTAAAGTAATATAGATAGATATGAAGATGGATAGTTTTGAATAGACTGATCTGGGTCGTTGTTTTAATAGTCACCGGGTAGCAATTTTTGAGGCAGGAGACCGGGACGCACTTTTTTTTCCACCGTCTTAGAAAATAAATATATACTTGTTAATTCTGTAGCAAATTAGGAAATGATATTTTATTTATTTATTTTTAATTGTCTCATATTCTGAATATACGCTTTGGAACTCGTTTCGATATTTTAACTCTTTGCCTACTTTAAACCGTTCATTGTGGCTCTCCCGCCGCTGCGAGCCTACCGTAAACCGTTGACAACTGCTCTTGCACGTGTCGCTTGTTTACACTGAAGAAAAACTCCTCACGTGAACACCCCTGTCGTCTTTTGTTTTGTCTCTGGTGAAGAGATAGTGAACTTTGAAATATCCCGTAATATCAAATAATTAAAAAAAACATCCCGTAATATCAAATAAAAAAAAAAACATCCCGTAATATTAAATAAATAAAAAATATCCCGTAATATTAAATGAATAAAAAAAATATTTTAAAAATAATAATTGCAAGGATTTAACTACATATTTTTGTTTACACGTGTATTGTGTTAGAAAATGAATATACACATTTCAATGCAATTTGTGAAATAATTTTATTCGTTCAATTTTTTTTTTTTATATTAATATTTTTTTTAAAGAAAACTTTAAAATTTACGTTAAAATAATCTACGTGATTTTTATTTTTTATTTTTTTTAAGCCTATTTTTACGGTGCCGTTATAATATGTGTCCTACCCGGTTTGAATGTGTCCTACCTCAGTAAGAGTATATTTACAGATATAAGTAGTAGGCAATTTATTGAAACTAATTATTTTTCACATATATCCAATTTCAAGAAATGCAATTCAGTCATAAGCTGTATATAGTAATTAAGAATAATTAAAAATGAATTTATACATAATTTGCATGAATAGAGATATATTTAATTCTAAATAGGGTTAGGGGTTAGGGTTAGCAGTTATTATAACCTTATAATATGCTTTTTATGGTAGGCCACATACTATAAGAGAGACACGATTTCGTAGGCCACATACTATAATGGTACCATTTTTACTTATAAGATACATTTTATAAGGACTTCTATAATGTTCTTTGAAGAGGCGTGTCGTGTAATGGTTATCGTCGTCAGAAATGAGCTCGGCCACTCTAGTTCAAATCCTAGACGAGGTTGTTTCCATTAACACATAGGGATAGATATACATAGAATTATTCTCCTTTTAGGTTCGGAAAATAATAGGGCAGACTGGGCTATTCAACCTTGCTTAGTCAACCAGTATAGAAAAAATTCAAATCTATTAAAACTCCGTCGCTCTCAGGTCCACTCTGACCCGGAGTGGTAGTACCTGTTAGGGTTCCATCTATGGGTTAAATAAGAAAGATAAGTTTTTAAAAATAAGTTGTTTTTTTTTTGTTTTTTTAAAATTGAGTCCCCCATCAAAAATGAATAAAACAAAAATGTCTTCGGCATAAAATGACCCAACACGGGTTGAAATGCCGTAAAACCCAACCAATCAACCCACACGGAAAAAACTAATAAAAAAAATAAGAATAAAAAAAAAGACTTAGCAGATGATTTTTTAAAAAGTGGGAATATTTTGGATACACTCGAATAAATCCTTGTAATGATGTCACCGCTTACAATAAAGTCTTAATTGAAAAAAAAAAAAAAAAAATTGTTTTTGTCATTATTTTGGGGGGATGGTCTGTATTTTTTGTCGTCGTCATTGTTGTTAGGGGTCAATGACTTTGAAAAGTGAATCAGTCTTTCTCGACGATTGTATTGTTGTTTTTTTTTTTTTTTTTTGTTTGTTTTTTTTCCTCTGTGTGAACAAAAGAAAAGGAATGGAATTATTTGTCTATTCATCCCCCTCGAACAGACTGTTATTAAAACCAACAAAAACGCCATTCAATTTCGCTATCCCAACTGCCCGACTCTGATATGTTTAAAGTACACCCATATGCTAGAAAGCGTTGGATGAGGGTCTTATTGTCCTGGTTATGACATTAACCTCTATCTGATGGTGAAGTTCCAATTCTGGAGCTCGAGGAATGTAGAGTACCCCTTCATCACCATTACTTTCACATCCACTCTGACCCGGAGTGGTAGTACCTGTTAGGGTCCCATCTATGGGTTAAATAGAAAAAAATGTGTTTTTAAAAAATTGAGTTTAAATAACGAGTCCTGGAGTCTCCTCCTCCCTATTTAGTTAGAAATCGTTGTCTTCTCATTATCTGTTTCTATTGATTTCTGTCCTATCGCCAGTCCTCCCCACAAAACGAATATCGACGCCATTATTTAAATTGTTTCTTCTTCTTTTTTGGCGGGTTTTTCTTTACGCCAGAGAAGCGTAAAAATCATGGCGATTACTCAAAAGTTCGTTCTTTTCTTAAATAATAAAAAGAATAAAGAGAAGAGAGAAAAAAAATGAGGCTATTATGAGTAAATAGGCAAGAATTAAAGCGGAAGTGATTGTATACATTTGAAAGGAGAGGAAGAATGAGAACGAACAAAAAAATGAGATAGAAATTGATACTCGTTAAAGTTGAAGAATTTGCAAAGATTGATTTTGGAATAAAAGAGCGGCACTTTTTTTTTTGGTGTTTAAAGAAAAAGAGGAAAGAAAGAAAGAAAGAAAGAAAGAAAGAAAGAAAATACAACAAACAAATTATTCCAATTTGAAATGATTATTATAAGTAATTTGAAGTAAATCGTCAAATTTATCTTCCTTTTTTTTCTGTCTCTCTTTTTATCGAAGAAATTGTCTCTCTTTCTGCTAATTTGTATGTCTGTCTCTCCAATTTACTTTATTTTACGTTTTCTTCTCTCTCCCCCCCAGTTTGTACACCCTCCCCCAGTTTGTACACCCCCTCCCCGGTCTTTTTGGTTTATTTAATTTTTTATTTTTATAGATAGCTTGTTCTTTTGAAGCTTGTTTAAACCAAGGTATTGGCGTTTTAAGCTTAAGCTCAAATGGAGTTCACTTTTTAAATTAGGGGGGGGGGCATCAATATTTTCGATGTTGGACATGGAAAAAAGGTTGGGAACCCCTGTTCTACACTTCACATACTCCGGAACTGAAGCCTCACCATCAGATTTAGTTTTCTGTCATAGTTTGGAACCCTCTTTTTTCTCGGAGTTCCCCCCCCAGCAAGATCAATCGGCTGGTCACGTCAAGCCCTAGCAACTCTATTGCCCTTATGACAAGCCCCAACCCTTTTTATCATATGGGTGCTAGAAGTCGGTAGCTGAGGGTCTACATGTCCTGGGAATGACGTTAAACTCTATCTGATGGTGAGGTTCCAGTTGTGGAGGTTTGGG
>CM042159.1:94255032-94290032 GCA_023376005.1 Doryteuthis pealeii | reverse complement strand
ATTTCTAGACAATTATATGATTTTAAGTAATTATCTCTGTTTAATAATAATAATTTGTTTGTTGGTGGTAATTATTTAATCCAATCAGTCACATTACTTTCTTGAAAGTAGTAAACATAACTAAGCTCATCTTAACCTTACCTTTATATATATATATATATATATATATATATATATATATATATATATACTTGTGGATAGGGTGAAGGTTAAAAGACAAATGTTTACGCTTGTGTGTGTGTGTGTCGTTGAGGTGTGATTGTGATTGAGGTGTATATATCTGTAATACATGCGTCTGTCTGTGTGAGAGAGAGAGATACATGCTTGTGTGATAATTGTGCGTGATGATATAATGTGTGTGGTGTGATGATATAGTGTGTGTGATGATATAGTGTGTGTGATGATATAGTGTGTGTGATGATATTGTGTGTGTGTGTGTGATGATATTGTGTGTGTGTGTGTGATGTGTGTGTGTGTGTGTGTGTGTGTTGATGATATTTGTGTGTGTGTGTGTGTGTGTGTTGATGATATTGTGTGTGTGTGTGTGTGATGATGATATTTGTGTGTGTGTGTGTGATGATGATATTGTGTGTGTGTGTGTGTGTGATGATGATATTGTGTGTGTGTGTGTGTGTGTGTGTGTGGTGTGATGATGATGTGTGTGTGTGTGTGTGTGTGTGTGATGATGATATGTGTGTGTGTGTGTGTGTGTGATGATGATATTGTGTGTGTGTGTGATGATATTGTGTGTGTGTGTGTGTGTGATATATGCGTGTGTGTGTGTGTGTGTGATATATGCGTGTGTGATAATTGTGTGTGGAGGATATTTGTGTGGTTAAGGTGTGTATACATGTGTGTGATTGAGATGTGTCTGTATATGTATATATGTGAGATTTGGTGTGTGTGTGTGTCTGTGTGTACTGGATATACATATATTATTTCAAAGTCAACTATTCTACGTTAGTAAAAATGTTTTAGCCCACCTCTCGCAAAAATTTTTTTTTTTTAAACGTATATAATAATCTCAGATTTCAAAGCGCTTCACCCCCCCCTCTACCTTCATCACCCCCCCCCCCAAAAAAAAAAAAACTATTTGAGCATTTAAAACCTCTGCCACCATCTTTTTTTTTTTTTTTTTTTAAACGTCTAGTGAGGAGAAGGTCAGAACCTGTTTCAACTAAACAGTCGACGCAAAACTAATTTGCCGACAAGAGATCACAGGTAAAAAAAAAAAACTAATTGTTTTACTTATTTTTACCTACTTACGCAGCCATTTTTTTTTCCTTCTTGGTTAATTTTTATTTTTTTAACGTCGATAAAAATCAGTTGAGATATTTACCATCATTATTTTTAAAGGCATTTGCTTGTTTTTGTTTACGAAAAACTATTTCTCTCTCATTATTATAACACTGTTATATCGCTTCGACTACATCTATTACATACATACATGTATATATATATGTGTGTGTGTGTGTGTGTGTATGTGTATGTATATGTGTATGTGTATGTATATGTATATATGTGTATGTATATGTGTGTGTATATATGTATATATGTGTATGTATATGTGTGTGTATATATGTGTGTATGTGTATGTATATGTGTGTGTATATATGTGTGTATGTGTATGTATATGTGTGTGTATATATGTGTGTATGTGTATGTATATGTGTGTGTATATATATGTGTGTGTGTGTGTGTATATATGTGTGTGTATATATGTGTGTGTGTGTGTGTGTATGTGTATATATATGTGTGTGTATATATATATATATGTATGTATCTCAGTCGGTAGAGCGTTCCGCTAGAAACCACAAGGTTTCTAGTTCGATACCGGCCCCCGCCAACTCAGCGTATGAGTAGCACAGGGATCTGTGCGGTAAAGTAAGGAGCTGATGGTAGGTGTGGCGCTCCACCTCAAATGCTAAAACAATCTCCTTGGTCTAGCGCTATTGAAAAGGGGATAGACTCCCTTGCTGACTGGCTGATACCGACTTTAGGCCGCCCCGTTGACTTTACTTAATATGTGTATATATGTATGTGTGTGTATATATATATATATATATATATATATATATATATATATATACATACCCACAGGTGTATATGTCTATGCATACATATATATGCATATGTGTATAAATGTATATATATATATATTACATTATTATTCGTCGGTTTTCTTTATTTTTCTTATTTAGTTTGGCTTACAAATAAACGTCGAAAGCCGCACGCATGCGCACACTCACGCATGCGCAGATATCCACACACAAACATCATAGCAATTCTTATTTAGTTTCCTTTTTTTAATGAGGCCGTCTCTCCACCAGGCCCGGTCCGTCCGCACCTCCCCCCAATCCCATCTGCCCAAAAATTCGTCGTCGTAGTCTTCTTACCCCTTCGTTATATATCTCGCTGTGACCTCTTTTCCTGGTAATCGCTGGCATTTGCGAAATATTTCATTACCTATCTTCTCTCACCCCCCCCCCGCCATCTCTTCATTGCCATTTACAATGGCTCACACGATCGGCGGTGAAACCAATTATTTAGCAGACGAACAAAGTTGACCCCCCCCCTCTGTCTGTCTGTTCGCTCCTCTTGTGTGTATGTGTACGACTGTTCTTGTTTTTGCAGGACGATATATATATATATATATATATATAATATTTGTAAAATTCCAGTTGAATCTTTGTGGATCTCGTTATACTATCTGGTAACTCTCTCTGTCTGTCTGTCTCTCTCTCTCCGTTTAGATATTTTAGCGTTACTCAATCCCGTGTTAATTCTTCGGTTTACCTCTCTGTCTTCTACGAGTACATTCCTAAGCAGAGTTTAGACTTGCCCCCAAGTCTGGCAAAATCGAACTTACTACTCTGCAATTATTATTGTTTTCTACAATTTATTTTGCATACGACTTATGATTATTAACCGAGTTGAGCCCTGTTGATGGTTTAATTAAAACCGAAACGCTTTAGCGTCGGCTTTCTAAATATCAAGTCATATTTTCTTGTCTTTTCAAAAACTTTACACACACAGACACACACAAGCGCGGAATAATAAAAATGAAAAGAATAAGTAAACAATGAACCGTAAATAGATCCCCAATAAAATCCCACACAATGAAAGCAAAAAAAAAAAAAAAAAAAAAAAAAAATCAGAAAAAAACCCAGCATGCAACCGTAAAACGGGACTCCTCTCCCTTCAGAACCATAAACAACACGTCTCCTGTCCCGACAAAGCACTGCACTACAGACACTTGGTTTGAAAATCGCACAGGGAAGAAACTGTCAGTAACCAAGCGCAGTTGACCCCTATCTTCGCTAACATAACTTACACACACACACACTCTCTCTCTCTCACACACACAATTTCCCTCTGTTGTGTGTGTATATATTATATATATATATATATATATATATATATATATACAGTCTTTCTATTATACAACTTTCCTCTGTCTTTTCGTCACAATTTTAGGGTATCTTACTTGCCGTCGAATAAGATGTCCCAAATGAAGACTGTACAAAAACTGCCAATATCTCTCCCTCCCCTCTCATCTCCCTCTCTCTTTCTCCCTCCCCTTTCTCTCTATCTTTTCTTTCCCTCCCTCTCTATCTTTCTCTTTCCCTCCCCTCTCTCTATCTTTCTCTTTCCCTCCCCTCTCTCTCTCTCTTTCCCTCTCCCCCCTCTCTCTCTTTCCCTTCCCCTCCCTCTCTCTCCCTCTCTCTCTTTCCCTCCCCCTCTCTCTCTTTCCTCCCCTCTCTCTCTCTCTCTCTCTTTCCTCCCCCTCTCTCTCTCTCTTTCCTCCCCCTCTCTCTCTCTTCCTCCCCCTCTCTCTCTCCCTCCCTCTCTCCCTCCCCTCCCTCTCTCCCCTCTCTCCCTCCTTCTCTCTCCCTCCCTCCCCTCCCCCTCTCTCTCTCTTTCCCTCCCCTCTCTCTCTCTCTTTCCCTCCCCCCTCTCTCTCTTCCCTCCCCTCCCCTCTCTCTCTTCCCTCCCCTCCCCTCCTCTCTCTCTCTCTCTCTTCCCCTCCCCTCCCCTCTCTTCTTTCTCCCCTCCCGCTCGCTCTCTCTCCTCTCTCTCTCTCTCTCTTTCCCTCTCTCTCTCTCTCTCTCTTTCGCTCTCTCTCTCTCTCTTTCCCTCCCTCTCGCTCTCTCTCTCTCTCTCTTTCCCTCCCTCTCGCTCTCTCTCTCTCTTTCCCTCCCCTCTCGCTCTCTCTTTCCCCCCTCTCTCTTTCCCCCCCTCTCTCTTCCCCTCTCTCTTCCCTCCCCCTCTCTTTCCCTCCTCCTCTCTTTCCCTCCTCCCACCTCCCCCTATCTTTCCTCCCCCCCTCTCTCGTAGTACCTTCAGTCATCGTTGGTCATTATCAAGAATGTCATCTTATACAAAACCCGACTAAAAGAACATTCACTACTACAACACAACCAACACCCCCGCCCCCACACCCCACTCACTTTGTGTGTGTGTGTGTGTGTGTAAGTAGCGTGACGTTCTCCCCCCCCCATCGTTCTCTCTTTCGGATTCCGTGAAATAAAAGCGACTAAGACAAGGTGAAGTGTAGATGTTATTTCTAATTACTTTCAATCTATATACTTTAATTAATCCCTTAATGAAGTGACGCAAACACGAAACACCCCCACCACCACCACCACCCCTTCGCGCATCTCACCCCCCCACACACACACCAACCGACCCCCAATTTTGCTTCTAGTTTCTTCTTTCATTCCCATATAGCAATTGTCTCTCTTCCTCTCTCATTCTCTCTCTCTCACTCTCTCTCTCACTCTCTCTCTCTCACTCTCTCACTCTCTCTCTCTCACTCTCTCACTCTCTCACTCTCACTCTCTCACTCTCTCTCTCTCACTCACCTCTCTTCCTCTCCCTCTCTCCTCTCTCTTCCTCTCTCTCTCACTCACTCACTCTCTTCCTCTCTCTCTCTCTCACTCACTCTCTCTCTTCCTCTCTCACTCACTCTCTCTCTTCTCTCTCACTCTCACTCTCTCACTCTCACTCTCTTCCTCTCTCACTCTCACTCTCTTCCTCTCTCTCTCTCACTCTCTCTCTCTCTCTCTCTCACTCTCTCTCTCTCTCTCTCTCTCACTCTCTCTCTCACTCTCTCTCACTCTCTCTTCCTCTCTCTTCACTCTCTCTCTTCCTCTCTCTCTTCCTCTCTCTCACTCTCTCTCACTCTCTCTCTCCTCTCTCTCACTCTCTCTCTTCTCTCTCTCTCACTCTCTTCTCTCTCTCTCTCTCTCTCTCCTCTCTCTCTCTCTCTCTCTCCCTCTCTTCCTCTCTTTCACTCTTTTCCTCCCTCTCTCTTCTCCCTCTCTTCCTCCCTCTCTTTTCCTCTCTCTCTTCCTCCCTCTCTTTTCCTCTCTCTCTTCCTCCCTCTCTTTTCCTCCCTCTCTTTTCCCTCTCTCTCCTCTCTCTTTCCCCTCTCTCTCCTCTCTCTTCCCTCTCTCTTCTTCTCTCTCTCCCTTTCTCTTTCCCTTCCTCCCCTTCCTCCCCTTAACCCCTGCCCCCATTGAGGTATCATCAGCCCCCCCCCCCCAATGATTGCCATCGGTGAGTCTTATTCTCTTAATTCTGTTAGATCAACAGGACTTCGTCATTTACACAACTGTTTCCGCAAACTCTGTTAATCTGATACCTTTTTTTTTCACTTTATTTTCTTCTCTGTTTGTGTGTGTGTGTGAGGGGGGGGGGAGACTGTGACAAGATAGATTAGGTCTGATTTTTTTTTAGATAAGACTCAATCACTTTTATTATTTTGATTTTTTTTTTTCGGACTATTCTCATCTTTATTGCTATATACTCAACGTTTCAGCCGATGTGATCTTCGGCTTTCTTTAGGTGTTTCTCCCCGTTTATCTGTGTTTCAAAGAGAGCGGGAGAATTTTGTTTGATCCTTTATCACTTGTATTATTTTGATTTTTTTTTTCTCCCCTAACTGTTGTCCTCATCTTTTTGGATTAATACTCTTGGGAAAGGTATGAACCTCCTCACCCCTCCGACTATGGGTTAAATAGTACCATTACTGTTATTATACAAGGATCGCATTGGCTTTAAATAACCCACAAAGGTTGATATACAATTTAATTAAGAAGCCAAAACAAAATTGTTAAAACTTTCCAGTCAGAAAAAAATAAACTTAAATTTAATAAAATCGTGTAATTAGTCAAATTTTTTTTTTTAAAAAAAATTTTTTTTAAAAGATTTTAAAAGTTTTTGGTAAGACAAAGTTTTCATAAAAAAGTTTCCCGCTAAAAATTTGTTGACAATATTTTTTTTAAGTTACTAAATAAAAATAAAATGGCTACTATGATATTTCTTTATTTCCCGCTCGGTATTTTTTAAAAATTTTATTTCCCGGGGAAAAAAATAACCACTCCGCATGCAACGAGGACTAACTTTGATTTCTATTAAATCTTTAACGTATCTTTTTAAATATCTACTTCGTCTAAGTAAATTAAATCAAATTAATTTAAAAGAAAAGAAAATGTCTACAAAATTTGGACTATTGATTAAAAAAAATGTCCTTTTTGCAAATAAGAAATAATTCGGACTTTTCTCTTTTTGCATATTTTATTTATTTATTTATTTTTTTTCTTTCCTGCTACCTGTTTGTAAAATTTATTTTTTGGCAAATTGGATTACTGGTTTATTTTGTTTTATTTTATTTTATTTTTAATTTTTATTTAAAAAGATTTTTTTTTGCACCCCCCCCCCCAACCGTTCCAGTCATAAGAATTGTATGTATGTATTTTAAAACTCTGATGGTGGGAGAAAGAAAAAAAAAAAAATTGGAAATACAAATTGGTGCCTGGAAAAAATAATATATCTTATTATAATGGAGATTGTGGGTTTGTCTGTCTGTAACCGAAACTATATTACTATACAAGTCACAATTCCTTTAGTTATTTACATCATATTCTCCATGATTTTATTTTTATTTAAACCTCAATTATTAATAAAATTGTTTTACATTACTTACACTGTTGACCATATCTACATACTAAAAACATGCAATTGTATTTATATATACAACAAAATAGAGGTTTACAGTATGAATGGGAATGCTGATTTGCATATTGATCTTTAAAAATTGATTTTAATAAATATATGCTTAGTATTATTGATTTCTAATTGTTTGGTTTTATATTAATGAATATGAGAAAAATCTCTTCAATAAATCTTAAAAGAAATCCATTAACAAGAAGAAATAACTGTAATATTATTCTTTACTTCCTATTTTAACTAAACAGTTTAATTAGGAAAATTTACCAATGAAAGACGGGAGTAACGGAAAATGATGGAAGAGTTAGTTTCAAAGTTGTTCTATTTTTCAATCATACCCCATCTGTTCAAAATATTTTTATCTTCATTCTTATTCAGTTTCATTAGCCTTTCTAATTTAATATGATATTTTATTATAAAATTTAACTAAAATACTTGCACCCGGCGGAGGGTGCATATATTTGCTAGTATGATATAATTATTGTTTGGCTCTACTTGGTGTATTGAGCACTTTAACATATTCAACTTAGACAACTCTTTCGGTATTTTTTTCTTTTTCTTTTGGCCATTGCAAACGATATGCACCCCCTGAAAATAATCAACTAGCGCCCGTGCAATGGCCAAAAGAAAAAAATACCGAAACACTTGTTTAACTTAAATATGTTCAAGTGCTCAATACACCAAGTAGAGCCAAACAATAATAATCATATGTATATATATATATATATGAGAAGTAAACAAACAAACAAACAATGTGTTTGATATGCCTTTTTTTAGCCGACAATTTTTAGGAGAATATGTGCGTTTAACTGAAGTCATACTTAATTTTTGAAAATTAATTAATTGATAATTAATGAATTAGGCGGGTATACCCGTTCAAATGTAAGGCTAAACAAATCGAGAAAAAGTCAATCTGAAATGTACATACAGAGATTGACTTTTCTCGATTTGTTTAGCCTTACATTGAACGGGTATGCCCGCCTACTTCAATTAAGCACATATTCCCCCCCCCAAAAAAAAAAAATTATATATGGGAGAAATTAAGAGGAAAATTAATTCCGACAATATGTGGAGAAAGGTAGACAAACACGGGATGTTGTACATGATGGATGTTTATTGTAAGTAGTGATGTAGACGCTATAACGTTTCGGTCTGTTAGACTTTTCTACACATACACACACTTATATATATAAATGTGTAATTAATTACCTTGTTTATTCTAAATTAAATTTCATTAAAATATTTTCCTTATTAATATGATTAATTAAAGAAAAATTTGTTATTTTATTAACTTTTACAAATGAAAAATGTTTTTATATATTTTTTTACGAAATTTTTTTAATTGAATATTTTTTAATTTAACGCGCTATTTATCATTTTTCATTTTTTTAATTTCTTTTTAGGGGAAATTGAATTAAAAAAAATTTTAATACAAAAATTAATTTAATTAAACAGCCAATCGATATGCGATTCGCGTTTTCCGGTGTTTGTTAAAAATGACTTAATTAAATCTCCTTTTGCCCCCCCCCTTCTTTTCTTTATCAAAAACTCCGAAGTTTTGTTTTACTGTGAAAATTCGATGGAAACGGTGGTTAATAGAATTTCGAGGTGGGGGGATATTTTATTTTATTTTCCCATTCTTTCAAAATCAAAGCAATTTTTGAAAATATTTTCACCCAATAAAATTCATTGTAAAAATATTTCCCCAAAATCAAAAACCAAAAAAGAACTAACAACAAAAGTCACTGCAAAGGCAGCTGGAATCGAAGTTCATGGGGGAGGGGTTTCTTCTGTATGTTCGTTGTATGACTGATCGCTTTGTTTTTTTCGTTTAGTATGTGTGGTATGTCTATCCTTTTCTCTCTTTGTGTGTGTGTGTGTTGTCTTTTTCTGTGTTAAGTGTCTTTTCTGTGTAAGTGTGTGTGTGTGTCTTTTTCTGTGTAAGTGTGTGTGTGTCTTTTCTGGTAAGTGTGTGTGTGTGTGTCTTTTTCTGTGTAAGTGTGTGTGTGTGTGTGTGTGTCTTTTTCTGTGTAAGGTGGTGTGGTGTGTGTGTGTGTCTTTTTCTGTGTGTAAGTGTGTGTGTGTTGTGTGTGTGTCTTTTTCTGTGTAAGTGTGTGTGTGTGTGTGTTGTGTGTCTTTTTCTGTGTAAGTGTGTGTGTGTGTGTGTGTGTGTGTCTTTTTCTGTGTAAGTGTGTGTGTGTGTGTGAGTGTGTCTTTTGTGTGTAAGTGTGTGTGTGTGTGTGTGTGTCTTTTTCTGTGTAAGTGTGTGTGTGTGTGTCGTGTGTGTCTTTTTCTGTGTAAGTGTGTGTGTGTGTGTGCTGTGTGTGTGTTTTTTCTGTGTAAGTGTTGTGTGTGTGTGTAGTGTGTGCTGTGTGTGTGTCTTTTTTCTGTGTAAGTGTGTGTGTGTGTGTCTTTTCTGTGTAGTTGTGTGTGTGTGTGTGTCTTTTTCTGTTTGTAAGGTGTGGTTTGTGTGTTGTCTGTGTGTAAGTTGTGGTGCTTGTTGTGTGTCTTTTTCTGTGTAAGTGTGTGTGTGTGTGTGTGTGTCTTTTCTATGTTGTAAGGTGTGTGTGTGTGTGTGTCTTGTTCTGTGTAAGTGTGTGTGTGTGTGTGTGTCTGTCTTTTTCTGTGTAAGTGTGTGTGTGTGTGTGTGTCTGTCTTTTTCTGTGTAATGTGTGTGGTGGGTTGTCGTGTTTCCTGTGTAGTGTGTGTCTGTGTGGGTGTCTTTTTCTTGCTGTACAGGGTGCGTGTGTGGTGTGTGGTCTTTTTCTGTGTGTGATGGGTGTCTTTCTGTGTAAGTTCCGGTGTGTGCTGTTCGTTTTTCTTCAGGTTGTGAGTGTGTCTATGTTTCGTGGTCGAACGTGTGCGTGTTCGGTTGTGTCGTCTGATTCTGGTGCGTAAGTGTGTGTTGATGTGTGTCTTTTTTCTCTGACCGGGTGTGTGTGGCTGTGTCTTTATCTCTCGCGTGTTGGTAACGTTGTGTAGCGTGTGGTCTGTTTTTCTGTGTGTGTAAGTGTGTGGTTGTGTCTTTTTCTGTCGTGTGTAATGTCGGTGTGTGTGGTGTGTTTGGTGTGTTTACTTTTGTCGCTTCTAGGTGTGTGGTGTCTTTATCACTCTGCGGTGTGTGGTTGTGTGTCCTTTTTCTCTGGCGTGCGGTGTTGTGTGTCTTTTCTCGTCTGTATAAGGTGGTGTGTGCATGGTGATGTCGACTATTTTCTCGGCTGAGTAAGTGTGTGTGTAGTGTCTTTTACTGTGATATTGTTCTGTCTCCTCTCGATCTCATCGTCCTCGGATCGTCCTCGTCTCTCTCTGTTCTCGTCCCTTTCTACCCTAAATCGTATATCTCTGTAGTCCCTTTTGTATATTTCAATTTATATCTTATCTGCATTTTGTCTATCTAAAAACAAACTCAAATTCCATCTCTGGGTCCTCTGCGTTTGGGCTACAAGAGCTCCGTCTACGATCCAGCCGGTTCTGCTTTGCCATTCGTACCCTCCCCCCTCCAGTCTTGCAACAGATACGTTCACGCAACGTGAGAATTAAGTTTCTTCCCGTATTTAATACAAAACAAAGCCCCCCTCCCTCTGTCAATTTTTTTTATTTTTTTTTGTATACAAAACTTAATTTGCTTTGGTCGCAGAATAAGTTTAACTTTATTTTTTAAGATTTATTTTATTCAATTTTTGAAAATATCCTAGCAGAAATGCGGTACCTTGACGCAAAATAATCTTAACGACAGCCAGTAAAATCATACCCCATGGCCGTCCTCTTTCTCTCTATCGTTCCTCTCTCTTCTCTTCCTCTCTATCTCCTACGTTTTTCTCTCACTTTCCTCTACGTTTTTTCTTTCTCTCTTTTCTCTCTCTCTCTCACTACGTCTTCTCGTCTCTCTACGTTTGTTTTCTCATCTCTCATCTCTCTACTGTCTTCTCTCTCTCGTCTCTACCTCTTCGTCTCTACTCTTGTACTACTCTCTCTCTTTTCAACTCTCTCTCCTACTTCTCTCTCTCTCCTACTTTTCTCTCTCTCTCTAGCTCTCTCTAACTTTGTCTATGTATTTCTTTGCATTTTTGGTGTGTTATTTCTCCTTCTGTTGTCTTCATTTCTTATGCGTATATATAGTATAGTATATTATACATAATATAATTAGTATATATAGTCCGTGTTCGTGCCTGTGGATTCGCGCTTCTCCTTCGCCTTATTTAATCTTTATAAGATTTCTTTTGAGGTAAACCAAGTCATCCTTATTAAAGTCCTAAACGAATATGTACAAGAGAAAAAAAGATCAGACAGACAGACCTGGACTTTTCCTTATCTTTTATCCTTTCTTTTCTTCTCTTATTTCTCCTTTTCTTTTCCTTCTTTTCTTCCTTTCTGGCTCGAACTCTATCCCACCTTTATAGGTTAAATGGTTTATATTTAAAGCCCGGTCCTCAGGTGTGACACTAATTGTTTTCAAAGACATCTGTTCTGTCGATCATGACACGTTGTTCGTTTGCTACCCCCCCCCATCTCAACCCGCATCTCACCCCACCCTCTCACCCACGCTCACCAGAAAATTCGCGTTATTTTCTTCCTGGCTTCTTTTTTTTTTTTATTTTATTTTTTTTTGTTAGTCTTTTCATTTCATATATTTCTGTTATGTTAAGTTTTTTCTCTATTTATTTGTAGTGTGTCCTTGATCATGTCATTATATTTGAGTCTGGATTTATTTTTTTATTTTATTATTTTAATATATTATCAACAGACACATTTCTTTCCTCTGTAGATCCTCCTCACTCTTTCCGGCAACCCCAACCATTTTTCATAGTGTATGCTAGGAGGCGGTGTACTGAGGGTCTATCAGTGTCCTTGGGAAATGGCGTTAAACTCTATCTGAGCTTAAGGATAGAACTCCAGGTGGTTGAGCAGTTCATCAGCTTGCAAACTCCACTTTGTGCCCTATGCTTGGGCCTAGACGGGGCGGCCTGGAGAGGCCCCTCCGAATCCCAAGCGGCTCGTTCCAGAACTAGAACTAATGATGATGCCCCAACTATTGCGACTTATGGCCCAAACCCACTTTTTTATCATATTGGGATGCTAGATAGGCGGTGACTGAGGGTCTACATGTCCTGGGAAATGACGTTAAAATTCTATCTGATGGTGTAGGTTGTCCAGTTTTGGGAGGTTTGTGGGGAATGTGGAGCCCCTTACAGTCACTCATATGCTGCATACTGACGGAGTGGTAGTACTGTTAATAGGAGATCCATCAATACTGATTTATAATATAGAAATGCTAATTCATTAAGAAAGATTATATTCCAAAATGAACTTGTCAAATTCGCATTAAATACCCACTGGAGGTTGATTGCCGTAAAAACAAACTCGACAAAAACTAACCTCGTACGTTTGGTGTCTGAGTTTTTGTTCTTGTTTTGGGTTAAAAGCATTTTCTTTCGTCTTTGTTTATAGCCTCTTCATTGTTCCTTTATAAAAAAAAACAAAAAAATAATTTGTCTCGTTCGTGATGCAAGGTAACGAGCTATATCTTTGCAGCTGAGTTAATATCGAGTGGCTCCTACGTACCGCACGAACACCAGGTTCAAAGACATGCAAACTTACTTTAATCCTTACTTATACGTCCTCCTCACATCCAATCAATCGCAGGACATCTGTACCCACGCAGCACCTAATGATATCTCACTAAGACCGTTGCCTTATCGCACCATAATCTTTTATCGTGATATCGTGCTAGAGGCGGTGACTAGACCGGGTTCTCGGTGCGAGTAGTATGACGTTTAAACCTATCTACGGTGAAGTTTCTCATTTCTGGAGATCTCTGGAGCACTTCTTTCATCATCAATTGACTCCTGGTCCTCTCTGACCCGAGTGGGTGTAGTTGTTAGGGGTACCCATGAGTTTATACTAGAAAAAAAAACTGTGTCTAAAAATTATTGAAGTTCCCATCTGGAATGACATTCCGGGGGCTTCTGTATTTCCGCTCTTTTTCTTAATGGAGTTTAATTAATTCACAGTGGCATTTATCCCTTGAAGATCCAACGTGTGAAACTCCGAGGTAGGTTATCTGACTAATAAATTTTATTTTATAATAATCTTGATGACCCATAGGAGCCCATTTGGTTACCGGTTTATAAAATCAGTTTAGCATCGAGAATATCGACTCGTTTTCTCTTAGTATATGGGATAACACTGAATTTTATTGGACTTCGATTGTACTTTATTTACTGGTAATGGAAATTGAATGCGGACGCCAGACTCCGCAAGCAGTATCATTCACCCTTCGCATAATTGAATTTGGAAAGAGCTTTGTTCTCTTAAATCATAGTATTGTTAATACTATGTAAGCCATTTTTTGCTGGCTTAGGATTATAATATATTATCCTCTCTTTTATTTAATCCTCCTACTTTTTTCCTCTTCATTCTATCCACACCCAGTTCTCCCTTTTCCTCTATTTCCTAGACTCTTACTCCCCCATACATACCCACACTAACCAATTCTCTCGCCTTTTTCTTGCAATTCCTTCTCTTCCTCTAAAAAGCATTTTCAAGCTAGCTAAATGCATAAGAAAACGCAATAATTACACCTTCAAATTGGACGCCACTCCGTCCGCCCCCGCCCGTCTCACCTCTCGCTCCAGTTCCCTCCCACTGCTTCTGAGCCTCCACCACTTCTTCCTCCATCCTCCGCCACACACTCAAAATTAACGGTGTATCTTCTGCTTCTACTCGTTTCATCAGTGAATTTCGAATATTTCTCATTATGGATAAATAGTGGGCTTTAAAAATATCCCAAAGGTTGAGATCTTTTTTTTTTTTACCTGTCTTTCATATCTATGTGAGGCGCTTCTTTTTTGTTGCCGAATTTTTAGTGTTTTAAATGGTCTTTAATCAGCGTGTCATTTATTCGATGGTATTACAGCCGCCTCTAAACGAATAGTCCGACCCCCCCTTCTCTTCTCTCTCTCTCTTCGTCTCTCCTCTCTCTCTCTCTCTCTCATATAATACTAATATATAGTTATAATATATATATAATATATATATATATTCTCTCACTGAGAGAGCCCATTGCATTTGTAAACATTCCTTGTTTTTTCAATATATCAATTTCACACTGGTCGGAATTAAGTGTCCATTTTATTTCACATACTTGTCTATGAAAAAGACGTATACATATAAAGTTTTGCTCCTCTGAAGTAATTAATCATAAACACCGAGCGGATTTACCTAGACTTTATGTGGTTGAGCGGGTTTTAGCATTGGATTGTATACGAAACTAATTTGATATTTAATACTACACTTTTTATATAGATTATAAGCAGCGTTTAAAATAGATTCTAACTACACTCAGGCTCTTTTGAGTCTTATATTGATATTCTATTATGCTTCTGATTTTTTTTTTTAAATTAAAAGATAAAATTCAATATTTATTTTTAATTAAAAAATAAATTCATTTAATTTTTAATACAGACAGCGGCATTTTTTTTAATAATTCAACTTTTGACTAGCAGCGTTCTGTTTTTGCTAACGTCATTCTTCCCGTCTTTTTTTGTTGAAAGAACCGATACCACATGCGGTTGATGCAGATATTGCGAGGGTCCTCACATCATCAGTGAGAGGGCCGGTGTTGCTTTTTAAAACGTAGAGTAGACAGGCCCCGAAACAGTTGCCCATTCTCTTCCTGATGAGCCCATGCATTTGTAAACATCCTTTTTTTTTTTCCAATATAATCATATCACACGTGATTAAGTTCCATCTTTATTTCACATCAATATAACATGTGTATAAAAAGAATTAATGGGAAGTGAATCCGAACGGTAATGTTGAAAAGAAAATAAAGGAAAGCTGTTGAATGGATAAAAGGAATTGTATTAATTTAACTTACACGGTTCGTCAGGGCAGAGTTTATACCGTTGTCTACTGTTCTATCTATTATTATTCAAAAACTAATAAAGATAGAACATTAGTATTTAGTTTATTATTATCTTAAACCTAATACATAGAAGAACAATGTACACACGATGGATAACTCCTGACCAAAACACGTGTAGTGAATTAATTAAATATCCTATTTTCCCATTCAGATACTTTCTTTCTTTATTCTCTTTTCACAGCACACACATTTATATATATATTATATATAACTTATAATATAGGGGAAACTATAGCAGTGTTTCGAGGTATCCCTCTCATCAGTTATAGTTTATACGGTTTTAGCCAGCTGCCTTGGCTGGGTTCGGAAACCCAACGAACTTACGCTCGGCACAAGCTTCTACCACACATCCACAGTAGTCGCAAAGTATGCAGGCTATTTAAATTGGCTTATTCTTCAAGGGGAAATGACCTTCAAAAAACCTGAAAGAGTTTTCCTTCAAAAACTTTGGTAAAAAGATATATATAATGTGGTGTGTTGTAATTGTTTTCAACGGTCCCAATTACAATATTAACTCCGCAGTTAACTATTTAATTTATTCCGTGATTAATTCGTGGATATAACCCTTAGATCCTTATGGTGAAACTGAGTAGGTTTATGTCTGGTGTACACACTTTAATACTAACCGCTCTACCACTTACGTATTGAGCATTTATATTTGTTACGTTGACCTATAACGAACGTAACTTTGGGTTACCCACAAAAAAAGAAGATATTTTTTTACGGTAAGTCATTCCCATTTATATATAATATTATATATATTACTTCCTGGGTTGCTTGTCGACCTCGCCAACTCAGCGTTGAGCAGCATAGAGATATGTGCAAGTAAATTGGAGTTGATTGTAGATTGGCACACGCACTTAGAGCAATGAACAGTCTCCTTAGTCTAGCGCGTAGTGCATGGGGATGACTCCCTGACTGTCTGGCTGATAAGAACTTTAGAGCTACCCGACGACTTTTACTTGCTTTTATATATATTATATATCTATATATATATAAGAGGTTTACTCGTCTCCTCCTACTCTTCTCTCTTCTCTCTCTCTCTCTCCTTCTCACTCCTCTTCCTCGTCTCTCTCTCTCCTCTTTCCTCCATTTCTGTTCTTTTTCTTTTCCTCTTTTTTCTTTTTCTCTTTTCTTTTTCTCTCTTCATTTCTGTTTCATTCTTTCTATTTCTCTGTTTCCTTTTATTCTCACTTTCTCTTATCTATTCTCTCTCTCTCGTTCTCTCTCTCTTCTCCTCTCTCTCTCTCTCTCTCTCTCTCTCTGTGATAGTCTCGCCTCATTGGGAAAAAATATTAAACTTTGTTAAAGACATCGAAACCACCGCCTAGAATAAGTGTATACAAACCTAACGTGGACTACAAAGAAAAAAATGAATGGTTACATTTTTGTTCATTTTGTATTTTGGAAAACTACAGCTCGATCTCGAACTTTTAAAAAAAAACCATTAAGTTTGTTTTCTTTCTATAAGTTTATGTGTCGTTTCTTAACTCTTTATTCTTGAACAAAATCCGTTGAGAGCCAGAGAGAAAACTCTCTATTACTTCTTTAGAGGGGGTCTACTAATTGTATGGGGAGGGAGGAAGAGAATGCCAACAGCAAGGGGTCCCTCGGCGGCACGTGTTCGTCTGTATCTCGGAACTACAAGCAAATACTCTAAATGACTCGTTTTAAATACGTTTGGCATTTACAATCTTTCTTGATCGTATGGCACGTCTAATATTTCAGTGAATAATTCTTGAGGATTTCTGTTATGATGAGGGTGTTTTATAAAGTGAGAATTGGCACTGGAAAACGAAACGCATTAGGGCTAATGTAATTTCCAACATCTGAAGCTTGTATTCTATTTGTTTAATGAAACCGACACCTGCCGGACAAGTATCAGCTGGAAGTTGAACACAGAATCTTTACTTCTATAATCAATGCAAAAGAGTCCATTAGTTTTAGATTTACAGTGATGCTGATAGCTATTTTTTGATTTAGTGCGTCCTGGGACGCCCATATTTGCTTTGAATGAGTCCGCGGGAAAAATGTAAATTCCAGCTAACGCCGTCTAACCCTACCTTGTAACGACATCCTGTGTAATTCGTTTCTAAAAACTATTCAAATGTATTATATTTAGTCTTGAAATGGTGTGGGAAGAAAAAGAAAAACACTGGGACCTGGATATGATTTACTGAGTCTTTTAGATTTTGGTGCGTCACTATAGAAGTCACTTATAAGAGAATCAAACCTATTCTAAAACAAAGACGAAAAATCTAAGAAAGTCCGGTTGGTGTAGGGGTTACGGTCCTCGCCTGTCAGCTTGATAGTCAAGGTTCGAATCACGCACCAGGCGGTCTTCCTATCTATAGCGCTGCTGATAGGCCTAATAGGCCGAAATGTACATACAGATTGCTTTTCTCGATTTGTTTAGGCTTAACATTTAAATAGGTATGCCCGCCTAATTAATTGAATTATATTAATTAATTAATTATAATTATTATTACTTTCAAAATTAGGTACGACTTTAATTAAGCACATATTCTCCAAAAATTGTCGGGCTAATAAAAGCCATAGCAAAACACATCGCTTGTGTATTATTTCCATATATATATATATAGTAATATATATATATAATATATATATATATATAATATACATATATATAATATATACACGTGTGTGTGATTTATTATTTTTACGTTGATGAATACAATGCTATAATTGTTCAGTTTTACGTAATTGCGCAAATAATATATATAATATATATAATATATATAACTCCCTTAATTCCTTGAAACAGTTGCATTAAGAAAAAGAAAACGTGTTTTGGGTTTTGTTGTTTGTTTCGTTTTTTCGTTTATTTTCTTTTCATTTCGTTTTCTTTTCTATTTTCAATTTGTCAACGAGTATCGCTAGCAAGACGAATCTGACGCAAATCGTTATTCACTATGTAAAAAGAAGTGAAATGAATACTTAATAGATTGAATTATTCGTGTGTGTTTGTGACTTAGGTAATTTCGTTCGTCTATTTCAGTTTTTTTTTATTTATTTAATTTTTTGATTTCTACTTTTCAAAGAACCGTTATTTGTCTTTTTTTTTTTTTTTTTTTTTTTTTTTTTATTTTAATCGTTACGTATTCTAACGTTTTTTTCCCCTTTTTTTTCTTTCTATTGTTTATATCTTTCACGCCCTTTTCATTTTAAATGTTTTATTAAATCATTTATCTAGCAACAATATGCGCCCTCGGGTGTAGTATCACTTTTAATGTAAGAAATATATTAATTAAAGTAAGAATGCGTATAAAATGTTTCCATTTATTTTAATTATATTTTAATTGGTTTCTTATATAAAATCATTATAAGAAATTGATTTTAATATGCTGGAGAAGTAAAACAATAATGTTAGAGATTAATAATACAAAGTACTTATTTATTAAACCCGGTTTGTTAAAACAGTATGCAAATTAATCACACCATATATTTATGTAAACTTTATTTCTTGGTGATATATTATGTACATTGCAGGATTTTAGGATGCAAGAATATGCCAAGTGTTTGACAATACTTACAGACCTATATATATATATTATGGACTCTCTCGTCGATTTTCGACGCATGAGGATTCACACAACAAATGAACACCCACACAAGTTTTATAGTGGTGAAGGCTTGTTTGGACCATCCACTACTTTGCAAGCAGGTCGATAGGAAAGAATTGGTGCATCAAGGGTTGCACAAACCCAATCACGACCGACTCTCAGGAATTTTGAATTCAGAGTTATCCCTCTCCTAACTGGTTACCTACCCAAGGCTAAAGAGCCCAGTCTGCCCTACTATTTAAACCCATATATACTATATATATATATATATATATTATAATATATAAATATATGTAGAGGTGGTCCGAAAGTTTTGTCACCCCTAATATTTGTTTTTTCATTATCATTAGTTTATTTTACCTCTAAAATACAATATGTATGGGGTGATAAAAGTTTCGGAGCACCTTGTACATTATATTTACACGTGGTCCGAAAATCTTGTATTGTTTATACATTTCATTAATTTTTGTTTTAAAAATAATATATAATAATGTAATTATTTACCACTTAAAAAGAATTTTCATTGTACGAGTGTGGTTTAATATAGTTGACGCTATAAGTGCTTCCTTGGGGCCCTCGTTTATATATATTATATATGAATTAACATTTTGAAAAAACAAATTAGTAATTTTTTTTTTTTTTTATATATTATTACACAAAACTCTTTTTGATTTTATTTGGATTATAATGCTTTCTGATTTTTAAAAATAAAATTATTTTATTTTTGAACAGTATGCGCATTTTAAAAAAATTCCAGCATTCCAAGCGTGTGTTTGTACCCCCTATTTTTCCAACGGTTTTTTTATGCCTTCTTTCCTTCATATGTTTTTGCTCGTTGAGATGACTCTTCTACTATGCAGTCGAATCAGATTCTGTTCAGCAGATTATAATTACTATAATGTTTTTTCAAAATGTTAAATTCATTCTATCGGATTAATTTCCATTTATTTACATATATATATAATGTGTGTGTGAGGAAAAATGAGTAAGAAAAGAACTGTAGATGGATAAAATGAATTTAATCGATATCACTTACACATGCGTTTCGGTCAGTTTATCAAAATGTATAGCGATTACGCTATTATTATTATTAAAATGATCAGATGAAATTGAAATAATAATAATAATAGGAAAAATGTAAAAATATTCCGAACACAGAAGAGATTTTTTTTGCGACCTTCATCAAAGTGAATTTTTATTTTTTGAGTAGAGAAAAATCCGTTGGAGACAAAACAGAATTTTAAAAATGTTCGAAAAAAGAATATTTTTTTAATCATTTTTGGAACGCAGAGACCGTTATAAAAATTTGAAAACTTTTGGTGGATGGATACAATTTGTATTGCAAAGAATAAAATGTTATTTATATTCCTAAACTGATAAGTGAATGAAGCGTGTTTACCAATTGTTTCGCAAAAAATCTCTCTGTGTACGGAATATTTTTACATTTTTCCTATTATTATCATTATTTCAATTTCATCTGATTATTTTAATAATAATAATATAATAATAATAATAATAATAATAATAGCGTAATCCGTATACATTTTGATAAACTGACCGAAACACATGTGTAAATGATATCGATTAAAGTGATATCGATAAAATTCATTTTTATCCATCTACAGTTCTTTTCTTTACTCATTTTTCCTCATATTGTCGGATTCATTTCCCTTTCCTTTCTTACATATATATATATATATATATATATATATATATATATATATATATGATCTATTTAATAGATCATATATATATATATATAATGATCTATTTATAGATCATATATATATATATATATATGATCATTTAATAGATCGAAACACTGCAGCGTCGGCCAATAAACTCACCACTTAACCCATTTAAACCTGTGTTTTTTCAATTTTCTTGATATATTACATACCGTCGGATTTACTTCCTCTCTTCACATATATATATATATTGTGTGTGTGTTTGATTGATTTTTTTTTCTTTTTCGCGTAATGTATTGTAATTAAGAAATATAATTGTAATGATAAAACTAAATTAGCTTGTGTATTTCTGTGTTCATCTTAGATTAAGCGATTATTTAATTATATACGTTTATACAAACTGGTGAGTTCCTTTTTCTCTTGTCAGTGGGGTCTGTCTCTGTCTCCCTGGGGGGCAATCGAAACATACGCCAGGGAGTTATCTGTCTTTCGTGATTTTAATTAGGTCTACCATTGACAAATTGCATTTCGGGTCTGTCTGTGTGTAGAAAAACACGAAGTGTTTCAAAAGATAAGTTTATTCTTGATGGCAATGTCGACGCTATAACGTTTCGATATTTGCAACATTCATCGGGACGCGTGGTGAAATCTTGTGTTGAGATGATGGCTGACTTGCTGAATATAGGAAGTACAAAGTTACCCTTGGGATTACCCTAGTGCCTCAACCTGAATTTAAAATCGGTTCGCAGGTTCGAATTTTCCACGTGCCTCTTCATCGATATTATTTCCAGGTTTACTTTGACCTGGAATGGTAGTACCTGTTAGGGTATGTGAGTTAGGAAAAAAAATACGTTTAAAAAGAAAAATTGATCATCTATGAAGAATGAAAAAAAAAAAAATTTTTTTTCGGCATGAAATAACCCAATAAGGGTTGGGATGCCTAAAAATCCAACCAACCAATTCTTCACACTGATGAACAGCTCTTCTTTCTCTTAACATTATCGTAACATTTCGCAAGATCTTTGGGACCATCTGACTTTTAGGCACCCCTTTTGCGATCTTGATTCGTAGGACACTTTTCTCATTTATACTGTCAAAATCTGGTTCTTTGTTAAGGGTTAGGGTTTAGTTTTATGATTAAAAAAAAAAAAAACTCTAAAAATCGTCTGTTAACAATTAACCGGATTTTGACGGTGTAAATGAAAAAAATGTCCCCACGAATCGAGATCGCAAAATGGGTGCTTAAAGGTCATATGGTTCGATCTTTGTATTCTGAGGGTGCGTTTTATTTATTTTATTTATTTTATTTATTTATTGTCAAAGGGAAAAATCTGTCATATATACTAGCAAATATATGCACCCCCGGGTGCAAGTATTTAAGTTTTAATGTAATAAAATGTTATATTAAATTAGAAAGGCTAATAAAACTAAATGAGAATGCAAATAAAAAGATTTTAGACGGGGGGGGGGATATAATCGAAAAATAGAACAACTGAAGGTTACTCTTTCATCTCGTCTTTCATTGCTAAATTTTCCTAATTTAACTATTCAGTTAAAATAGGAAGTAAAGAATAAAATTACAATTATGTCTTCTTGTCAATGAATTTCTTTTAAGATGTATCCACAAGACTTTTGCTCATATTCATTAAGTTAAAACCAAATAATTAAAAATCAATAATACTAAACACATATTTATTAAAATCAAATTTCTAATATCAATATGCAAATTAGCCTTCCCGTTCACACTGTAAACCGCTATTTTGTTGTATATATAAATACAATTGCATGTCATTCGTATGTAGATATTACCAACAGTAATAATAATACAAAACAATTTTATTGATAATTGGGGTTTAGATATAAAAATAAAATCACGGTGAATGTGACGTAAATAACTAAGGAAATTGTGACTTGAGTAGTAATATAGTTTCGGTTACAGACAGAAAAACACTCAATTTTCATTATAATAAGATATATAATAAAATAAATAGATATGTAATACCTTTTATATAATTATTTTATTATATTATATAATAGCTCTATTCTTTATATCGAGCACTCTCCTAATGCTACTGCAATTTGGCACACCATTCCAGTGAAAGCTGAAGTGGTGACTATCCCAGGATATATATATATATATATATATATATATATATATATATATTGGTTTTAAAGGAAGGTAGATTTTGTCGGAATTTTTGGAGCTTATTTCAAACTCTTTCTTCTGTTTCTCTATTTTAACCCTTCTATTTCTCTCCCATGTTTTCTCTTTGATAAACGCCTCTGCCCCTTTGTGACACTGTCCAACTATTAACCTTTTCACCCCACTCCCCTCTTTCTCTCTCTGTTTTTTCTGATGCTGAGAAGTTGTATAAAAGTTGTGGTTATTTTTGTTTCTTGCTATTTGATTCGTTAAAGTCCGTCATTCAATCTTTTCGGTTTGAGTTGATTCGCCAAAGAAAACCCTCAAAATATTTCATTAACATTCCTTTCAAGTGCAAAGTCACAAGTGATAAGATCCATTGCTTTTCTTGCTTGCATCAAGTCTCTCTCTCTCTCTCTCTCTCTCTCTCTCTCTCTCTCTCTCTCTCTCTCTCTTCTCTCTCTTCTTTCTCTTTCTCTCTTCTCTCTCTTCTCTTTCTCTTTCTCTCTTTCCTCTCTCTTTCTCTCTCTCTCTCTCTTCTCTCTCTTCTTTCTCTTCTCTTTCTTCTCTTCTCTTTCTCTTTTCTTCTCTCTTCTCTCTCTCTCTCTCTCTCTCTCTCTCTCTCTCTCTCTCTCTTCTCTCTCTTCTCTCTCTCTCTTTTCTCTTTCTCTCTCTCTCTCTCTTTTCTCTTTCTCTCTTTCTCTCTCTTTCTCTTTCTCTCTCTCTTCTCTTCTCTTTCTTTTTCTCTTTTTCTTTCTTCTCTCTCTCTTATCTCTTATCTTCTCTCTTTCTCTCTCTCTCTCCTCTCTCTATCTCTCTCTTTCTGAATCTTCTATCTATCTATCTATCTGCCTTGTTTCCTCTCTCTTTCGTCTCTCTCTCCCCTTTATTCATTTTTGTTTGTTCTCACTCTGTTTCCTTCTTTCCTACTTCTCTTGCTTCTCTTTGCTCTCACATTTTCCTGGCTTACGCCTCTCATTGTCTCTTTTTCTCTCCCTTCTTGTCTATCTGTCTGTCTCTCTCTTCATCCTTTCCCCGTTTCTCTCACTTTCCATTACACACACACACACTCACTCACTCTCTCTCTTCTCTCTCTCTCTCTCCCGCCCCCCAAGGGCCTAAAAGGTTCCCACACCCTGACATTCATACAGACGTAGATATATTCAGATATTTACCCTTTATCTTTCATCTTTCTGCAGCGATCAGTTTTCCTATTAATTTGATTGAATCCCTCTTTCTGAACCAACTTACAACACCCCCCACCCACACACCTTTAGGGGGGGTAGGGGTGTTTGTCACCCCCACCCCTTTACCACTGATCGGGTAGCTGTATCATTGGACCGGAGGGGGGGGGGGCATTTGTGTTAAAAGAAAGAGAAAAAATAAGACTGCTTTTTAATATAGTTCCTATGAAGTCTACGTAAATCTATACTTTTCTTCCTTCAGGACTTAACTTAATTTTTTTCTTCGCTGCCTTCTTCACTTTCTTCTTCTTTGCCTTCTTCTTCTCCCCCTTTTCTCTTGAAACTCTTCTTCTCTTTCTTCTCTTCTTCTTCATCTTGAGGCATATAACATTTAAAACCGGGGTTTATCTTGGCCTAGATCTCTGGAAAAAATCTCCTTTTCTCTTGAAGGCGTTTTCTCGTCTTGGCTCGATTTTTTTTCGCCCCCTCATAATTTCCTTATCTTCATTCGTTAATTTATTTATTTTTACCTACTTGTATCTACGCCACCACATCACTACGGGTTGTTTTCTTTTCTTCATCTTTTTTCCTTTTCTTTTCTTCATCTTTTTTCCTTTTCTTTTCTTTTCTTTTTTTCTTTTCTTTTTTTTTCTTTCTCTTTCTTGTATTTTTGTTCTTCTCAACTTTCTCTTTTATTCTTCTTGACTTTCTCGTTTCTCTTTCTTCTCTTCTCTCTCTCTCTTCTTTCTTTCTTCTCTTTCTCTTTCTTCTCTTCTTTCTCTTTCTCTTTCTTCTCTTTCTTCTCTTTCTCTTTCTTCTCTTTCTTCTCTTCTCTTTCTTTCTTTTCTCTTTCTTCTCTTTCTCTTTTTCTCTTTCTCTTTCTTCTCTTTCTTTCTTCTCTCTTCTTTCTCTTTCTCTTCTCTTCTTTCTTTCTCTTTTCTTCTCTTCTTTCTTTCTTTCTCTTCTTCTCTTCTTTCTTTCTCTCTCTTCTCTTCTTCTTCTCTCTTTCTTCTTTCTTCTTCTCTTTCTCTCTCTTCTTTCTTCTCTTCTCTTTCTCTCCTCCTCTCTTTCTCTTTCTCCTCTTTTTTCTTTCTCCTCTTTTTCTTTCTCCTCTTTTCCTTTCTTCTTTTCTTTCTCCTCTTTTCTTTCTCTCGCACTATCGCACTCTCTCTTACCTAAACTAAGCAGTGATGAGTTTGTCCAATACTTAATTGGTTGACCACTTAAGTAACAGCAGGTACTGTATACAACATTGGTCCTTTGTTTATCAAAATGACTTCATTTCGTATTAAATCACCCGAAAAGGGTCAACACGCAAAGGGTTAATAATAAAAACAACAAACCAACCGTTTTCTTCTCGCTCTTTCTCCCTCTTTCTTCCTTTCTCTTCTCCCTCTTTCTCTTTTCCCTCTCATTCACTTTGTTTTGTCTCTCCCCTTCTTTCTCTTATTTTTCTCCTAATAATCTCTTTTGATTCTTTTCCCCTTTGCTCTTGAACCAGCGCATTTTAGGACCGAGTTAGCTCATTCGTTAGAGCGTTCGGCTAGAAACCACAAGGTTCCTAGTTCGATACCGGTCCTCGCCAACTCAGCGTATGAGTAGCAGAGGGAATTTGTGCAGTAAAATAAGGAGCACTAGTGAAGAGGGGATAGACTCCCTCGCTGCTTGGCTGATACCGACTTTAGGCCACCCCGACGACTTTATTTTGATTTTAGTTCACAGTCAGGAAACCAATTTTTTTATTATTATTGCTGGTTCTTCTGCTGTCTGGTCAGGACAAATAGTTATGCAGAAAACTGTTTGATCAACTGTACGTTCATGAACTTTCTTTTCGTGGCATACAAGTGACGAGAGTGTTTGTCAAAATATTTACCTATGACTGAAAACGCAGGCAGAATTGAATCAGTGGGTTTTTTTTTTACCGAGGGTATTAATCGTTGGTTTCTTTTGGTACCGGCCCCACCCCTTGTATGCCTGCGTGTCTCCCCCCCCCTCCCCCCAAAAAAAAAAACCCAAACAAACATTGTCTTATGAAAAGGTCGTATGTGTCCACTTGAACCAGCTCCTTAATAGCCGTGTTTTATATCTCTTAAGTGTTCTTGTCGGCTGAGAAATGATACTTTAGCTTATCTAAAATAAATAGTCTGTCTCCTCTAGCCTACCTTAGATTTTTCACAGCACTGGGGTACGTTATCTTTTAAAGGAGACGCTCGTGGCGTGCCGATTATCGCCGTAGAAAATGGACCCGGTGACACAAGTTCAATTCCTGGACGATTCGTTGCTCAATGTGAGTTTTTGCTGGTCGTCTAACACCGATTTGTCCATGTATAAGTGTCCACAAGAGAATGTCATTTATGAGTTCGTTCTTACTTCTCCATCAGTGCCTAGTATGTTTTATTTGTCTAACTTGGATTGCCTGTGTGATGGGGGTTAGTGGCCGTACAGGTGCCTTATTTTTATAGTGGGCTACTTCCAGGATTTGAAAGTCCGTAGACGCCTACAAAAATTTGATTGACCTATCATGGAACCCCTCCTTATATATGGAGCACCCTTCATCACCATTGCTCACTGGTCCACTCTAACCCGGAGTGGTAGTACCTGTTAGGGTCCCATCTATAGGTTAAATAGAAAAAACATGAGTTCATAAACAAAATTATATTATGCATTAAGAATGAATTTATTTCACAACTTTGTCGGCATTAAATGACCCACTGAGGTTGATATGCCGTAAAACAAACCAAACCAAATACTTACAGAGTTGTTGAATAGACCCCAGGTGGTTTATGTAGACCACTTTGAGAAACCCTGACATATGTGATAAAAATGGTTGGTCGGTCCAGCCAGTGTGAAGAATCACTATTTATAAATCTTCTAAATTTAATAACTCACTTAATTAACGCATATTTTCCCGGCTTCTGTCATATACAAAGCCGGACTATTTAATTATCTATTTGCAAAAGGCATTCATCTCGCCAAGTTAAAAATAGATGACCAAAACCTGTTATTTGAGAAAGAAGCAGCCGTGCGTATCGTGGTCTATATTCTATACTAGCTGCGATACTCGCTGCGTTGCCCGTTAAATTGAGCAGATAATGGATGCTGTTAAATACAGTGTTTCTCCCATTTTATTTTTAACCTAAGGACATCCCCCCCTCTACCCCCCTTTTTGATTTTTTTCTGCCTGACGAAAGCTGAATGAGTCAGCCGAAACGTTCAGAATACAAAGATGGGTTCAAATGTCCAATAATTTTCTGCTACATTTGAGTGTGCGCGCTATTTTATAATTTCAGATATATTTGTTCTTATCTATTTTTCTATTATTTGTATTAACCGGACTATTGTCCTCATCTTTGTTATGTATAAGATGTTT
Organism: Doryteuthis pealeii; assembly: GCA_023376005.1. NCBI lineage: Eukaryota > Metazoa > Mollusca > Cephalopoda > Myopsida > Loliginidae > Doryteuthis > Doryteuthis pealeii. The sequence goes on along the minus strand of CM042159.1, from coordinate 94,263,122 downwards.
CGGCCTATGTGTCGTTTGGCCTTCTTCAGGTTTTATTTGTCGGACTCTGGAACCTAAAAGGTTTCTTCTTCATCCCTTTTTGTTTCATCTCTTTTTAATTTTTTTTTTCTCTGTCTGACGAAGACTGAATGAGTCGGTCGAAACGTTAAGAATTTCAAACAGGTCCAAATGTCCAAAAATGTTCTGCTATATTTATGTGTGTTTTATCATTTTATAATTTCATATATATATATATATATATATATATATATATATATATATTTCCTAGTTGGTATTATTCGGACTATTGTCCTCCTCATCATTGTTATATACTCAATGTTTCGGTCGATCTGCCCTCCGACCTTCTTTAGCTGTTACTTGTCGGACTCGGGAACCTTATTGGAACTTCGAACCGAACCTTTTATTCAATCCACGGGCGTATTTTTTTTTAAATTCTGTTAACCGTGATCGGTACAATTGTTAAGCTGTGTTAAGTATTCTATGTTACTATCACCCTTGACTCGGATTGAACCTGCAACCAAGAGATGATTGACACGTAGAACTGTATTAACCTAACACCTATATCCGTTGCACCATGTGTCCAACAAGTAACACCTGAAGAATGCCGGAGGGCAAATCGGTCAAACGTATATATATATATATATATATATATATATATATATTAAAACAAATAAAATTCAAAACAATAAGGATTACAAATTTGTTATATATATATATATATATATATATATATATATATATATATATATATATATATATTAAACAAATAAAATTCAAAACAATAAGGATTACAAATTTGTTATATATATATATATATATATATATATATATATTAAAACAATAAAATTCAAAACAATAAGGATTACAAATTTGTTATATATATATATATATATATATATATATATATATATATATATATATATATATATATATATTAAAACAAATAAAATTCAAAACAATAAGGATTACAAATTTGTTATATATATATATATATATATATATATATATATATATTAAAATAAGTGTATTTTGGCAGCATTTTTTTCTTTTATACAAGTTTTGTTGAACTGTACAGACAATTCCTGTCGGACAAGTTTTTGCTTGATCCGTTCCAATTTTCGGGCCATAATAATAAAATTGTCTTACATTATTAATACTGTTAACTATGTCTACATATTGACAACATGCAATTATATTTATATATACAACAAAATAGCGGTTTCCAGTGTGAACGGGAAGGCTAATTTGCATATTAATATTAAAAAATCAAATTTAATAAATATGTGCTTAGTATTATTGATTTCTAACTGTTTGGTTTTATTTTAATGAATATAAGCAAAAATCTCTTCAATGAATCTTAAATGAAATCCATTAACAAGATAAAATAACTGTCATTGTATTGTTTACTTCCTCTTTTAACTAAATACTTAAATTACAAAAAATAACAATGAAAGACGAGAGTGATGGAAGAGTAAGTTTCAGTTGTTCCATTTTTTATTATACTCATTCTGTTTCAAATCTTTTATTATACCCCCTCTGTTTCAAATCTTTTTATTTGTATTCTTATTTAGTTTCATTAGCCTTTCTAATTTAATACAATATTTTATTATATTAAAACTTAAACACTTGCACCCGGAGGGTGCATATATTTGCTAGTAATATATAATATATATATATATATATATATATATAATGTTGTTCTGGTTCCAACGGGAGAAAATGTAATATTTTATAATTTAAAAAAAAAAAAAAAGGGTCCGCAAAATGTATCGTTCTCAGAAAAAATGTTTTATTCTTTTTATTTTATATATTATATATATATATATATATATATATATATATATATATAACAATGAAGATGACAACGGACAATAGTTCGAATAATTCAATTAATACATATTATTAAGCCTAGTCTAAAAAAATTCATAGATATTTATTTTTTGTCTGTAACATTTCGTACTGGATTTTGATGAAATATTCTAACAATATTTGTTCTTTCTATTTTAGGTAAGCACACTTTGATTAATAACCTACTGCATTCAACTGTAAGTATATCTATCTATCTATCTATCTATATATAAATATAGTATTACAGTGTGTACAGAAATAACCTACTCGGGTTTCACCATAAGGATCTTCAGGGTTGATTCCACTGTATTAATCAAGATATTGATTAATTACAGTTAATTGCGGAAGTTAATATTGCAATTATGACCGTTGAAAACAGTTTAGCTGTTAATGAACGCTGTTGCGACATTTTGAAAGTTGAATGTCAAACACGATGTTGTTGTATCATAAATATGAATATTAACGTGGAATATTTAAAAAAAAAATATATATATATATTATTATATATAAAAATATATTATGTAGAAATATATATAGAAATCATGTCTCTTTTTTATCTGTACGTGTCGACTTATAACTCAGAAAAGATGTTATTGAGCATTAAAATCGCGCATACACTTTAATATGTTTATGATAAGGAAAAGTTTTAAAAAATGACTTTTTGATTTTTACTGATTAAATGATATAATTCAATGATTAAAAATCAATCGATTTGTAGAAATCTTCAGATTTTCATGAATTAGTACAACAAGCATGTAGCAATGAATAATTTTTTTTCATTGTAACTCACCAGGCAATTAAGAATTGAATTTAAATTGGTAATCTTGAACTTTAAGTGACTAAATTCCTACTATTTAAGTCTTAAAAGGACTTAACTCCCAAAGCAATGAAAGTTAAGTCCCTTTATTCTTTTTCCGAGAAGAAGCTTGTAAACAATGGCAGTCATCTTTGATTCAACATAATTTTCACGGAGAAAGTGCGACGCTTTTCAAATCCATTTCAATGTATATTATTTAACTCCAAAATATCAAAAAATGTATTTTTAATAACAATTAAATTCATTTCAAATAATGCGCAAGTACAATTTTATGGTTGGAATTTAGTCACTTAAAATTCAAGATAACTTTTTATTTTTTGTCATATAGTTATGTACCAAGCATAGCTTAGATGTGGCACACGGCAGAGTGTATGGGGCACCCAGTGAGACTCTAACGCACTAGTCATGGTTTGCTAGCCTAGCTTGTTAACCATTACACGACGAAATATTTTTTGTCATATAAGGGCTTATTTCTTAGATCAAAATATATTCATTTTTAATCAAAGTTTTTGCTGGTCGGCCTACACTGGCGTCTCCCTATGTAGGGGTCTACAGGAGATCGTCACAGCATTATAACACGTAAAAATCACCCCTCGCCCACCCGTCTTAATTTTGGCCCACTGTGCCTATTCCCAAGTACTTTGGGCTCTTTTTGATTCCGACACCGCATGTTCAAATGTATTCCTTCTGTGATGAGACATATTTTGTTTTTTAAGAGAGTCAGAAAAGTGATTTCACATTCTTGAGAGCGGGGAGTTGATTGCAGGGCGACTTTTCTGCTAGCTCACAATTTTAATCATGTTATGAAAAGAAGAGAGTGCTAGAAGGTGTTATAGATTTTAGTGAGGAGTGAGTTGAGGATTGAAAATTCAATTGTGTTATGTGCAGTTATTGTAATTTAATGGTTTCTCCATTAATAAAACCATTTTTTCTTTTTTTTTCAATTAATTGTTATTGTCACAAACATTTGTTTGTTCGGCGGAGGTGGGGGGAGATTATTAAATGCAACGCTTGCAATTTGAAATTTGATAAATTAATTTATTAAAGTATTTTCTTTGTGTGTGTGTGTGTGTGTGTGTGTGTGTGTCCCTCTCTCTCTCTCTCCCCCTCTCTCTTTCTCTCCCCCTCTCTCTTTCTCTCCCCCTCTCTCTTTCTCTCCCTCTCTCTTTCTTCTTTCTCTTTCTTTCTTTCTCTCTCTTCTCTTTCTCTTTCTCTCTCTCTCTCTCTCTTCTCTTTCTCTTCTTTCTCTTTCTCTTTCTCTCTCTCTTCTCCCTCTCTCTCTTTCTCCTCTTTCTCTTCTCCCCTCTTTCCTCCCTCTCCCCTCCTCTCTCCCTCTCTCTCTCCCTCTCTCTCCCCTCTCTCTCCCCTCTCTCTCCCCCTCTCTCTCCCCCTCTCTCTCCCCCTCTCTCTCCCCCTCTCTCCCTTTCTCCCTCTCTCTCTCTTCTCCCTCCCCTCTCCCCCCTCTCTCTTTCTCCTCTCTTTCTCCGCCTTCTCTCTCCTTCTCCCCCCTCTCTCTAATGTTATGTCTCGTTTTTAACCATTTCTCTTCTCTCATATCTTCTATTTCATTCGTTCTTTCCCTTTTTCCTTTCTCTTTTTCTTTTTTCTTCTCTCTCTCTTTCCCTTCGTCTCTTTCTGTTTCTTCTTTTCTCTCCCCTATTCCACCCTTTCCATTCTCTCTCTCTCTCTCTCTCTCTCCCTCCTCCTTCCTATCTCCCCTCTCCTCTCTTTCTTTTCTCCTCCTTTCTCTCTTTCCTCTCTCTCTCCCTCATATTTTCCCTTATATTATCCCCCCTTTCTCTTCCTCATTATCCATTTATCTCTCTCTCTCTCTCTCTCTTCTCTCTCTCTCCTTCCTATTTCCGTCTTTACCTTCTTTTCTTTTGTGTTCCTCAATTTCTTTTCTTTTTTCCCCTCATCTTATCCTTTTTTCCTTTCACTTCCCTTTCCCCCCCATCTTATCCTTTTTCCTTTCACTTCCCTTTTCCCCCCACCAGAATAGTCGGTCACGTTTGGCACAAGGCTATCTAATGAGAATTTAACTGGCTATCAATGAATCTACATTTTCTTCTCGCTTGGTTTCAGAAAGGGCATCCACCTGTAAAGATGCAGCTCTGCCCCTGACCCCCTCTGTCTCTCACCCTCTCACCCTCTCACCCTCACCCCTCTCCCTCACCCCCTCTCTCTCTCACTCTCACCCTCTCCTCACTCTCTCTCTCTCTCTCTCTCCCCTCTCCACCCCTCTCCTCACTCTCTCTCTCTCTCCCCTCTCCTCCCTCACCCCCTCCTCTCTCCCCTCACTCTCTCACTCTCTTCCCCTCTCACCCCTCTCCTCACTCTCTCTCTCCCCTCTCCTCTCTCACCCTCACTCTCTCTCTCTTCCTCTCTCTCTCTCTCCCTTCACCCCCTCTCCTCACTCTCTCTCTCTCTCCCTCTCACCCCCTCTCCTCACCCCCTCTCCTCACTCTCTCTCTTCCCCTCTCACCCCCTCTCCTCTCTCTCTCTCTCTCTCACCTCTCCTCACTCTCTCATCCCCTCTCACCCCCTCTCCTCATCTCACCCTCTCTCTCTTCCCTCTCACCCCTCTCTCTCTTTCCCCTCTCACCTCCCTCTCCTCTCTCTCACCCCTCTCACCCCCTCTCACCCCCTCTCTCTCACCCCCTCTCTCTCTCACACCCCCTCTCCTCCCCTCTCACTCTCACCCCCTCTCACTCTCACCCCTCTCCCCCCTCTCTCCCTCCCCTCTCCCTCCCTCTCTCCCTCCCCCTCCCCCCCTCTCCCTTCCCTCTCTCCCCTCTCTCCTCCCCTCTCTCCCCTCTCTCCCTTACCTCTCTCCCCCCCCTCTCTCTTTTATAATCGTTTTTCCAAGCGCTTAATCAACGGCCTTTTTTCCCACTTTCCTTCTCGTCCAATGATTTCCTCTACAAATTGCCCAGAATGGCATCCATTTTGCGAGCCGTGTGATTTGCCGCCATTCAAACAGCCAACTATAAACTCTTTTGCTTGATTTTCTTGTATGTGTATAGACGTCGTACCACACGCCCCACACTCACGTCCGCATCTTTCAGACAGAATAAATGCGCAAGAAATGAATTATATATATATGTATATATGTATATATATATATGTATAGGAAGATGATGATGTTCTAGTGATGTTTGTGTGTGTTGACGTGTCAGTTGGCATAAATGACTCGTTATGTCATTTTTTTTTCTCCTTTTTCTTTTTCTTTCCGTTTTTCTATGAAAGGCTGGGATGAGAAACTTTGCACAGGATAAAAATGGCATCGTCCAACTTGCATTCTCTCTCTCTCTCTATTCTATTCTCTATCTATCTATCTATCTATCTCTCTCTCTATCTATTCTCTATCTATCTATCTCTCTCTCTATTCTATCTCTATCTATCTATCTCTCTCTCTATTCTATTCTCTATCTATCTATCTCTCTCTCTATCTATTCTCTATCTATCTATCTCTCTCTCTATTCTATTCTTTATCTATCTATCTATCTATTCTCTCGCTCTATTCTCTCTATCTATTCTCTCTTGTGTATCTCTCTCTATCTATCTATCTATCTATCTATCTATTCTCTCTTGTGTATCTCTCTCTCTCTCTCTCTCTCTCTCTCTCTCTGTGTATCTCTCTCGATCCTCTCTTCTCTCTCTCTCTCTCTCTCTCTCGATCTCTCTCGATCCTCTCTCTCTCTCTCTCTCTCTCTCTCTTGTGTATCTCTCTCGATCCTCTCTCTCTCTCTCTCTCTCTCTCTCTTGTGTATCTCTCTCGATCCCCTCTCCCATCTCTCTCTCTCTCTCTTGTGTATCTCTCTCGATCCCCTCTCCCATCTCTCTCTACCGTTTCTTTCTCTTTCTCCTCTTTTTTTTCTCTCTAATAACTCCCTCCCTCCCTCTCTCTCTCTCTCTCAACTCCTTTTCTCCCTCTCTCAACTCCTTTTCTCCCTCTCTCAACTCCTTCTCTCCCTCTCTCTCCCCTTCTCCCCCTCTCTCTCCCCTTCTCCCCCAACTCTCTTTCTCTTTCTCTCTTTCTCTCTCTCTTTCTCTCTCTCTCGTTTTCCTTTTCCTTTCCTCCTCTCAGTCTTTCCTCTTGTTTTTTCTTCTTTCTCTCTATCTCTCTGTTCCTTTCCTTTTCTTTTCTCTCCCTAACTTACAGAAATTCACATTCTATCCCCTTCCTCTCTCTCTCTCTCTCTCTCTCTCTCTCCTCTCTCTCTCTCTCTCTCTCTCTCTCTCTCTCTCCAACATTCTTCCAGTTGTTGGTGGTGGTGGTGATGATACTGCTAGTGGTGGGTGATCGTATTTCCGCCCCGCCAAAGCCAACTAATTACTTTCTCCTGTCTCTTTATCTATCTCGATTATTCTCACCCAAAACAGAATAACGCAGATGACAACATCAAATGACCAGCAAAGAAAACCAAACACAAAGTAAATAAACCCAATTAAATTTGGAATTAACCAGGTTATTACCAGTCCAGACTAGATCCAATGAGACAATCAATATGGCAAATAATAAGACACTCCCCATAATATATATATATATATATATATATATATATATATATATATATATATATAATGTGTGTGTGTGTGTATATAATGGAAAAGGTGACTTACTGCTCAATACGTAAGTAGAGCAAATTTATTATAATATAGGTACAAGTGATAACCTTCTCGAGTTTTACCATAAGGATCTTCAGGGTTAAACCCACTGAATTAATTGAGATACCAATTAATTGCAGTCGATTACACGTATGTGTTCATTGCGTTAAACTGTTCGTTATGAGGAAGATGAGGACAATAGTCCGGATAATACTAATTTTTGGGGCACTTGTTTCTTCATAGTTTTTTACTCACTGTTATGATATCAAGTATTCTTATCTAATATAAATAAGTTGTATGATTTAATACTACTTATTATTCATTATTTAATAATACTGGCAAATATATGCACCCTCCGGGTGCAAGTATTTTAGTTAAATTTTATAATAAAATATGATATTAAATTAGAAAGGCTAATGAAACTGAATAAGAATGTAGATAAAAAGATTTTATTTGTTTTGGGGTATGATTGAAAAATAGAACAACTTTGAAACTAACTCTTCCATCATTTTCTGTTACTCCCGTCTTTCATTGGTAAATTTTCCTAATTAAACTGTTTAGCTAAAATAGGAAGTAAAGAATAATATTACAGTTATTTCTTTTTGTTAAGGGATTTCTTTTAAGATTTATTGAAGAGATTTTTGCTCATATTCAATAAGATAAAACCAAACAATTAGAAATCAATAATACTAAGCATATATTTATCAAAATCAATTTTTTAAGATCAATATGCAAATTAGCCTTCCCATTCACACTGTAAACCGCTATTTTGTTGTATATATAAATACAATTGCATGTTATTTGTATGTATATA
>CM042159.1:94242532-94247532 GCA_023376005.1 Doryteuthis pealeii | reverse complement strand
TCTGTCTGTAACCGAAACTATATTACTAATCAAGTCACAATTAACGTAGTAATTTTCATCACATTCTTCATGATTTTATTTATATTTAAACCTCAATTATTAATAAAATTTCTTCACCTTTTTATTAGTGTTGTCCATATCTACTTACTAATAACATGCTATTGTATTTATATATACAAAAAATAGTGGTTTGCAGTGTGAACGGGAAGCCTAATTTGCATATTGATATTAAAAATGTGATTTTATTAAATATGTGCTTAGTATTATTGATTTCTCACTGTTTGGTTTTATTTTAATGAATATAAACAAAAATCTCTTCAATGAATCTTAAATGAAATCCATTAACAAGAAAAAATAAGTGTAATTTTATTCTTTATTTCCTAATTTAACTAAATAGTTAAATAAGTAAAATTCAGCAATGAAAGACGGCAGTGATGGAAGAGTAAGTTTCATTTCTATTTTTCTATTATAACCCCACTTTGTTTCAAATCTTTTTATCTGCCTTCTTATTAGACTTTCTAATTTAATACGATATTTCATTACATTAAAACTTAAATACTTGCACCCGGAGGGTGCATATATTTGCTAGTACTTCTAAGGGACAATCATTTGTAGGTTACTGTTTCAATCCTATGAAACACTCGACACTTTTCTTGGGAGGTCTTCATGTGGACTGGAACAAACACTATGCTGGACTCGGTTACGACCCTTTCTTCACACACAACTGCCATTCTCCCATTTTTCGAAAGGTATCCACCCTTATCCAAACAATATTCTTTCCACCTCCAAGTGCTGTTAGCAACATATAGTCTACATCCATAGATTGAATATGGCAAGCCCCAACCCCTTTTTATCATATGGGTGCTAGAAGGTGGTGGCTGAGGGTCTACATGTCCTGGGAATGACGTTAAACTCTATCTGATGGTGAGGTTCCAGTTTTAGAGGTTTGGGGAATGTGGAGCATGCCATTCATCACCATTGCTCCCTGGTCCACTCTGACCCGGAGTGGTAGTATCTGTTAGGGTCCTATCTATGGGTTAAATAGAAAAACATGAGTTGATAAACAAAATTGTATTATCCATTAAGAATTGATTTATTTCATAACTTTGTCGGCATTAAATGAGCCACTGAGGTTGATATGCCGTAAAATAAACCAAACCAAACAAAAAAAATGATTTGATTTGGCATTAAATGACCCAAAAGAGTGTTGATATGCCGTAAAACAAAATAACCCCATGTATTTCTCTAATTTTAAGATTATATTTGCTTTTCTTTGAAAAAAATAAAGGTTCGCTATGAACCTGTCCTTGTTTATCGAAATTGTATTCGTCGAGTAATTTTAAATATTTTGCACCAACTTTTTGGATTTGTTGGCGATTTCGACATTGCGGGTGTTTTTTGCTTTTCCGAAACTTTTTCGGTTTTGGAGAAATTTTAACTGTAGGCAAATAAAAGAATTTTCTTTTTTTTTTTTTAATGATTTCTTTCTTTTAGGTGTGTTTTGATTTCTTTCTATCCCCTCCTATCCCCTCTACCCCCTCCCTCTCCTCTCTCTCTCCCCCTCTCCCTCTCTCTCTCCCCCTCTCTCCTCCTCTCTTCTCCCTCCCCTCTCCCTCTCCCCTTCTCTTCCCCTTTCTCCCTCTCCCCTCTTCTCTCCCTCTCTCTCTCCCCTCTCTCTCCCTCTCTCTCCCTCTCCCTCTCTCTCTCTCCTCTTCTCTCTCCCTCTATCTCTCCCCTCTCTTTCTCTTCCTCTCTTTTCTCTCCCTCTTTCTCTCCCTCTCTCCCCCTCTCTCCCCTCTCTGTTCTCTCCTCCGTTTGCTACACTCCCTCTATCTATCTGTCTCTCTCTTCTGTCCTCTCTCTTCTCTCTCTCTCTTCTCTTCCCTCTGTTCTCTTCTCTCTCTCTCTTTTCTCTTTCTCTCTCTCTTTTTCTCTTTCTCTCTCTCTTTTTCTCTTTCTCTCTCTCTTTTTTCTCTTTCTCTTTCTCTTTTCTTCTATCTCCCCTCTCTCCCTCTTTTCTCTTCTCTTGTCTTTTTCTCTCTTATCTCAAAAATATTTTTGCACTATGATCACCAAAATGGAACACATTAACCCCCCCCCCTTTTCCATTTAAAAAAAATTCTGTCAGCATAATTTTCTCACCTTCTCTTCAACCCCCCCTTTTTTTTCAAAACCTCAAATCCCCCTCCCTTTCCTCCCCCTCTCCAAATGATTCACCCCTTTTTCTTCTCCTCTTTGACGTCAATTGGAATCTTTACCGCCCCCCCCCCTCATCTCTCCGAAGTTAGGGGGGGAGGGTCCACCGCAGATTTTCGGGTCCGTTGGCGTTAGAAATCGGAGACAAAATGGTGCAAAATCCTGAAAATATTCCTCTTCTATTTTGGGGGGCGGAAGGGGGGGGTCGTTTCTTTTTGGTAATTTTTTAATTAAGTCTTTAACATTTTGCATTAAAAATGTTTTTCCATCTCAGAGATTTTAATTAAAAAAAAAAAAAAAAAAAGAAAGAAAAACTTGGATCCTTCCACTTCGGCTTTTTACATTTTTCATTTGTTCGTTTTTCATTCGCATATCATTTTCTCTTTTTCGTTTCCGTTTTAATATTTAATCTTCATTCTGTCTTTTATATCACCTATTTCTCTGTCTGTCTGTCTCTCCTATCTATCTATTTCTTCACCTATCTCTTCCGTTTTCATTCACATTATTATCTTATTTGTTTATTTTCCTTTTTATTTCTTTTTTTTTTTTTTTTTAAGTTTTTCTTTTCGTTTTCATTTTTTTAATATTTAATTTTCATTCTTTTATATCACCTAATTCCCTCTCTTTCTCTCTCTCCTCTCTCTCTTCTCTCTCTCTCTTCCTCTCTCTCCTTCTCTCTTCTCTCTCTCCTTCTCTCTTTCTCTCTCTCCTTCTCTCTCTCTCTCTCTCTCTCTCTCTCTCTCTCTTCCTTCTCTCCTTCTCTCTCTTCTTCTCTCTCCTTCCTTCTCTCTTTCTCTCTCTCCCCCTCTTCTCTCTCTCCTTCCTTCCTTCTCTCTCTCTCCTTCCTTCTCTCTCTCTCCTTCCTTCTCTCTCTCTCTTCTTCTCTCTTCTCTCTCCTTCCTCTCTCTTTCTCTCTCCTTCCTTCTCTCTTTCTCTCTCTCTTCTCTCTCCTCTCCTTCCTCCTCTTTCTCTCTCCTTCCTCCCCCTTTTCTCTCTCCTTCCTCCTCTCCTCTCTCTCTCTTCCTTCCTCCCCCTCTTTCTCTCTCTCCCCCTCTTTCTCTTTCTCCCCCTCTTTCTCTTTTTCTCTTTCTCCCCCTCTTTCTCTTTTTCTCTTTTCCCCCTCTTTCTCTTTCTCCCTCTTTCTCTTTTTCTTTTTCTTTCTCCCCCTCTTTCTCTTTTTCTCTTTTTCTTTTCTCTTTTCTCTTTCTCCCCCTCTTTTCTCTTTCTCTTTCTCTCCCCCTCCCTCTCTTTTTCTCTTTCTCTCCCTCCTCTCCCCCCCTCTCTTTCTCTCCCCCTCCTCTTCTTCCCCTCCCTCTTCTCTTCCCCTCCCCTCTTTCTCTCCCCTCCCCTCTTTCTCTCCCCCTCCCCTCTTCTCTCCCCCTCCCTCTTTCTCTCTCCCTCCCTCCCCTCTCTTTCTCTTCCCCTCCCTCTTCTCTTTTCTCTCCCTCTTTTCTCTTTTTCTCTCCCTCTTTCTCTTTTCTCTCCCTTTCTCTTTTTCTCTCCCTCTTTCTCTTTTTCTCTCCCCCTCCTCTTTCTCTCTTTCTCTCCCCCTTCCTCTTTCTCTTTTTCTCTCTTTCTCTCTCTCTTTTTCTCTCTCTCTCTCCTCTTCAAATTCTTTCTTTTTTTTTCGTTTCTTTTTCTTTCCTTTCATTCTCATCTCTTTCATCGTTCTATTCTTTGTATTCCCTTTTTTTTTTCCTTTTTCCACTTCTTCACCTTTCATATTAATCCAGTTTTTATAGGTTCTCAATTTAAATATTTTTTCTTTAATTTCATTCTCATCTTCTTTAAATATATATATCTCTTTTTTTTTCTTTTCTCAATTAACGATTTAAAAATAAGCGTTTCTTTTCTTTGACGATTAGAAAAAAAAATGTTTTTTCTAATTTCTCTTCCTTCTGTTCTACAATAAAATTTTAATCTCAAAAATTTCCATAGGCTTCTTCTTTTCTTTTTCTTTTTTCTTCATTTTCTTTTTTTCTTCATTTTAATTTTAATTTATTTTTTATTTTTATTTTTTTAAATTTCCATCTTTTTTTAACATTTTTTTTTCAGTTCTTCTTAATCTTTTAATTAGGATTTAGTTGACGGTGAAGATTTTTAATTGATTTTGATTTCCTTTCGAGGCTTCACAAAAAAAAAAAAAAAAGCTAAATTCTAAAAATGTCTGCTGGCTTAGCTCCATGGTTATGAAAGAGGATCAAAGGCCAACAGAAATTGCAGTTCAATTGCTGACAAATTGCCGAGCTATATTTCTTTTCAAAATGGCGTTGGCTTTGTATCATTTGTATTATTCGGACTATTGTTCTCATCTTTATTGTTATCTTCTCAACGTTTCGGCCGATGTGACCTGTGGCCTTCTTCGGGTATTTCTTATCGAATTTTTGAGATGAGGCTTGATAATTTTTACTATTTGGATTATTCGGATTTATCAATTTATATTGTTCATTGATATTAAACCGAACTTTGAGCTCGGTGGCGCGTATAGATCTCATATTTTGAACTGTATCCTTCAGCATTTATTTTAGGTACTGTTTCTAATAGTAAAGTTTTTTTAGTTAAATCTGGTCTTAATGGAGATTGTCTGTAACCGAAACTACGTCACCAGCAACGTCACAATTCCCTTAGTTATTTACGTTATATTCTCCGTGGTTATAAATTAAATAATCATTATTTCATCTCAATCTTATTTATTAACAATGGCTCTATTAAGGTTCAGCTGAGATAGATTTGCTTCAAAACAGTCCATATTATTTATGTTTTCAAAATCCTGCGATCTGTGTTATATATCATTAAGAAATGAA
>CM042159.1:94232532-94235032 GCA_023376005.1 Doryteuthis pealeii | reverse complement strand
CATTACGAAAGACGTGAAGAAGAAAAAAAAAGCACTTATTGTCGTTTTAACCAACTGCATTTAAGAAATGTTACCCATTTTCTCTTTGTTAGAAAAGAGACCTTTTTCTTTTTCTTTTTTTCTTTTTCTTTTTTTCTTTTTCTTTTACTTTTTCTTTTTCTTTTTTTTTATGTTTCTTTTATTCAATTTTCTTTTTGCCCAATGTTTTTTTTTATCAGATCTCATATTTTAAAATAACTCTTAAGATTTCAAATGATTTTGCTATTGTTTTATTATTTACAACCGCACAGATCTCTCTCTCTCTCTCTCTCTCTCTCTCTCTCTCTCTCTCTCTCTTCATATATATATATATATCTTTGTATATATCTATTTTGTGTGTATGTGTGTTTATTGTATAGGTGTGTTGCTTATAGGTGTATATGTATGTTTGTGTATGTGTGTATATATATATATATATATATATATATATAGTGTGTGTGGCAGGGCATAATAAGTAGCTCTAAATCTGACTTAAGTGACAAAGAAAACTAAGTTAATAATTGTTTATAATTGCTTATCAGGATTTTATTAATTATACAATAAAAATGCATATTATGAGCTAATTATTTATCACCAGACTCAACCAGGGATTGAACTCACATCCTTCAACTGCTAGGGTATTTGAATTGACGTGTTAACCCTCTAAGCCATGTATCCAGGCTGAAACAGGATTATAGCAGCCCAGATGAATATAGCAGTCCACAATAAGAGATTACATTTACATGCTTGTATATAAAAGTTCTTTTTAATTTTTGTCAAAAAATCTAATCAGAGTTTATTTTTTATTTCTTGCAGGTAAGCCAACGACTTGTTCTTGTTCTGTTCTTGGTGAATATAAAGGTATTGTCATTTCTAATTCATTTTCATTTAACCCTTTCAATCTGACATTTGACACGGGTGAGAGCAACGTCTTTGTTGGTGGACCACTTTTTAAAGGAAATATATTAAGTTGATTTCCAATTCAGTTGATCACACGCACGCACGCACGCACGCACACACACACACACAACACACACACACACCAAAACACACACATATAATATATATATATATATATATATATATATATATATATATATATATATAAATCAGTCGGTGCTGTAAGCAAGCTGAGTCCTTTGTTTATCAAAGTTATTTGATTCGGCATTAAATGACATGAAAAAGGGTTTATATGTTGTTAAAAAAACAAAACAACCAACCTTCTTTCTCCCTCTCTTCTCTCACTTTCTCTCTCTCTCTCTCTCTCCCTCTCCCTCTTCTCTCTCTCCTCTCCCTTTCTTCTCTCTCTCCCTTCCCTTTCTTTCTCTCTCTCCCTCTCCCTTTCTTTTCTTCTCCCCTCTCTCTTTTCTTTCTCTCTCTCTTTCTTTCTTTCTCGCCCTCTCTTTCTCTCTTCTTTCTTTCTCGCCCTCTTTCTTTCTCTCTTTCTTCTCGCCCCTCTTTTTTTCTCTTTCTTTTCTCTCTCCCCTCTCTCTTCTTTCTCTCTCTCTCTCTCTACATTTCTCTCTGCTCCATTCTCTCTCTCTCTCTCTCCATTCTCTCTCTCTCTCTCTCTCTCTCTCTCTCTAAACAGCAATGAGCCAGTTCAATACTTAATTGGATGACCTCTTAAGCAACACCATGTACTGTAATCAACTAATGTTGTATATATGCATTATATATATAACATTAACAGCAGGTACTGTAAGAAAGTTTAGTCCTTTGTTTATCAAAATGACTTTATTCGTCATTAAATAACCCGAAAAGGCTGAATATGCTGTAAACAAAACAAGAAACTCTCTCTCTCTCTCTCTCTCTCTCCTCTCTCTCTCTCTCTCTCTTCCTCTCTCTCTCTCTCTCTCTCTCTCTCTCTCTCTCTCACCTTGTTTTGCATCTCCCCTCTCTCTATCCTATCAACCTATTCATACTTAATTGGATGACATTTCTAGCAAGAGCAGGTACTGTATGCAACCTGACTCTTGTTTATCAAAAACGATTTCTGAATCAAATTTCAATTCAGCTTTAAATAACCCGAAAAGGGTTGATATGCCATAAAACAAAACAACTAATCAACCACTTTACCAATTTTGGATCACTGGTGACTCAAATTTTGAGTTACTTTAACCAAGTGAAACACAAAACCGTGTCCTCAACTCACTTAAAAGATTTACAAGGCATCGGCTAAGTTAAGGACAACGCCCTACTTCTTTTAGTTTTACTCTTTTTAATAAGAATAATTAATTAATTAAAAATTTAAAAAAAAATTTGAAGCTTGTTTTGATTTTTCTTTCGATCCTCCTTTCTCCCCGAGGATTAATATCCTCTCATTAATTTAAATTTTAATTAATCTCGTAATTAAAAGTTGTATCCTATCTAATTGCTGGTTCTATTCTCGGATACAATGCTCTGTCCAAAATGGAAAGTTTAAAATTAAAGAATTTTAAATGGAAAAAAAAAAAAAAAAAGAAATAATAGAAAAAAGAAT
>CM042159.1:94207850-94227850 GCA_023376005.1 Doryteuthis pealeii | reverse complement strand
AGTACCCAGAAAGATTGTATAAAACAAAACGTCTTTGGCATAAATAAGCCAACAAGGGTTGACATGCCGTAAAATCCAACCAAAGATGTATATAGGTAAGTTCAAAATGTTTCTTCGGAGATTTTTACCAACAAGAAACCTGATGAAACGGAACTATGAATGAGGCGAAAAAGAAAGAAAGAAAGAAAGCGGAAGTTGTTATTTTTTTCTTTCTTTTTCTAATTAAAATCGGATATTCTATTAAGAGAGAGAGAGAGAGAAGAGAGCAGAAGAATTTTATTATTAGCAAGCAAGTCACTAATAAAAGAAAAAGCAAAAATTGTATTAAATCCGTATCTCAACAGACCAGCTGAATTTCTTTTTTTCCTTCTCCCACATGTTCTTGGATTGGTTACAAGAGTCATTTCCCACTAGGACCTTTGCCAATTTATTTTAAATATTTGACGAGAGCCGGCCTAGAAATAGGCTGTTGGCAAATTTCCCTGTCATCACCTGCCGGTATTCGTTTCTAACTAACTGAACATGAAGAAAATTCCACGGCTAAAGAGGAAAGGAAACCACTAAGATTAAAAATTCAGTACATCTCTTATCTGATAAATAGAAGAGACAGACGTTATTTAGATCCTGATTTTCTTTTTATTTTTTTTTTACATGGCCAGCTATATGTCGGATTTTCACGGCTAAAGAGGAAAGGAAACCTCTAAAGATTAAAAATCAGTACATCTCTTGATCTGATAAATAGAAGAGACAGACGTTATTAGATCCTGTTTTTCTTTTCTTTTTTTACATGGCCAGCTATATGTCGGATTTTCACGAGTAACTAGTGACAGAAAACCCTGGTTTAAGAAGAAAGGAACCCACTAAAGATTAAAAATCAGTATATCACTTGATCTGATAGACAGACGTGGTCAGATCCATATTTGTTTTGTTTGTTTTTTTTTTTTTTTACATGGCCAGCTATATGTCGGATTTTCATGCGTAACTTCCTCTGTCAGCACCCACTGGTATTCGTTCCTGCTAGCTGACAGAGACAGACGTGGTTAGATCCATTTTTTTGCATGGCCAGCTATATGTCGGATTTTCATGTGTAACTTACTGTCATCACCCACTGGTATTCGTTCCTGCTAGCTGACACAGACGTGGTTAGATCCATTTTTTTGCGTGGCCAGCTATATGTCGGATTTTCATGCGTAACTCCTGACAAATGACCACCGCTTAAGAAGAAAGAAACCACTAAAGATAAAAAAAAATCAGAGTATTAGTTGATCTGATAAATAGAAGAGACAGAGGTGATTAGATGAATATTTTTTTTATATACATGGCCAGCTCTGTGTCGGATTTTCATGCGTTACTCGTAACAAGGACTCATCTTTGCAAGATATTGAAGAACAAGAAAATATTCGAACTTATTTTAGCTGTGAGCGTATATGTATTTACCAACACCTCCACACAAGCAGGATGTGACACAAGGTCAATTTATTTAGCGAGTTTAAACAGGTTTGAATTCAGAGTTTTCCTTCTCCTAGACTGGTTGCCGTATCAAGGTTAAAAAGCCCTGTCTACCTTACTATTTACCCATAGCTGAAGGAAGAACAGTTGGAATCGTACCTTTCCCAAGGATATCAGTGCTATGTGAAGTGCAAACAGCCTCGTTCAGGATTTGAACTCGTCTCACCGTTTCCATTTTCTATGACGGTAACTATTATACCACGAACACTTCCTCAACGACGCTCACATTTCTCTGTTAATAAAAATAATCTCTCTTGTTTTTTGTCGTACAACACTGGGTAGCCTTGCTAGTTAATAATAGGTTGTTTTGTTAGGATTTTTTAGGGGGGGGGTGAGTTCGATCTATTCACGAGTGTCATTGGTAACTGTGAATTTGATTATGACTTTTATTTTCATACTCATCGATTGTAGCTGCCCTCGAGCAAGATCTTAATACTATTATTAGTTCTGCAGTTACTGGTTCGCGGCAGATGTGCTGCTTGTCGCCTGGATCAGATAACGGCAATCTTTTCAAAACTTTCTGATCTCTTAATTTTCTTCTACACCTCTCGGCCCTCTGCCCCACTTGGTCGTTTTCTCTCTTCCCTCCCTCTTTCCGCTCTCTCCCTCCTCTTTCTTTCTCTTCACTCACTCTCCTCCCTCTTTCTTTCTCTCACTCACTCTCCCTCCCTCTTTCTTTCTCTCACTCACTCTCCCTCCCTCTTTCTTTCTCTCACTCACTTCCCTCCCTCTTTCTTTCTCTCACTCACTCTCCCTCCCTCTTTCTTTTTCTCTCACTCACTTCTCCCTCCTCTTTCTTTCTACTCACTCTCCCTCCCTCTTTCTTTCTATCACTCACTCTCCCTCCCTCTTCTTTCTATCCTCACTCTCCCTCCCTCTTTTCTTTCTATCACTCACCTCCCTCCCTCTTTCTTCTATCACTCACTCTCCCTCCCTCCCTCACTCTCCCTCCCTCTTTCCACTCCACTCTCCCTCCTTCACCCTCTCACCACTCTCCCTCCTTTCACCCTCTCACTCACTTTCTCCCTCCTTTCACCCTCTCACTCCTCTCCCTCCCTCCTCTCACTCTCCTTCCTTCCCCCTCTCCCTCCTATCACCCTCTCTCACTCTCTCTCCTTCATCCTCTCACTCTCCCTCCTTTCCCCTCCTTCCCCTGTCTCACTCTCCCTCCTTTCCCCTCCTTCCCCTGTCTCACTCTCCCTCCTTTTCCCCTCCTTCCCCCTGTCTCACTCTCCCTCCTTTCCCCTCCTTCCCCCCTCTCTCACTTCTCCCTCCTCCCCTCTCGCACTCTCCCTCCTCCCCCTCTCGCACTCTCCCTCTCTCCCCTCTCGCACTCTCCCTCCTCCCCCTCTCTCTCTCTCACTCTCCTCTTTCTTTGTCAACTCGTTTGGCCCTCTCTCTTTCTCCAAAATCCTTCTCTAGTTCTATCGTCTTCTCTCTATCTCTTCCCCCCCCTCTCCCCGCTCTATCTCTTTCGTACCGTCCCGTCTCTATACCCCTCTCTCTCTCTCTCTCTCTCTCTCTCTCTCTCTCTCTCTCTGCACTCGTTTTCTATCCTCTCCCCCCCCTTTCATATGCTCACCCTTTTCTCATTTCTCACTTTCCTTATTTTATCTCCCTCCCCTTCTTCTAACTATCTCTCTCTCTCTCTTCTCTTCAAACTCTCTCTTACTTGCTTGCGCTCTCCCTCTCTCGCCTTTTCTCTGCTATCACTCCCTTCTTTCTTCAAACTTCTCTCTCTCTCTCTCTCTCTCTCTCTCTCTCTCTCTCTCTCTCTCCCCGTCTTGCTCTTTCTCCTTCTCTTCTTCAAACCCTCTTTCTTACTTTCCTCCCCCCCTCTCTCTCTTTCCTTCTCTCGTTTCCCTACCCTCTCTCCTTCTCTCGTTTCCTACCCTCTCTCCTTCTCTGTTTCCTACCCTCTCTCCTTTCTCTCGTTTCCTACCCTCTCTCTTCTCTCGTTTCCTACCCTCTCTCCTACCCTCTCTCGTTTCCTACCTCTCTCCTTCTCTCTCGTTTCCTACCCTCTCTCCTTCTTTCTCTATTTCCCTCCTCCTCTTTCTTCAAACTATCTATCTCT
Organism: Doryteuthis pealeii; assembly: GCA_023376005.1. Lineage (NCBI taxonomy): Eukaryota > Metazoa > Mollusca > Cephalopoda > Myopsida > Loliginidae > Doryteuthis > Doryteuthis pealeii. The sequence continues at coordinate 94,224,264 of CM042159.1, read as the reverse complement.
TATCTATGCCTCCTCTCTCTCTCTCTCTCTCTCTCTCTCTCTCTCTCTATTTAATTATCATTATTATTTTGGATTAATTTTCTGAAGGGTTCGGTTTTAAGCTGATCTTGAATTGAAAACTAATTAACTTACAGTCTTTTTACTGTTTTACACGTCATTTCTTCCTTCACAGATTCCCTCTCTCCACTCCCCCCTCTCGCCACTCCCCCTCCACTTCTCTCTATCCACCTCCCCTCTCACACCCCCCCCCACACACAAAAGAACCTTCGTTTGGTGAAGAGATTTTGTTTATCTACTTTCTAAGTGAATTTTTTCGTTTTAATTAAAACCAAGTGTCGATTAAGGACTTTTTTTTCCTTCTCCCCAGGTGTGTTTGCACCAAATTTTACAACTAAAACCCCTACCAATCTCTCTCTCTCTCTGTCTCTCTCTCTCTCTCTCTCTCTGTGGATGTGGTGGACTGGGTGGTTGGTAGATCGAGGGGAGCGTATCAAGCCGACTATTTGAAACGGACCACCTAACTCTGATTTAATTTGAGTGAGACTTTTTCAATACTTTGCCCGATTCTAAAAATAAAACCAAATTTCAATTTTTTTTTCTGCCGTGGTGGCAGTAGACGACAAAACCGTTAATTCGCCGGCTGATTTAACAACAACGTAAATACAAAAATAAAAGATGAGGTGAACTGGCTTTTATTGGATACTAGAAGCGGCTGCCCGGCGTCGCCTGGGTAGAGGGGGGGGTTAAAAGTTAGTCTCGCAGATCCATTATTACTGAATCGCGAGTTGGATCCTCGCAGGATGCCCCCATAAAAAATCCCCACGAAAAAAATACCCTGTGTTGATCCATCCTGGAGGTCATGATTGTGTCTGTCTGTCTGTGTGTGTGTGTATATCATCATCATCATCATCATCATTCATGTCGCGCAATTTGCACGGATATCCATGATGATCTCTCGCCAGCCTTCCCTATCATTCATTAACTCCGGCAGCCCCTCTGCGCAGCAGCCAGTATCCCTACATAGTTGGTCAATGTAGGTCCTGACTGGGCGGCCCACATTAGCGCGCCCATGCGCTGGTTTCCACAATAGTACGTCGCTTACGATCTCGTCCTTGTTTCTCCAGCAGTGACCTGCATGTCTAGTCCGTCTCACTCGTATGGTTTGTGAGATGGGGGGCAGGTGGCCATATAGTTGCTCTTTTGTGGGGTGCTGTTTCCACGACCTATCCAGGACCGTCCGTAGCATTCTCGTACAGCTCCCATCTAGCTTATTCTCAAGACGCTTCGTTCCTTATATATATATATATATATATATATAATCATCTTGTCGCGCTGTTGGCACGGATATCCATGACAATCTCTCTCCATCCGTCCCTATCGCTCATCATTCTCGGGAGGTCCTCTATGCAGCATCCTGTATCCGCACAGAGCTGGTCAATGTCCGTCTTTGTTGGTCGGCCCACACTGGCGTGCCCATGTGCTGGCTTCCACAGGAGGACTTCGCTTATGAGTTCGTCCTTGCTTCTCTAGCAATTTACCCATAGCTGGAGGGAGAGTTTGAAGCCTACCTTTTCCAAGGGTATTAGGATATAGAGGGAAATATCACTATGATTTATTCGTTTCAGCGAGTTTGGCCCGGAAGTACGGGGGGCACCCAGTGAGAATCAACTTCACTAACAATAGTCTGTGTTAGCTTAGCATCGACACCACGCGAGGCGCCCAGTCTTGTTTATTGGGAGAGAAGATCGTAAAACACCAGGCATTACTCATAAGTTTGTCCATGCGGAGGGGGGGGGCAGGGGTCTACACCTCCACCTCAGTGCACTTTTCAGGGTTCTTTTTTTTCTTCTTTTCTTCTTATTGGGGGGGGTGAGGGGGTTAATACGTGGGTTTGTTTATTAGGTGTATAGTTTATTGGCTGTTTTACTAGAAAGACCCCGTTTGACTGGTATTGCTATATAAACTGATACCGTGTGGAAACACGCACATAGGCCATTTGTAAATTCAATTAAGTCGTAAAGAGCTTCTGCTATTAATATAAACAGGTCGCTAGATAGGACAATTTCCTTTTCTTTTCTCTTCTCTTTTTTTATGAGGCCTGTGCTTGTATGTTTAAAAATTACCAAGGCAAGTATGTAAGTTGATCAGCTAGTCTTTATCAATTTTTGTCATATATCTATATGATATATAAAGATAAATATATAGAGATATAAAGATAAGTAATAGATAAATATATAAAGAAAGTGTGTATGTGCGTGTGAGAGTGTGTATATATTTCCGTGTGTATGTGAGAGTGTGTGTATATATTTCCGTGTGTATGTGAGAGGTGTGTGTATATATATTTCCGTGTGTATGTGAGAGTGTGTATATTATTTCCGTGTGTATGGATGTGTATATATTTCCGTGTGTATGTGAGAGTGCGTATTATTTCCGTGTGTATGTGAGATGTGTATATATTTCCGTATGTGTGTGTGTATATATCTGTGTGAGTGTATATATATATATATATATATATATATAAATATATATATATATATTCTCTCTGTGTGTGTTGTGTCTGTGAATGTGTGTGTGTGTGTGAGAGTCTGTGAATGTGTGTGTGTGTGTGAGAGTCATATGTGCGGAGAAGTCTGTGAATGTGTATATGTGCCGTGAGAGATAAATTGTGTGTGTGAACCAATATGAGTATATGTACATGTATGTTAACTCTTTGTCTACCAATTTTCCTATTTTTTTAATTTTTTAAAATTTTTTACCTGTAGGATGGAATATTTCAAAGTTCACTATTTATTCACCTCACAGACAAGACAAAAACAAAACATGGTCGGGAGTGTTCCCGTAGTGATTTTTTTTTTTTTTTTTTTTTTTTTTGCTCAGTGTTAAACAAGTACACGTGCGAGAGCGCTGCTAGCAGTTACGGTAGGATCGCAGTGTTGGTAGAAGAGTCACTGTGAGTGGTTTTAAAGTTAGACAAAGAGTTGACCCAGTGATGGAGGCGTTGGGGGGGGGGTTGCATTCATTACAAATGATCAACGAGACGGTTGTGCTAACTACTGCGCCAAGACGAGCTGCCCCAAATCTTTAATTTGTTTATTTTTTTATTTTTTTTTGTTTTTGCTAATTAAATATTGATCTTTTTCAAGTATGTTTTTTGTAATACATTGTTTAATTTAAAAAAAAAAGCAAAAACACACAAGTACTTTGTTTTGTTAAAACCAAAAGCCAAATAATAATAATAAAAAAAAAACACCCAAAACAAGTGCTCGTATTGCGAATTTAATTTTGTTTAGTTAAAAATTCGATTGTTTTTCGTCTAATTTTACAAGAAATACAAGGTTTTTGTTTTTTTTGGGGGGGGGTATTTGTGTTTTATTTGTCAGCGAATTAATTGTTGTTTTTGTTGTTGAAGTTTTGAAAAGGCGAAATAAACTAATTGAAAAATGTTGTAATTTAATGACCAAAACAGGGGACAATAAATGAATTGTTTGTATCGCTGGTATAATCATTAGTTCACCTCGTAAATGCATTCATGGTTACACTGGATGACCCCCCCTCTCTCTCTCTCTCTCTCTCTCTCTCTCTCTCTCTCTCTCTCTCTCTCTCTCTCTCTCCTCTCTCCCTTTTCTTTCTCTCTCTCTTCTCTTCTCTCCTCTTCTCTCTCTCTCTCCTTCCTTTGTCTCTTCTTCTTTCTCCTTTCTTCTTCTTCTTTCTCCTTTCTTCTTCTTCTTCTCTCCGTCCCCCTCTTTCACTCCTCTCTCTCTGTTCTCATCTTTCTCCACCTCCCACTCTTTGTTTTTCTCTGTCCTCCTCTTTTATCCCTCTCTCAACCTCCTCTTTATTTTGTCTTTCCTTCTATCTCTTGTTCCCCCCCTCTCTCTCTTACTGTTCTCACCTGTCTCTGTCTCTCTTTTTTCATTTTTTCTCTCTTCTTTCTTCCACACTCTCTATTCGTTCTTTTCTCCCTCTCTCGTTTTCTTTCTTGCTTTCTATATTCCCCCTCTCTATCTCTCCTATTTCTTCTTTATTCCATATCTCTCTCTCTCTCTCTCTCTCTCTCTTCTCTTTCTATTCCTTTTTTCTTTCCTTCCGTCTCTCTTATCTACTCTCCCCCCCCCCTTTCTAATTTATTTTCCGTCTTTCCTACCTAGCCCCCCCACTCTTGTATTTCAAATTATAATGCCAGTAAATTCACTTCTCCTGTCTTTTTTTCTTCTTCTTCTTGATTTTTAATTATTTCGACAAGAACTACCCAGACGACCACAGCTGCGCGTTTACTCCTCCTGGACTCATCGGCAACGATGGGGTGGACCCGGGGGGGGCGTGTAGATGGGGGGTAGATGGGGGGTAGATTTCACCCCCCCCCTCCCAACACTAAGGTCTTCTATCTACCTTCAACATACCGTTCTTTTCAATCGCCAGCTCGCACTTTCTGCTTTCTTCTCTCTCTCTCTCTCTCTCTCTCTCTCTCTCTCTCTCCCAGTCTCTCTCTCGTTTTGTCTCTCTCAGTCTCTCTTTCTCTCTCTCAGTATCTTTCTCTCTCCCAGTCTCTCTCTCGTTTTGTCTCTCTCAGTCTCTCTTTCTCTCTCTCAGTCTCTCTTTCTCTCTCTCAGTCTCTCTTTCTCTCTCTCAGTCTCTCTCTCTCTTTCTCTCTGTCTCTCTTTCTCTCTCTGTCTCTCTTTCTCTCTTTCTCTCTCTGTCTCTCTTTCTCTCTCTCAGTCTCTCTTTCTCTCTCTCAGTTCTCTCTCTCTGTCTTTCTCTCTCTCCCACTCTGTCTTTCTTTTCCCACTCTCTCTGTCTTTCTCTCTCCCAGTCTCTCTCTCCCAGTCTCTTCCCCCTCTCTCTCTATTTCTCCTAGTTCTTCTCTCTCTCTCTCTCTCTCTCTCTCTCTCTCCCGGTCTTTGTCTTAATCTCTGTCTCTTTCTCTCTCATTTGATAAAAATAAATTCATTCTTTCTTGCGCCTGGCTTTTTAATCAAACCGAGTCGTTTATTTTTAAAACTATCCTAGTTTATCAGACGAAAGAGGTCGACATGTCTTGCCTATGATTAGAGCGTAGTATCTGTGAGGTCAAATTCTTCTTGCTCTTTGTTTCGTTTCGTGGTAATTCCTCACGGCTCGTTCGTTATAAATTACTGCTAATTTTCGCCCTCAAACAAACCATAATTCCTTTTTTCAACAAGGCACGTCATTTACTCTTTGTAAAAAAATAATGGCGTTCAATCCCGACTCCACATTAGTCACTGACTTTTTCACAATCCCAAAGGGGAGAAGCTACCCTGCTTCCTATCCCCCCAAAGATCGCAATGAACTCGTTTTTTTTTTTTATTTATTACCAAGGGTAGGGTCGCACTCGTTACGCTTGACCTGTTGGGCTACAAACGAGCTCTGTCGTGAACCCTCTGAGCTGACTAAGAGTTCAGCACCTAAATTACACTCGTATTTCGAATTCTTTTCACTTACGCTGGTTAGAGGGCCCGGTCTGCTCTGTCTTACCCGTAGCTGGGCAGGGATAAGAAGAGATACGTGCACACCCTTTCTAAGAATATCAGTGCATATTTAAGTTAGGGTAGCGAAGATAATGTCATTGGCGCTTGGTAACTGTAAGTTTTTCGCCTTTGGTTTGAAAATTGCATAGGTGAAAAACTAACAGTTACCAAGGGTTGTTGACTTTGTTTTTGCGACCCTAACTTGGATATATATGGTATATCAATGATATTGAGCACTCTTTACTCATAAATATAGCAAGTTTTTGTTATGGGTCCAACGGGAGAAAATTGAATATTTTATTTAAAGAAAAAAATGAAAGGAACGCAAAATGGATGATGTTTGGAAGATTTTAAAAAAAATTACATTAGCAACACGTGTTTCAGATTTTCTGGTATCTTCTTCAGACTTCGATTAACCACATTCTGTGTCTGTATATGAATCTATCTATCTCTCTCTCTCTCTCTCTCTCTCTCTCTATATATATATATATATATATATATATATATATATATATATATATATATATATATTTCTCTATATCTCTCTCTATATATATATTTCTCTATATCTCTCTCTATATATATATTTCTCTATATCTCTCTCTATATATATATCTATTTCTCTATATCTCTCTCTCTATATATATCTATTTCTCTATATCTCTCTCTATATATATATCTATTTCTCTATATCTCTCTCTATATATATATCTATTTCTCTATATCTCTCTCTCTCTATATATATCTATTTCTCTATATCTCTCTCTATATATATATCTATTTCTCTATATCTCTCTCTCTATATCTCTCTCTATATATATATCTATTTCTCTATATCTCTCTCTCTCTCTATATATATATATATCTATTTCTCTCTCTATCTCTCTATTTCTCTATCTCTCTATTTCTCTATCTATCTCTCTATCTCTCTCTCTCTCTATCTATCTATTTCTTTATCTCTCTATCTATCTATTTCTTTATCTCTCTATCTATCTATTTCTTTATCTCTCTATCTATCTATTTCTTTATCTATCTCTCTATCTATCTCTCTCTCTATCTATCTCTCTATCTATCTCTCTCTCTCTATCTATTTCTCTATCTCTCCTCTATCTATTTCTCTATCTCTCTCTCTATCTATTTCTCTATTTCTCTCTCTCCTCTCTCTCTTCTATTTCTCTCTCTCTCTCTCTCTCTCTATTTCTCTCTCTCTCTCTCTCTATCTATCTATTTCTCTATCTCTCTCTATCTATTTCTCTATCTCTCTCTCTATCTATCTATCTATTTCTCTATCTCTCTCTCTCTATCTATTTCTCTATCTCTCTCTCTCTATCATCTATTTCTCTATCTCTCTCTCTCTCTATCTATTTCTCTATCTCTCTCTCTCTATCTATTTCTCTATCTCTCTCTCTCTATCTATCTATTTCTCTCTCTCTCTCTCTCTCTCTCTCTCTATCTATTTTCTCTATCTCCTCTCTCTCTATCTATTTCTCTCTCTCTATCTATCTATTCTCTATCTCTCTCTCTCTCTCTATCTATCTATCTCTCTCTCTCTCTCTCTCTCTCTATCTATCTATCTATCTATTCTCTATCTCTCTCTCTCTCTCTCTCTCTCTCTCTCTCTTCTCTTTCTCCTCTCTCTCTCTCTATCTATATATCTTGCTTTGCTGATTCATAAGTACATTTTTCAATTTACACCGTCAACATCTGGTTGCTTGTTAACAGACGATTTTTAGAGGGTTTCTTTTAAATTATAAAAACTAACCCCTGACAAATAACCGGATGTTGACGGTGTAAATGAAAAAAATGTACTTATGAATCAGCAAAGCAAAAGGGGTGCCTAAAGGTCATATGATCCGAAATATCCCATCAAACAGGTAAAAAAATTTTTTTTTTTAAATACCAAGAAAATTTGGTACAGTCGTGGGGAAATTTGATAGGCAATAGTTGATATTAGAGGAGTCTTCCGTGTACTGTGATAAAAGTTTAATACCGACTTGGATTATAAATAAAACACGCCATCAAAATAAATAACAGGAGGTTGGGTTGAACCAACGTTTTCTTTTTATCTATATATTTTTGATGAACAATAATTTACAAGATGTCATTGTGTGTGCATCAATTTTGTAAGTGTACAGTGTATATTAAAGTGTTTTTTTGTGGGTGGGGGGTTAGCGTTCAGATTACAATAATTCTATTAATAATGGAGATTCGCTTCCGGTTTTTGTGTGTAACAAAAACTACGTCACTATACCCGAAATCATCATAACATAGAATGAATACACTCAAAATTTGAGCATGCAACATTAGACAGTCCTCATTGTTTTTTAAAACAAGTTTTAATAGATACATCCCCAGTATCATATATTTATATATAGTTTGTTTTATTTTAATAGATATTCAAAGTTAATAGAACTTAGTTTCGATTTCAAATTGTTTTATTTTTTTTTACTCCTTTAATAAATTTGATGATTTCATGATTTATGGTTCAAACTCTCCGACATTTAATTTTTAACTTCCACCTCCCCAAGCAATATCTTTCAAAAATTTATTTTTATTTTGCTAATAATAATAATAATTAATTATAATTATAATCTGCGAATGTAGCAAATTAGCACAACGAGAATACAAAACTAGACACGACTGGGTTGGGAAGGTGATCCACTGGGAATTATGCAAAAAATGTAATTTTGACCATACAACGAAATGGTATATGCATAAACCAGAATCTGTTCTTGAGAACGAAACGCATAAAATTCTCTGGGACTTTGAAATAAAAACAGATCACCTTATCCCAGCAAGAAGACCAGACCTAGTGTTGATAAACAAAAAAAGAAAGAACTTGTCAACTGGTGGATTTTGCAGTTCCAGCGGAACAGGGTGACTCCTCAAAAGGAGTAAATAATAATTGGACTTTATTTGTATAGATAGTGAAATTAGAAATATTCTATCATACAGGTAAAAATGAAAGAAAAACAAGTATTTGGTTCATCCGTGGGGGAAATTTGGTAGGCAAAGAGTTAATAGTGTGTGTGTGTGTGTGTGTGGCAAATTCAATGATTCCACGAAGACACGTTTTGACGTTGGCAGTAGAAATATTTCCCGATGCCCGTCCCTAGCCGAACACACGGAACATGCCAATTAAAAACTGATGGACGACGCGTCTACCCGACGAGCCACAACCTGTTTACGGAATATCTTTCATTTCCATGTTGCTTTCTCCTACCAAATGGATTATTATCGGCGAATTGTAAAGCCTGGCCGACTGAGTCTGCAGCAGTAGCTCAAGTACGAACAGCTACGGTAGCTCGGTCGGTCGGTGTGTGTGTGTGTGTGTGTGTGTATCTCCGTCTCCGTCACCCCCAACTACATCGTTAGAGAAATAGAAAAGAAGATGAAGATGAAGGAGAAAAAAAAAAGGATGTCTCTCTTCTTTTCAAGATAATGATGATGATAAACTAGCAGGATCTGTGGATATACCACAGTATGATAATTTGATTATTACAACGTTTTGTATACTTACTTCAGAGCTACTGCTATATAGTTCAATATGTTAAAAGTATAATAATCTTGATTCAATCCTTTCTCTCGCGCTTTTTCTTTTCCTTCCTTCCTTTTTATCATGTTCGATTGAAACAGATTAGCGCTATCGCTTCCGCGTGCTTACCCCCTCTATTTTTCTGTGTAGCATGTCCTTTCTTTTTCTATAAAAAATCATAAATTATTATAGAAGCGGAATGGTCCATTATTTAGCTGAGGTGACGACACTCATAAGAAATTAGAATTCGGCGGATAAGCAACACCTGATGATCAGGATTTACATTTTTGCACGATTTGGACGGTCTCATTTTCAACCTCTCCTCTCTCTCTCCTCTCTCTCTTCTCTCTCTCTCTCTCTCTCTCTCTTCTCTCTCTCTCCTCTCTCTCTCTCTCTCTTCTCTCTTCTCTCTTCTCTCTCTTCTCTCTCTCTCTCTCTCTCTCTCTCTCTCCTCTCTAATCTCTCTCCTCTCTCTTAATCTCTCTCCTCTCTCTCAATCTCTCTCTCTTCCCCGTCTCTCTTTTGTATCTTTCCCTCTCATTTTCTCTTCCAATCTCATTTTCTCTTCCAATCTCTTCCTCTTCTACCTCTGTCTCTCTTTCCATTCTTCCCATCTCTCTCTCTCTCTCTCTCTCTCTCCTTGCTCTCTTCCCACCTCTCTCCCTCTCTCTCCTTGCTCTCTTCCCACCTCTCTCCTTGCTCTCCTCTATTCTCTCTCCTTGCTCTCCTCCTTCCATTTCCTTTACTCCGTATCCTTTTTACACATCCCTTTCTCCCTCTTCTTGTGTCTTATTCTCTCCTTTCTCTCTTCCACCTCTCTCTTGTCTTTCTCCTTTCTCTCCCTCTCACCCCCCCTCTCTCTCTCTCTCTTAACAACAACAACTGAACTAGGCCATTTCTCTCGTAACACGTTCTAACCAGTAAAAGCTCGCCCTGCCGTCGCTTCCATTCCTTTCCTCTTCTGAATCAAATGTTGAAGTCCGGAAATTAAAGTCTGTCTTGAACCCATTTCTTCATGTAGAATTCACACCACCGTTTCCTCTACCCACCCACACACACACCCGCTCCTCCAACACCCAGCGTAAATCTCGCCACCTCTCTCTCTCTCTCTCTCTCTCTCTCTCTCTCTCTCTCTCTCTCTCTCTCTCTCTCGTTAATTCTACTACCCGACGATCGACGTCCACCCTTTTTCCGATTACCACTCCGTCCGCACACCTTTTCTTTCTCTCTCTCTATCTCTTTCTTTCTCTATTTAATAATATCACATTACCACCCTCTCTATTACTACACACTCTCACCACCTTTCTAAAGGTAGCCCCCTCTCTCTCTTTCTCTCTCTCTCTTATGGGTCTCTCTCTCTCTCTCTCTCTCTCTCTCTCTCTCTCTCTCTCATGGGTATATCTCTCTCTCTTTCTCTGGTCTCTTGCTCTCGCTTTGGTCTCTCTATCCCTCTCTCGTTAATTCTCCTACCCGACGATCAACGTCCACCTTTTCCAATTACTCCTCCGTCTGCACACCTTTCTCTCTCTCTCTCTCTCTATCTAATAATATCACATTACCCCCTCTCTGTTACGAACACCCCCTTAAACGTAGTCCATCTCTCTCTCTCTCTCTCTCTCTCTCTCTCTCTCTCTCTCTCTCTCTCTCTCTCTTCTGTGGTGTCTCTCACCCTCCTCCCTGTTTGAGTATCACCCTATCCGTTTCTAATTACTTTTTCCTCGCACTGCTTTTGTTCGACATACCCCGCATATCTCTCTGCTAACATTACAAAGATTACCAGTTTCGTGTTCCACTCCTGCTACCTAGCCCCCCTTCTCCCTGGCTCCCCTCCCACACCACGCCACGCCACCCAACAACCTCCCTCTTAATCTTCTAATTATCTCCCCCCGCTCGCTATCACCGTACCCTCACGGCCCACCCCACTATTCGTAACGGACAGTCTATCTCCAGCATATGCGTCGCTTTGCTCATTAAGTCGTCGGATGGGGCAGCAGCACTTGTACCCCCCCCCCGCAAGTCTTTGCCATCGACCCTGCCGAGATAAGGGAAGCGAGTTCGAGTCTAGTTTGAGGTTGATATCTGGCTTCTAATTTCAAAACCCCACTACACACCAACACACCCCGCTGATGAAATTAACTGCCCTCTAGTCTATCCGCAATTATCTGCCCTTATTCTTATTTCCGTTGATTCAATGAATAGATCTCGTTCATCTATCAGTACTACCACGGCTTCTTTCTCTCTCTTTTTTTTCCTTTTCTCATTTGATTTCATTTGGAGGCGTGTGGTGTAATGGTTATCGTCGTCGGAAATGGACACGACGAGACAAGTTGATGATTATGAATCTATTTCGGCTTGTTATTTTTGACACTCAAATCTAACGAGGCTAACAGACAGAAATAAATTTATAATTCGGTGAATACCTAAGGGTCTCATTTATTTATATTTTGTTCTCTCTCTCTCTCTCTCTATCTATCTATCTCTATCTCTCTCTCTCTCTCTCTCTCTCTCTCTCTATTAATATATATATATATATATATATATATATATATATAAATAAAGTCGTCGGGATGGCCTAAAGTCGTTATCAGCCAGACAGACAGCGTGGGAGTCTATCCCCCTTTCACTAGCACTAGGCCGAGGAGATTATTTTAGCATCTGAGGTGGGGCGCCACACCTACCATCAACTCCTTACTTTACCGCACAGATTCATGTGCTACTCATACGCTGAGTTGGCGAGGGTCGGTATTGAACCAGGAACCTTATGTTTCCTAGCCGAACGCTCTACCGACTGGGCTATACCGGCCCCTTTATATATATGTATGTATATATATATATATATATATATATATATATATATATAATGTTAGCTCAATCGGTAGAGCGTTCGGCTAGAAACCACGAGGTTCATAATTCGATACCGGCCCTCGCCAACTCAACGTAGGAGTAGCACAGGGATATGTGCGGTAAAGTAAGGAGCTGATGGTAGGTGTGGCGCTCTACCTCAGATGCCAAAACAATCTCCTTGGTCTAGCGCTATTGAAAAGAGGATAGACTCCCTCACTGTATGGTTCATACCGACATTAGGCCATCCCGATGACTTTTACTTATATATATTGTAGATAACATGCGTGGTATATTTATAGGTAGACAGTGCTCAATATCAATGAGAGAACATTTATATTTAAGTTAAGGTAGCGTGGACATGGAGTCAACGGCGTCTGGTTACTGACAATTACTTTCCAAGCATTGGCGTGGAATCAACACGACTTCATGTCAACGCCAGTTTAAATTTATATATTCTCTTTTTCTTCATTTCTCTCTCTTTCTTCTTTTTCTATCTCTCCCTTTTCTCTTATCTCTCTCTCTCTCTCTCATACACACACACACACACATATATATATATATATATATATATATATATATATATATATAAGAAAATTTGAAAAAACAAGTAATCCGAAATTGGGATGAATTTAATAATCGATGTTTAAAACATTTCGGTTACATTGAACCTTCATCAGGATGTCTCTTGGGGTGAAGAAAATGATGGATGTTTTTATATGTGACAGGAGATGAAAATCTTTTTAGTTATGTAACTGTATTTGATCAGCGTTTTATTTTTGAAAGGCAAGTCGCGATCTTCACCCCAAGAGACATCCTGATGAAGGTTCAATGTAACCGAAATGTTTTAAACATCGATTATTAAATTCATCCCAATTTCGGATTACTTGTTTTTTCAAATTGTCTTTATATTGTCGGATTTAATTTCCATATTTACTCCCATATATATATATATATATATATATATATATATATATATATATATATTCCTCCATTTCTCTCACACATTTATTTAGGTGTTATTGTTTTTTAAAAAAACACCATGTTTTCATAAACAATAATTTTGCCGCCTTTTTTACCTTCAATTTGCATAACCCCCTCTATCCCTCATTCCTTCTCTCCTCCTTCCTTCTCTCTCTCCTCTCTCCTTCCTTCCTTCTCTCTCTCTCTCCTTCCTTCCTTCTCTCTCTCTCTTCCTTCTTCTCTCTCTCCTTCCTTCTCTCTCTCTCTCCTTCCTTCCTTCTCTCTCTCTTCTCTCTCCTTCCTTCTCTCTCTCTCTCCTTCCCTTCCTTCCTCTCTCTCTCCTCCTTCCTTCCTCTCTCTCTCTCCTTCCTTCCTCTCTTCTCTCTCCTTCCTTCCTTCCTCCTCTCCTCTTCCTCTCTCTCTTCCTTCCTTCCTTCCTTCTCTCCTTCCTTCCTCTCTCTCTCCTTCCTTCCCTCTCTCTCTCCTTCTTTCCCTCTTCTCTCTCCTTCTTCCCTCTTTCCTCCTTTCCTTCCCTCTTTCTCTCCTCCTTCTCTCTCTCTCTTCTCTCTCTCTTCTCTCCTCTTCTCTCTCTCTCCTCCTTCTCTCTCTCTCCTTCTTCTCTCTCTCCTTCCTTCTCTCTCTCTCCTTCCTTCTCTCTCTCTCCTTCCTTCTTCTCTCTCTCTCTTCCTTCCTCTTCTCTCTCCTTCTCTCTCTTCCTTTCTCTCTTTTCTTCTCTCCTTCTCTCTCTCCTTCTCTCTCTCTCTTTCCTTCTCTCTCTATCTCTCTTTCTTCTTCTCTCTCTCTTCTCTCTTCCTTCTTTCTCTCTCTCTCTCTCTTTCCCTTCTCTTCTCTCCCTTCTGGGTCCGGCCTAGAATCTACTTACCCCATATCCTCCCACATCTCATATTTCCCTTGTTTAACAGCACTTAAATTTTCCTTTTTCCTTTTTCTTCTTCTTCAACATTCGAATTCCAATTTCCATTAATGTGTGTCGTCCAGCTCTAATATTACACTCACAATTACCAACTATCTCTTCTTTTTATATATTTCTTAAATTATCTTTCTCGACCCACTGCCCCCCTACCCCTCCCTCCTTACTTACCCCCCCCCTCCGGCCCCTTTTTCAGACTTGGACTTTTGCCGATTTCACACTGATACATATACAAACAATTCTTATTTACCAACACCATCAAATGTATTTCCAGATTACCATTAACTACTTTGATTTCGCCTTCTCTCTCTCTCTCTCTCTCTCTCTCTCTCTCTCTCTCTTTCTTTCATTGTCCTTCTCTTTTATCTCTCTGACCATCTCCCCTCTTTATATCTATCCTTGACCCTCCTCTCTCTCTGATTTCACTATTGGATAGGAATACTTGAAACCGCCTCTCTCTCTACCCCCTCTCCTATCTATCTCTCTCACCTTTTTCTCCCCTCTCTCTCTCTCTTTATCCTCTCACCTTTTTTCTCCTCTCTCTCTCTCTCTATCCTCTCACCTTTTTCTCCTCTCTCTCTCTTACCCTCTCACCTTTCTCCCTCTCTCCCCTCTCTTTTACCCTCTCACCATTTTCTCCTCTCTTACCCTCTCACCATTTTCTCCCTCTCTCTTTACCCTCTCACCATTTTCTCCCCCCTCACCTTTTCTCTCCCCTCTCTCTTTACCTCTCACCTTTTTCTCCCCCCTCTCTCTCTTTTTACCCTCAACCTTTTCTCCTCTCTCTCTCTCTCTCTTTACACTCTTCTCCCCCTCTCACCTTTTTCTCCCTTTTTCTCCCCCTCTCACCTTTCCCCCTCTCTCTCTTACCCTCTCACCTTTTCCCCCCTCTCTCTCTCTCTTACGCTCTCACCCTTTTCTCTCTTCTCTCTTTACGCTCTCACCCTTTTCTCCCCCTTTCTCTCTCTTTTTACCCTCTCACCTTTCTCTTCTTTTACCCTCTCACCTTTTCCTCTCTCTTTTACCCTCTCACCTTCTCTCTCTTTTTTTACCCTCTCACCTTTCTTCTCTCTTTTAACCTCTCTACACTTTTTCTCCTCTGTTTTACCCTCTCACCCTTTTCTCTCTTTTTTACCCTCACCTTTCTCTCTCTTTTTACCCTCTCACCTTTCTCTCTCTTTTTAACCTCTCACCTTTCTCTCTCTTTTTTACCTTTCACCTTTTCTCCTCTTTTACCTCTCACCTTTTTCCCCCCTTTCTCTCTCTTTACCTCTCGCACCTTCACTCCCCCTCTCTCTCTCTCACTTCTTTACCTTTCATCTCTCTCTCCTCCGCCATTAGCTTTCAATTTATCCCAATATCCACTTCTGTATCTGATACTATCTGCCTATTTACATGTTTGCAAATCCACTAACAACAGTCGTGATTATCACACAATGTCGGCAACCGGGATTCTTCGTTTGAGAATCTGCCTTTTTCCACGACGAAAGGCGGGGGGGGGGGGTGTCCAACACAACAACAACAACAACAACAACAATGTCTTTCCGTCAGAAAGAAAACAGAACGAAACTCCCACAATAGTCACTCGCCATCTCTTACTCTCCTTTTTTCTTCTTGCTCTACACTTTTACAATTCTCTTACTCTCCTCTTTCTCTTACAACTCTCCCTCTCCCTCCATTCGTCTATCTCAAATCTACACACACCACGGACCGTACGTCACTTCCGTATTAAACTCCACTTTCTTAGTCAATAAATTGAAAGTTCCGTGGATCCTCTTGTCTGCCTTGTTTTCCCGCCGCTAGGTGGCTGCTAACTTTCTCTTCATCTGTCGAAGGAACAATGTTTAGGCTTTTTGATAAATACGACTCCTTATATATTGTTTCATTTATCTATTGTTTTTACTAGCAGGACCTGTGGATATACCACAATATGATAATTTAATTATTATTACAACGTTTGATATGTTTACTTAAGAACTATTGCTAAATAGTTCAATATGTAAAAAGTATAATAATCTTGTCTAGCAGAACCTATGGATATATCACAGTATGATAATTTAATTATTCCAACGTTTGATATGTTTACTTAAGAACTATTGCAAAATAGTTCAATATTTAAAAATTATAATAGTTTTGATTTAACCTTCTCTCACTCATTTTTTTTCTTTCTTGTTTTCTTTTCATTATGTTTGATTGAAACAGGTTAGCGTTATCGCTTCCACGGGCTCACCCCCTCCTTGTATTTTTTTCTGTATCCCATGCTCTTTCCTTCCCTTTCTTTCAAGTGGAATGTTCAATTATTTAGCAGAGATGACTACACTCATAAGAAATAAGAAATCGACCGTTAAGCGACACTAGATAATCAGGATTTACAATTTTGCATTTCATCTCTGGCGATTTCGACGGTCTCATTTTTAACCAGAGGGTGTTGTAAGATGATAACGGTCGTACAATTAGGGAACACGAGTATTGATGTATAGATTTAAGATCTATGTATTTATTTTTATACCTGTTACGACTTAAGAACCCCTTTTCTGATTTTATAAACACTTTTTTGTTTTTCTTTCCTTTTCCATGGGAATAATTTCTGCTAGCGCAGAATAATCCTAAACGTCTTTTTGTCGCCTCTTGTTGTCCATTAAACTATCCAATTTGTGT
>CM042159.1:94182850-94200350 GCA_023376005.1 Doryteuthis pealeii | reverse complement strand
GTAATAGTAGCAATAGTGCTTAGACTAATAAAACCATATTTACAACCAGTACGAATATAATGCGACTTTCCAACCAATCTCTGATATATATTTACCAACCCCTCCGCACGAGTAGGATGTGACACAAAGTCAATTTCTTAAGCGGACTTTAACAGGTTTGAATTCAGAGTTTTCCTTCTCCTAGACTGCTTACCTAGCCAAGGTTAAAGAGCCCAGTCTGCCCTGCTATTTACCCATAGCTGGAGGGAGAATTGGATTCATACCTTTCCCAAGGGTATTAGCGGTATGTGATATATGAATATCACCCTCCGCCACATCTTCCTAAATTGCTCGGTCGGTGGGGTCGTGGAATATGCTGACTGTATCCCTTGCAGAGGGATAGGAAGTCTCCTCCCTTTAAAAAAAAACGAGGTATCCTGGCTATGACACTAAACTTATGGTGAATTCCGGGGAATGTGAAGTATTCTTGATTTCAATGACTCCCAGGTCCACTCTAACTAGGAATTGAAATATCAGTATCAATAGTCCTTAGATTAATAAAACCGTATTTACAACGTTCCTCGATCGTCCGGTTGGTGGGGGAGGGCTTAGAATACGCTGATTTTATCCTTTGCAGAGGGGTAAGACTTGCCCCCCTGAAAAGGGTCTCTTTGGTATGATGCTAAAATCCATCTGATTGTGAGTTTTGGGGGATTGTGAAGTATCCCTTCATATTCATGACTTCCAGGTCCACTCAAGCTCTAGTAGTATCAGTAGCAATAGTCTTTAGGGGGCTTGGAATATACTGACTGTATCCCCTGAAGAGATTGGACCTCTCCCCCTTTAAAAAAAAAGGGATAACGTCGCTTATGAGTTCGTCCTTGCTTGTCCAGCATGTCTTACTTGGATGGGTTGTGTGATAGGAGGTAAGTGGCCGTGGTGTGTTGTTTCTACTGTTTAAGATCTCACGCAACATTCTTGTGCAGCTCCCATCTAGCTTATTATTTGGCCACTTCCTTATGATCCATACAGTAGCTCTGATACAACTACTACTACTTGGAAGAATTGTAGTTTTAACTTGTCAGTGAGATCGGGTTTCCATATGACTGATAATCTGTTTATAGCAGACCATGTCTTCCCTGTGTGTGCATTAACATCGCTTTCTGTAGAAGAGATATTGCTACCTAGCTACGTGAATTGTTCCACTGGCTTTAGAGGCTTACGGTTGAGTCTGGAGATATATCCTTCCTTTTTAAAACACATGAACTCGGTTTTATCGGGGTTCATTCTAAGTAAGTTATATTCTGAGCTTTTAGTTGTGGCACAAGGCCGGATGTATGGGGGCGCTCAGTGAGAGTTGAACTCGCTGTTAGGGTCCCATCTATTGGTTAAATAGATTTTATATAACCCAAGGGTTGACTTTCTGTAAAATTCAACCAACCAATGTGAGACACACCTTTTTTTTCTCTAAGTAAGTGTTCTGGGCATGACGTGGAGTGCCCCTTCATCACCATTGCTTCCTGGTTCACTCTGACCCGGAGTGGTAGTACCTGTTAGGGTCCCATCTATGTATTAAATAGGTAAAAGATGTGTATTATTTGTAATTAAGTTTGAAAATAAAATTGCATACCCAACAAGAATGAATATAACAAAAACGTCTTCAGTATAAAATAACCCAACAAAGGTTGACATGCCGTAAAATCCAACCAGCCAACAAAAAGATTGAAGACCCAACAAGAATGAATAAAACAAAAATGTCTTCAGTATAAAATAACCCAACAAGGGTTGACATGCCGTAAAGTCCAACCAGCCAACAAAAAGATTGAAGACCCAACAAGAATGAATATAACAAAAACGTCTTCGGCATAGAATAACCCAACGAGGGTTGACATGCCGTAAAATCCAACCAACCAACCAACCTATCTATGTTTAATAATGATTTGTATACGATAAGACTGTGTGCAAAAAATATTTTAAAAATTTTAAAACTTAAACGTACAATGAGCGTGATTCTCTAACCTCCAGGCATAAAATAGCCCAACAAGGAATGACATGCCGTAAAATCTAATCTACCCTTTAAATAGAGCGACTTTGCGGTTACTTAATGGGCTGACCCGAAGTTTTAAGCACCTCTTGCGAATTGTGGCTCGCCTGTAACCTTTTAGCCTTGTCTGCAAGTTTAGTAGGAGTATTAATAGTTGAAGTGTTGTACGAGTTACGGAGATTCGAAGAGAGAAAGGACTTCTATTTAAATTGAAACTGATGAGATCATAGTAGGAGTGTAATGGACAATTGTTGTCCGTCTATCCGTAAAGGCTTCTCATGGATTTTACGGCATTGCAACCCTTGTTGGGTTATTTTATGTCGAAGACGTTTTGTTTTATTCATTTTTCATGGGTACTCAATATTTTTCAAACTCCATTTTTTAATTCTTTTCTAAACTCATTTTTTCTATTAACCCATAGATGGGACCCTAACATATACTACCACTCTGGGTCAGAGTGGACTTGGGAATAAGGCTAATGAAGGGGTATTCCATATTCCACAGAGCTCCAGAATTGGAACTTCACCATCAGATAGTTGAACGTCATACCCAGGACACGAAGACCCTCAGTCATTGCCTTATAGCACATATAAAAAAAGGTTGGGGCTTGCCATGAGGGAAATAAGGTTGGGGAAATCATATAGGTGCTAGGGCTTGATATAACGAGCCGATTGATCGAAAGGGGCCTCTCCGCTTACCTGTCTAGCCTAAGTAAGGAACGAAGTGGAGTGTTTCATATGGATTACACATTGATAAACTTATGGGTAATTATGAATTTAGTAAATTAGGGTATCCCAGAAAAAAACAACCCACAAATTTTGTAATATAACTGTTAATTTTAACTAGGGGGGGGGTAGGGTTAGGGTTCTGTTTTTTCTAGGTCACCCTGTACAGGAAGACCCAGAAAAAAAAAACGGAACCAAAATTATTTATTTATTTTTCCATCAAAACTAACCCTAAACTCCCCTAGTTAAAATTAAGTTTTATTACAAAATTTTTTATTCATGGGTTCTGTTTTTAAACAAAAGTTCATAATTACCAACTTATGCAATTCCTGTGGGTATTTTGACGTAAGTAGACGTAGTTTCGGTTACGGACAGGCAGACGCCGAATCTCCATTATAATTCATTTGATTTTAAATGGAGATAATACTTCTATGACGGTGCGAAGCAATTGTAAAAGCGAACATAATGGATTATTTTGTCATTAAATGTTCTTTCTTTATTGTTCACTTCGGCGACAATTTCGTATTATCACAGAAATTGGAATAATAATAAGAAAATGGCGACTGAAAGAAAACTTATCATAACGATTTGACCGAATATAAAAATGTGGCCTCATGCCTCCATTTTCACTGACCCATCTCTTCATTCATACCATGCTCTGCTTGCTCACAGTCCTCCTGACCCCTTCTCCAATGACTGACCTCCGGGTCTCAATGATTGATAGCGGTCAAGGAGTGGACATCAACACTGCCATTAGCTTGGTCAGTCTTGCAAACCTTCTATTAATTAAGATTCAGGAGGTTGTTTGGTTGGTCAGTTGGAGTGGGGGCGAGTTGGCCGGCCGTCCGGCTGGCTGGAGTCACTTTGTGCGGCCTTGTTGACCATTGCCAGTCACTGGACACTCTCTTTGCCCTTTCTCTTGTTACTTGCTTAGGCTCCCCTCGATCTGTTGGTTTTGTCTTTCCTTTTCCCTTGGTGGTGCTCGCTTTCTATGACTGACTCTTCATGTCGGTCTCTCCGTTTTGTTCTCTCTGTCGTTTTCTCATATTCTCTCTCTCTCTCTCTCTCTCTCTCTTTCTCTCTCTCTCTCTCTCTGTCTCTCTCTCTTACCGTTATGTCTCTCTCTCTCTATCGTTATGTCTGTCTCTCTCTCCACAGTTCCTTCTCTCTCTCTCTCTCTCTCTCTCTCTCTCTCTCTCTCTCTCTCTCTCACCGTTATGTCTCTGTCTGTCTCTCTCTCCACAGTTCCTTCTCTCTCTCTCTCTCTCTCTCTCTCGTCTCTCTCTCTCTGTCTGTCTCTCTCTCCTTCTCTCTCTCTCTCTGTCTCTCTCTCTGTCTCTCTCTCTCTCCGTCTCTCTCTCTTCTCTCTACTTATGTCTCTGTCTCTCTCCACAGTTCCTTCTCTCTCTCTCTCTCTCTCTCTCTCGTTGTCTCTCTCTCTCTCTCTCCCGTTATGTCTCTGTCTGTCTCTCTCTCTCTTCTCTCTCTCCTCTCTCTCTTCTTGTCTTCTCTCTCTCCGTTATGTCTCTGTCTGTCTGTCTGTCTCTCTCTCTACCGTTATGTCTCTGTCTGTCTTCTTCCACAATTCCTTCTCTCTCTGTCTGTTCTGTCTCTCTCTCTCTCTACCTTATGTCTGTGTCTGTCTTTCTCTCCACAATTCCTTCTCTCTCTCTCTCTGTCTCTCTCTCTCTCCTGTCTGTCTCTCTCTCTCTCTACCGTTATGTCTCTGTCTGTCTTTCTCTCCACAGTTCCTTCTCTCTCTGACTGTCTGTCTCTCTTTTGTTTGTCTGTCTGTCTCTATTATATATATATATATATAATGCCTATGTTTCCATGTAAATATTTATTTTTAACACACCTAGAAACATTGAAAAGAAATGTTTCAAAAGTGTTATTTACATTTTCTTAGACATTAATCACTAGAAATAAAATTTCCGTTTTTTTGTCCGGGGGGGGGCTCTATTTGTTTATTTTTACTTTTCTTTTTTGTTCTTTCTCTTTCCTTTTGTATTTTTTTTTGTTTGTTTTAGATGGAAGTTTCTTTTTTTTTGACATTTTTACTATTTATTGATTTTATTTATTTCATATTTTGTATCGATGTTGTTTGGGGGGGGGGCACTTTGCCGTGACTATATTTCAATTTTGAAAATTTTAACATTGATATTTTTTTTTACCTTTTTATTTTAAAAACTAAAAAAAATCTTTGTTGGGTATTTTTTTGTTTATTTTCCTTCTTTTTTAGTTTGTCACATTTCTTTCGTTTTTTTTTCTTTCGTTTTTTTTCTTTCGTTCTTTTTTTTCGTTCTTTTGTTTTTTGTTATTTCTTATTTCTTTTTTTTTTCGTTCCTTCGTTGGTTTTCTTTCTTTTTTTTTTTTCCTTCCTGTTTTTTTTTTTTTTTTTTCGTTTTTTTCTTTTTTCTCTTCCTTCGTTTTTCGTTCTTTGTTGTTTTTTTTTTTTCGTTCTTTTTTATTTTTCGTTCTTTTTCTTTTCTTATGTTATTTTTTCATTCCTTTTTTTTGTTTTTTGTTAGTTCTTTTTCTTTTCTTTTCGTTCCTTCGTTTTTCATTCGCCTTTTTTTCGTTATTTTTTTCTTTCACTTTTTTTTATTTTTCGTTTTTTTTTTTTTTCTTAGTTATTTTTCATTCCTTTTTTGTTTTTTTGTTCTTTTTCTTTTTTTTCGTTCCTTCGTTTTTCATTCGCCTTTTTTTCGTTATTTTTTTCTTTCATTTTTTTTTATTTTCGTTCTTTTTTTTCTTATGTTATTTTTTTCATTCCTTTTTTTTTTTTTGTTAGTTCTTTTTCTTTTTTTTTCCTTCGTTTTCATTCGCCTTTTTTTCGTTATTTTTTCTTTCACTTTTTTTTTCTTTTTTTTTTTTTTCTGAATTTCATTATTTTGTGTCTTTTTTTCCCCTTCTAACTTTTTCTTTTTGGGGGTCCCAATTGACAAACAATCGTTCCAATCCTTTGCCATATAAAATCGGCTGTTCCAATGATTTGAAGACAATATGGTGAAAGCTAAAATAATTGTTAAGAAATTTTAAAAGCATTCCTGTGAAAAATGGATCTTACACTTTATTCTTTTCTTTCTTTTTCTTTTTTATTGCCTGGTGTGTGTGGGGGGGGGGATTTTTTTTCTTCTCGTTTTAAATGGTGCCAGACAATCTACTTGAATGGTAAATGGTTGTTTAACAACATCAACACCACCACCCTCGTCGCCATATTTATGCAATTGCCAAACAACATAACTTTTAAAATGCCTTTCTTATTTGTTGATTTCGTTTAAAATTTCTCTTGTAACCCCTTCCCCATACACACTCACCCCCAGCCGTCACAGAGAGGCATAGCTGGGAGGAGAGGAAAGGGGATGTGGGATGTTTGAAATCCACCCCCACCCTCTTCCTGCATTTTTTTTACTTACATAAATACAATAAGAAATCTTCACTAAATTTTGAGCTAACAAACTCTCCCCAAGCCCCCCCCCCCCCCCACCGAAAAATATCGAGCTACGATTCTGGCCACACAAAATCTTTATCAATTCAAGTCTGTTACTTAGATTTTGGGGTAATTTTCACCTTTAGTTGGCTAAATTCCTCGCATAAAATTGTGCGTGCGCCTTATCTGAAATGAACTTAATTGTTATTAAGAACACATTTTATGATATTTTTGTGTTAAAGCATGCAGTTGTATTGTTTTCGAAAAAGTTTCTAAGATTTGTTTATTTCGCACGGAGATTTAAAATGGCTACCGGCTTATTTCAAAGTGAAAGTCATGGGAGGTTACTCTAATTGCCTTATTTGCTAATAATTTAGCCAACTAAAGGTGAAAATTACCGATTTTGGTTGGTAGGCTAGTACCGTGATTCGCATTCCTATCTAACCCAACTCTCATTCCTCATAGGTGACATGTATTGTTTTTGTTTAGTTATTGATATTCGTGTACACCCAGGCTATATATATATATATATTATATATATATATATATATATATATATATATATATACTAGACAAAACGCGACCCGTTAGGTCACCCATTCAGCTCTGGGTAGATAATTGAGATTAGGTAAAAGGGAGTTAGCAAAGCGAATAAAATTTTAAATAAATAAATACGGCCGGACGAAAACTTAAAATCATTTTGGAATGTTTGACCTCATTTCTGGTTGGGAAAGTCTCTCTCTCTCTCTCTCTCTCTCTCTCTCTCTCTCTCTCTCTCTCTCTCTCTCTCTCTCTCTCCCGTTATGTCTGTGTCTGTCTTTCTCTCCACAGTTCCTTCTCTCTCTCTCTCCAGAGAAACTAACATTATATAACAAGGAGGTAGTCAAGAGATACATAGAGGGGAAGAAAGTGATAGACAGAGAGTAAAGTAAGAGATTGGTCGGGTTTTGACTTAATTGCAAATTACGACTAATTAGAACCAATTAAAACATAATTTTTTTCAAACATAATTCAATCCTAAAAGTAAGGAATAATTTAGTATAATTTTTGTGTCATTAAACTAAACAGTAAAAAGGCTTTTAGGAAGCAAAAGTTGATTAACTCAGCTTTAGTATAATAATAATACTAATTATATATATTAATATATATATATATATATATATATATATATATATATATATATAATCAATATCTCAATGTGTTGGCACTATTATACTTGAAGAAGCGCTAGTAATCCAAAATACAGTGCTGTTAGAAAAGTGCTCAATATATGTGATAGAGCGTTAATAGATAAATATCAGATAATCGGGATTTACATTTTTGCGTTCCATCTTGGATGATTTGGACGGTTTCATTCTTAACCAGAGGGTGTTGCTGCATGATAACGGTCGTACTTATATACGATATCATGGTTTTTTTTTCTCTTTTCCTGAATTACCAACACACACACACACACTATACACACACACACACACACACACACACACACACACACATATATAATATATATATATATATATATATATATATATATATATATATATATATATATATATATATACTAGCAAATATATGTACCCTCCGGGTGCAAGTATTTTAGTTAAATTTTATAATAAAATATGATATTAAATTAGAAAGGCTAATGAAACTGAATAAGAATGTAAATAAAAAGATTTTGAACAGAGGGGGTATGATTGAAAAATAGAACAACTTTGAAACTAACTCTTCCATCATTTTCCGTTACTCCCGTCTTTCATTGGTAAATGTTCCTAATTAAACTGTTTAGTTAAAATAGGAAGTAAAGAATAATATTACAGTTATTTCTTCTTGTTAAGGGATTTCTCTTAAGATTTATTGAAGAGATTTTTACTCATATTCAATAAGATAAAACCAAACAATTAGAAATCAATAATACTAAGCACATATTTATTAAAATCAATTTTTAGATCAATATGCAAATTAGCCTTCCCTTTCACACTGTAAACCTCTATTTGTTTGTATATATAAATACAATTGCATGTTATTAGTATGTAGATATGGTCAACAGTGTAAGTAATGTAAAACAATTTTATTAATAATTGAGGTTTAATAAAAATAAATCATGGAGAATGTGATGTAAATAACTAAGGGAATTGTGACTTGTTAGTAATATAGTTTCGGTTAGAGACAGACAAACCCACAATCTCCATTATAATAAGATATATATATATGAAATGCGAAAATGATGACTGGCTTGCTGGTGGTGGTGGTGGTGGGGCTGGTTGAGTTTTTAGTCTTGTCGTACCGATCCAGACTCCATTAAAAAATCTTTTTCGTACTCTTGGCGTTGTTTCCTTCTGTAAAGATCCAGTTTATTTTCTGTGCAGCCAAAAAACCACTGAAAAGCCATTTAATGTCTTTTCACTTCGACATTGATGAAGTGAAATGCTTAAGCATTAAGTAATCACTCTTCGATTTCACTCTCTCTCTATCTCTCGCTCTCTCTCTCTCTCTCTCTCCCTCTCTATTTGCACTACGTCGTTTCCTTTCTGTTTTTTCTTTCTTTATTTCTTTCTTTGTTTTCTTTCTTTGCTTGTTTTGCTATTTTGCTTATTTTCTTCTTTTTCTTCTTTTCTTTCTCTAATGTTTTTTTTCTTTTTTTACTTCTTCTTCTTTTTTCTTTTTTTTCTTCTTCTTCTTCTTTTTTTCTTCTTCTCTTTTTTTTCTTTTTTCTTCCGTCTTTTTCCTCTTCTCTTTTTTCTCTTTTTCTTCTTCTTCTTCTTTTTTTCCTCTTCTCTTTTTTTTCTTTTTCTTCTTCGTCTTTTTCCTCTTCCTCTTTTCTCTTTTTCTTTCCTTCTTCTTCCGTCTTTTTCTTCTTCTTTTCCGTCTTTTCTTCTCTTCTTCTTCCGTCTTTTTCTTCTTCTTCTCCGTCTTTCTTCTCTTTCTTTTTCTGTCTTTCTTTCTTCTCTTCTTCTGTCTTTTTCTTTCTTCTGTCTTTTTCTTTCTTCTGTCTTTTTCTTTCTTCTGTCTTTTTCTTTCTTCTTCTTTCTTCTTTTCTTCTTTCTTTCTTTTTTCTTTCTTCTTCTTTTTCTTTCTTCTTCTTTCTTCTTTCTTCTTTCTTTCTTTTTCTTTCTTTCTGTCTTTCTTCTCTTTTCTTTCTTTTTTTCTTCTTTTTTCTTTTTCTTCTTCTTTCTTTTTCTTTCTTTCTGTCTTTCTTCTTCTTTTTTCTTTCTTTCTGTCTTTCTTCTCTTTTTCTTTCTTTCTGTCTTTCTTCTTTTTCTTTCTTCTGTCTTTCTTCTGTCTTTCTTTCTTCTTCTTCTTCTTGTCTTTCTTCTTCTTAGAGTGCTCTTCCGTTCTTCTCCACTTGCTCTACCTCCCCCACCCACCCCGCCTATTCCTAATCGATAAACGACAGGACATTGAGCTTTTCCAACACAAAGTGCCTCAAAAGAGGAACGGTCAGAGAAAACTAAAACTAAATGCTACTTACATTAAAATACATCGTCAATATAAAGAAGAAAAAAAAAAAAAAAAAGAAGCACTCTACGGCGTGTGCCACAATTTCGATAAATGTCTGCCGGTCGTTTTTCCCGCCCTCCTTTGTTTTTTTTTTTTTTGTTTTTTTTTATTAATTGCTCATATTCGTTTTATTATATTTCTTGTTATAGCCATTTAAAAATCTGTCTCGCTTCTCCCGAAAAACAATTTAACACTTAGCTTTCCGAATAATCTAAATTATTTATTTATTTTTTTACAAAAATGAATAGGCATATTTGTTTTTTAAACAACTTAATGATATATATATATATATAATATATATATATATATATATATATATATATATGATAATGTGTGTGTGTTTTCTTGAAATATTTCTAAAAAAACTAATATTCTTTCTTTTTTGTCTATCTTTCGGAATAATAAAGAAAAAACATCTGAAACAGCCAGAAAAGAGAAACAGAAATATTTTGAAAAAGCACACGTACACACACAAACTATATATATATATATATATATATATATATTATATATATAATTGTGTGTGTATATATATATATAAATTGATACTTTGGTACAGATATATACCAAGGTATTTATTTATTTATAATACAACCGTATATGTAAAAAATATGTACGTTTGAGTTCTCAGTTCTGGTTGATTCCGACCAAGGAAATACTTGATATCGTCCACACACACACACACACACACACATACATATATATATATATATATATGAATTTTTTATTTTTTATTTTTTTACTATTCCATTCTTGCTCTGTCTCCTTTTCGTACCTCACCTTTCTTTCTTTCTTTCTTTCTTTCTTTTCCTCTTCCGAACCTATCCCCCTTTCCTTCCTCTTTAGTACCTGTCACCCCTTCGTCTGTCTTACGTGTTTTTCTCTCTTTTTCATCTTCCTACTAATCTCTTTTTTCCTCTTACGTACTACCCCACTCTCACCATCTTCTGTATTTCTTTTGAAACATATTACCCCTTCCTCCTCCTTTCGTCTCTCTCTCTCTCTCTCTCTCTCTCTCTCTCTCTCTCTCTCTCTCTCTCTCTCTCTCTCTTCTCTTTCTCTTCTCTCTCTCTCTCTCTCTCTCTTCTCTTCTCCTTTCCTTCTTCTCTCTCTCTCTCTCTCTTTCCTTTCTCTCTCTCTCTCTCTTTCCTCTTCTTCTCTCTCTCTCTCTCTCTCTTTCTTCTCTCTCTCTCTCTCTCTTCTTCTCTCTCTCTCCTTTCTTCTCTCTCTTCTTCTCTTCTCTTCTTCTCTCTTCTTCTTTCTTCTTCTCTCTTTCTCTTCTTCTCTTCTCTCTTCTCTTTTCTCTTTCTTCTTCCTCTCTCTCTCTCTCTCTTTCTTTCTTCTTTCTCTCTTTCTTCTTTCTTTCTTCTCTTTCTCTCTCTCTCTCTCTCTCTTTCTTTTCTTTCTTCTCTTTCTCTCTCTCTCTCTCTCTCTCTCTTTCTCTTCCTTTCTCTCTTCTCTCTCTCTTCCTTTCTTTCTTCTCTTTCTCTCTCTCTCTCTCTTCTCTTCTTCTTCTCTCTTCTCTCTCTCTTTCTCTCTTCTCTTCTCTCTCTCTCTCTCTCTCTCTCTCTCTTTCTTTTCTCTCTCTCTCTCTTTCCTTTCTTTTTTCTTTTCTCTCTCTCTTCTTCTATTCTCTCTCTCTCTCTCTTCTATTTCTCTCTCTCTCTCTTTCTATTTCTCTCTCTCTCTCTCTCTCTTCTCTTCTATTTCTCTCTCTCTCTTCTCTCTTCTTCTATTCTCTCTCTCTCTCTTTCTTCTCTCTCTCTCTTTCCTCTCTCTTCCTTTCTTCTCTCTCTTCTTTCTCCGTTCCTTTCTTCTCTCTCTTTCTTCTCTCTCTTTCTCTTTCTTCCTTTTCTTCTCTCTCTTTCTCTCTCGTTCCTTTCTTCTCTCTCTTCTCTTCTCGTTTCCTTTCTTCTTCTCTTTCTCTCTTCCTTTCTTCTCTCTCTTTCTCTCTCGTTCCTTTCTTCTCTCTCTGTCTCTCTTCTCCTTTTTTCTCTTCTCTGTCTCTCTTTCCTTTCTTCTCTTCTCTGTTCTCTTTCTTTCTTTCTTCTCTTTCTCTCTTTCCTTTCTTTCCTTTCTTCTCTCTTCTCTCTCTTTCCTTTCTTCTCTCTCTCTCTCTCTTCTCTTTCTTCTCCTTCTCTCTCTTTCTCTTCTCTCTCTCTCTCTCTTTCCTTTCTTCTCTCTCTCTCTCTTTCCTCTTCTCTTCTCTCTCTCTTTCTTTCTTCTCCTCTCTCTCTTTTCTTTTTGATTTTTCTCTTTTTTGTCTCTTCCTTTCTTCTCTCCCTCCTTCTTCTCCCCACCGCCTACCTAACGGTGTTTGTGACTGTCATCTCAGAATAAAAACATCTTATATGTTCAATTATTTTCCAGTTTGTGTGATTCCTGGAATTCTTGTAACCATTATTCTCAGACTCTAAATATAATGATCACTTACAATAATTGTCAGACTTACATACAACCAACGACCATAAGAAGGCACTCAATTATTATCAGCATCATTATTATTACTATCATCATCGTCGTCATTACTATCGTCATCATTATAATTATCCACATCAATTTTTTTTATCATAATCACTATCATTGACACAACCGTCACAATCTTGGAATAACTATCATCATAATCGTTGTATCAGCACCCTCATCATCATCATAGTGTCAACATTATCACTATCATCATTATAATCATAGTATTAACATCGAGATCATCACTATTGTCATATTCATAGTATCAACATTATCATTATCATAATTATAGAATCATTATCATCACCAGTATCATCATTATCATCATAGGCTGTAATATAAGTTACATAGTATCATCATCATCATCACTAAAAACATCAACTTTTTCAACAATATGATCAGCAGCATCATCATCAATAACAAGAAGACTATAAGCATCATCATCATCATTAACAACAACAGCATCATCAAAACTGCTATAATAAATTCTATTAATGAGTCTTTCTTTTAGTAATGTGCTTTTTGGTCTTTTCACCCACCCCCCTTTATGTGCCCCACCCCTACGCCCACCTATTACCCCTCGCCTCTGTCTGTCTCCCCCCCTCTCTCTCTGATCCCCCTCTCTCTCTGATCCCAGTGAGATGAGTGCATTTGTCATTACCAATCTCTCCTATTTTTGTTGACTGGGTCGTTGCCGTCGTCGTCAGAGGCAGCAGTGGCGGCAAAAGAGGCTGTTAGTTGTAATGGCTACTCCAAAGGGAGGGAAATAGGTCAGGCAGTTGGAGAGTTCTCCTCTGCCATTACAAAAGAAATAGAAAAGGTCTTTCCACCACCACCACCACCCTCTCTCTCTCTATCTCTGTCTCTATCCATCTCTGTCTCTCTTTCTCTCTCTCTGGATATTTGCTTGCTTATTCTTATTAGTTGTAGTAGTAGTAGTAGTAGTGATAGTTGCTTATTAGTTTTCTTTAGTTCTTAAGAAAGTCAGAGACAGTCAAAAACAGTCAGGACAAATATATTTCTCTCTCTCTCTCTCTCTCTCTCTCTCTCTCTCTCTCTCTCTCTCTCTCTCTCTCTCTATATTTATATATATATATATATATATATATATAATCTAAATGTATTATATATAGTATTCTCTCTCTCTCTCTCTCTCTCTCTCTCTCTGTTATAATATTATAGTATATATCTGTCTGTCTCTCTCTCTCTGTATATTATAGTATATATATAATATAGTATATGTCTGTCTGTCTCTCTCTCTCTCTGTATATATACATATATATAGTATATATCTGTCTGTCTCTCTCTCTCTCAATGTATATATACATATAGTATATGTCTGTCTGTCTCTCTCTCTCTCTGTTATATACTATATATATTAGTATATGTCTGTCTCTCTCTCTCTGTATATACATATATATAGTATATATCTGTCTGTCAGTCTCTTGAATGTATATATACATATAGTATATGTCTGTCTGTCTGTCTGTCTCTCTCTCTCTCTCTCTCTCTCTCTGAATGTATATATACATATAGTATGTGTCTGTCTGTCTGTCTGTCTCTCTCTCTCTCTCTCTCTCTGAATGTATATATACATATAGTATATGTCTGTCTCTGTCTCTCTCTCTCTGAATGTATATATACGTATAGTATATGTCTCTCTCTCTGAATGTATATATACATATAGTATATGTCTCTCTCTCTCTCTCTCTCTCTCTGAATGTATATATACATATAGTATATGTCTGTCTCTCACTCTCTTCTCTCTGAATATATATAGTGTCTCTCTATCTGTCTCTCTCTCTGCATATAGTTATTTACTAAGCTTAACTTAGATGTGGCACAAGGCCCAGTAGTATGAGGTGTCCGATGAAAACTGAACTCACTAACAATGGACTGCGAATCTAGCTTTCGACCTGAGGTGTTCGTGTGTGTGTATGTATATATATATATATATATATATATATATATATATATATATATAAGGATGTTTGCTTATCATTATTTGTAGTAGCCTATGTTTTTTCTAGTTCTTAAGAAACCAGTGACAGAGCCAAACAATTAGGAACAAATATTTTCCCCTTGTATCATCTTTTCATCTCTCTCCACCCTCACTCTCTCTTCTCCCCTCACTCACTCTCTCTCTTTCTCTCTCTCTCTCTCTCTCTCTTCTCTCTTTCTCTCTCTCTCTTCTCTCTCTCTTTTTCTCACTCTCTCTTTTTCTCACTCTCTCTTTTCTCACTCTCTCTTTTTCTCACTCTCTCTTTCTCACTCTCCTTTCTCTCTCTCTCTTTCTTTCTCTCTCTCTTTCTCTCACTCTCTCTTTCTCTCACTCTCTCTTCACTCTTTTTCTCTCTCTCTCTTTCTCTCACTCTCTCTTTCTCCACTCTCCCCCCCTCTCCCCTCTCTCTCTCTCCCTTTATTTTTTAATTCTTTTTTTTTGTAAATAAGAATTTCCATCATTTTCTAATGTTCTTATCAATCTTCTGTTTATTTATTTATTTTTTCTCCTTGTTAATTAAATTCTAGTTGATTTGTAGAGGTCAGTAGGGTACAAATTGTTGGAAATTGGATATAGGAAGATTATGTTGCACCAATCTGTCACTAGGAGGGGCGTTACTCCTGGGTTCTTTTTTCCTTTTCTTTTATATAAATTTACAGTTCCCCACCACCACCACCAACATCCCTACCCCCATCAGAACATTCCTAGATAAGTATGTTTGTTAATTAACTTATCTACATTTTCTCATCCTCATCCCAAGTATGACACTAAACTGCATCTGATAGTAGGGCTCCAGTTCTGAACCTCTGCGAAGTGGAGAGTACTTCATTTTCCATTACTCCCAGGCCCACTCTGTCCTGTAATAGTAGTACCTGTTTGGTGGGTTGGTTGTATTTTATGACATGTCAACCCCTGTTGGGTTATTTTATGCTGAAGACATTTCATTTTATTCATTCTTGATTCTTCTCTTTTTCTTCTCCTTCTTTTTCTTCTTTTTTTCTCCTTTTTCTTTTTTCTTCTTTCTTTTTCTTCTTCTTTTTCTTCTCTTTTTCTTTTTTCTTCTTTTCTTCTTCTTCTTTTTCTTCTTCTCCTTCTTCTTCTCTTCTTCTTCTTCTTCTTTCTGCTTCTTCAAATGTGTGCAGATCTCTAAATGATCCATGCTAGCTATGTCTACAAGAAAAATTCTTAAATAATAGAATTGAATCAATCTGCAATTGTAGACATAGATTAGGTCAGTCACTAAAATATTACATTTAACTAACATCTGCAGAAAAGCCAAATCTAAATTCTACGTGGGATGCACAAAGACGGAGTTTAAAACAAGATTTACAAACATTCATTTACTAATATTAAGCTTAGAAAGACAACAACTCTATCGAGATATATTTGGGACTTAAAGGATCATTCTTGATGGATATTCAACTCATTTTGTTCTATTTCACCCATAGATGACACCCTAACAGGTACTACCACCCCAGGTCTCAGTGGATCTGGGAGAAATGGTGATGAAGAGGTACTCCACACTCCCCAGAGCTCTAGAAGGCAGTGGCTGAGAGTCTTATTGTCCTGGGTATGATGCTAAACTCCATCTCATTAAGTGCCAATTCTGGAGGTCTGGGGAACGTGGAGTACCCCTTCCTTACCATTATTCCCAGGTCCATTATGATCCGTAGTGGTAGTACCTGTTAGGGTCCCATCTATAGGTTAAATAGAACAAAATGACTTTAAAAAAATATTTTTTAAAGAATTGAGTTTGGAAAGACAAAATTTGAATACTGTCAAGAATGAATAAAACAAAATGTCTTTGGCATAAAATAACCCAAGAGGGGTTGACATGCCATAAAATCAAACCAACCCACCCGAAAATCCATTATCACAAATTGGGTAAAGATATGAATTTTGGAATCTCTGGAACAGATTCGATTCCTTTTTCTTTTCCCTGTTTGAGAGGTTCTTTGAGGAGGGGAGGAACGCAATTGAGAGGGTTAATGTTTAACTGGAGGCGAAAGAGACGGATAGTAAATCTGAGAGAACTGAACAAGACTTCTGATCTTTTAGAATGAAAGACAAATGAACCAACAGGACTAATGATTGCTGCTAGGCTGCTGAGTACCCTGATAATGGGTAAGGGCAAAAGATCAAAGATGTATATATAGATCAATTTTTTTTTTTTTTTTTTTTTTTTTGATAAAGAAGAGTGGAGGTATAACCAAGGGCCAGAGGGGATCCCCTGTACTTTTCCTGAATAGAAATGGGGACCCATATGTCTGGGAAAATCTAGTTATTTAGGTTTGCCCTGTGGGCCTAATTAGTATAGATAACATGAGTTATGGTGTTTCTAGAGATTTGGAGATGGGAGTCTGGTTTTCTGGATGAGAGAGGGACACAGAGTTAGGGGGGGGACAGAGAGACAGAGAGAGGGGGTGTCTTTTTGGGCTAGTAGTACTGGAAGTGTGTGTGTGTGTGTTGAGGGGTAGTGTGGTGCACAGTAGTTCAGGGGAGAATGATATGGGTAAGGAGAAAAAGATGGAGTTGGATATCAAGTGATGGGGGGTGGGGGTTGAAAGGAAAGTGTCAAGTAAGATTTTACCAATTCTTTAAGTTACAAATACCAAAAAATTTCAAAACGGCGCTAATTCTTTACAAACTTGCTTTTTTTTTTTAATTTACATATAATGATGGTAATTTATGAGGAAGTGCGTCCCAGTCTCCTGCCTCAAAAATTGCTACCCGGTGACTATTAAAATAACGACCCAGCTCAGTCTATTCAAAACTGTCCATCTTCATATCTATTATCTCTCAATTTGTTCATATTTATCTATATCACTTTAAATACTAAGATTTTTTTATTCATATTTGTTTAATGTCTTGTTTTTAGTTTAAATAAACAAGAATTACGACAAAAAAGATGCGCCCCCCCCCAATACATTTACTTGTCGAAAATATCTATCTCCATTTGTTCATATCTATCTATATTATTTTGTTTGTTTATCTATCTCAGTCTATTCCAAACTATATATCCATCTTCATATCTAAACAAGAGTTACGACAAATTACGATAAATAAACAAGAATTACGACGAACTGGGGTTGTTATTTTGATAGTCACCGGGTAGCAATTTTTGAGGCAGGAGACTGGGACGCATTTCCTCATAAATTACCATAATGATTATTTGGTAGAATATATATTCCACTATTGTGTGTGTGTGTGTCTCTGTATACATGTATCTTTGTGTGTGTCTCTTTCTGTATACATGTGTGTGTGTGTGTCTGTCTGTCTGTCTGTTTACATGTCTGTGTATCTCTCTATATACATGTGTGTTTGTTTCTGCATATATTTGTGTGCGTCTGGAT
>CM042159.1:94175350-94177850 GCA_023376005.1 Doryteuthis pealeii | reverse complement strand
CTCTGATTTTTTGAGGTGAGACTTGATAATTGGAATTATTTGGATTAATCAGACTATTGTCCTCATCTTTATTGTTATATACACAATGTTTCTTCTAGTGTTTCTTGTCAAGACAAGAAACACCTGAAGAAGGAAGAATGTTGTGTATATAACAATAAGGATGAGGACAATAGTCCAAATAATCTAAATAATAAAACCAACCAACTTAATATCTTTGTCTCTAGTGTGTTTTTATTTTATTTTTTTTTATTTGCATTTATTTTTTTTATTTTTTTTTTTAAGACTCCAAAAACTATTAAACTTGAATAGCAAAGTTTCTAGTCTCGCCATCCCCAATGACCAGTGGTCAGTTCTGGTCAACTGTCCCGATTGTCGGGCTGCGAAAGTTCAACCTTTCTTGCTGTCTGACCATGTTACCGAAGCCATTTGTCAAGGGGCAATGTTTGGAGCGTCTGTCAAGGTGCAGACAATGTGCAATTTGTTTGGGGGTTGGGGGAATTACAGGCGACAAATTGTGCTTTTGATCTAATACACTGCCAACGTAAAACCTTTGTTTTATAATCTTTAATACTATCATCTGTAGAGTGCCGTAAATGGTTCGGTTGGACAAGTGTCTTACCAACAACTTTTTTTTTCTTTCAAAGAAAATGGGAAGAATTTCCGAAACAAAACCAAGCTAAAATTTTGTAGACAAAAATTTAAATGCTTTTATCGTAATCACTTTCCTCTTACAATATCGCCCATAAATAAATGACCCTGTACCAGACTTAGTTTTGTAAATACAATTATATATACTAACAAAAAAATGCACCTTCTGGGCACAATTATTTAAAAGCGCGGGTCTAGCTCAGTTGGTAGAGTGTTCGGCTAGGAATCACAAGGTTCTTGGTTCGATACCGGCCCTCACCAACTCTGCGAATGAGTAGCACAGGCATCTGTGCGGTAAAGTGAGGAGCTGATGGTAGGTGTGGCACTCCACCTCAGATGCTAGAATAATCTCCTTGGTCTAGTGCTAGTGAAAAGGGGATAGACCCCCATCGCTGTCTGGCCGATAGCGACATTAGGCTGCCCTGCAACTTTACTTTTACTTATATATAACATTGACTAATAAAATTAAATACAAACACAAAAAAGATTACACTTATTTTTACTTTATTGTAATTGATTTTAATATAAAATTATACATAACAATGATATCAGAAATCCTTAACACCAAGTAATTATCAAACACGGTTTGTTAAAACCAGTATGCAAATTATTCTTACCATATACTATGTAACCATTTGGAAACAAGATCAAACTAAAATTTTGTAGACAAAATAAGTGCTTTTATCGTAATTACTTTCCTCTTACAATATCGCCTACAAATAATTGACCTTGTACCAGACTAAGTGTTTTTTTAATACAACAAGCAAAATAATGTGCCCTCTGGACACAAGTATTTGAATTTTAATATAATTAAAGATTATATTGAATTATAAAGACTAATAAAATTAAAATTTGTAAAGCTTTATTTCTTAGTGATATATAAGACACATTGCAGGATTTCAAGTGCACTAATAACATGGGTTGTTTTGAGGTAAATCTAACTCAAATTTTCTGAGAGACCTCATTAATCAATAAGATTTATTCTATGTATCAATGTATGATATAAATTAAGATTATGTAAAAAAAAAAAACAAAATAAACAACTGAGGTGGTCACTACTAGAATAGACTCGGTCCTAATTAGTGATCATCCTCCACACATTACTACAACAACCAACATTGCGTTTTTTATTTTGTGTGACATTGTTTATATTGTGTAATGTATGAAAATAAACCATTGTCTTCTTAAATACTAATTGATAACCTTATGCAATTCCTGAGGGTATTGTGACATAAGCAGTTATGGAGTTTTGGTTACAGACACCAAATCTCTTTGTCATTCTTAGTGATCTATAAGACACATTGCAGGATTTTAAATGCACTTATAGCATGGGCTGTTTTGAGGCAAATCTGACGCAGATTTTCATAGTGACCTCATTAATAAATAAGATTTCTTCTGTTTCAATGTATGATATAAATTAAATACTCATCGATAAACTTACTCAATTCCTGAGGGTATTGTGACATAAGCAGTGATGGAGTTTTGGTTACAAACTGACTCTGAATCTCCATTATATTAAGATTATTATTATTACTACTACTATTATCATTATTATACTACAACTACGCTTATCTTCTGATTCCACTAACAATCAGTTAAAACGCCATTCCATTTTTCGTTTATTTCTTTCGTTATTTCCATTGCAATCTAGAAGATTGAAAAGTGCCTGTCTTTTCCTGACTAACTCACCAGCCATCCGAGGATTTCTCTCTCTCTCTCTCTCTCTCTCTCTCTCTCTCTCTCTCTCTCTCTACTTTAGACCGACGATGTCGGCTTTTTTTTCCCCAACTCACACACACACCATCCTTTTTTTTTCCCTCCCCCTCAACTTCTGCCTCTCTTTTTTCTTTTT
>CM042159.1:94140350-94170350 GCA_023376005.1 Doryteuthis pealeii | reverse complement strand
CCACCATCTTTAATTATGGCCGCCTCCTTCCTTTCTCTTCGACTTTTCTCTTCTTTCCTTGTTTTCTTTTAAACATTGTTAGTTATTTCCTGTTTCCAATCAGGAAATAAAGAACATCTCCCCCCCACTACCAAACTCCGCTCCTCATCCCGCCCAGTCTTTCTCGTTCCCCCTCTCTGGCTATGTTCACAAGAGATGCTTTTGTGCTGAGACACCCCGACTCCAGGTGTTAAAACCAAATTTCACCTGGCTGTCTAAATGGCTGTAATCACTGTAGACATCTTGAGTGCAAAAGTTGGAGGGCGGGGAGGCTGCGCAGAATGGAAGACGATGAATAACGTGGTGAGCTTTGCGAATAAAGAGCTGATAGAGTGGGGGGGGGTTGAGGTAAAAAGAAATTTTCTAAGCAAAATAAAAAATAAAATAAAAAATAAATCTATTACCAATGCTGGTTAATTTTAAGCATTATAATCCCTAATTATTAAAGACCTTTCCTCTCGTTTTTCTTTTCTTCTGATATTTTATCTGGATTATCTGCTCTTGAACAGATTCTTTGCCACCAGGGGGTTTTTAAAAAGAGAATTGTTTTTCTAGAAATCTAATATTTAGCAGCCAGTTTTGGTATAGATTTAGAAAAATCACAATTTCAACCTCTCTCTCCTGTGTGGGCAGCCAATCATCTATACATATCTAAAGGGCGGTTAGTGTGTATGTATGTCCAGATGAAACTACAAAAATAAAACGATTAACGACAAATAAATACGTATTATCTGCGTTATTCGGACTATTGTCCCCATCTTCATTGTTACTTGTACAACGTTTCAGCCGATATGCCCTCCGGCCTTCTTCAGGTATTTCTTATAGGTTAGGTTCAAAGTTCCGTGATGGCTCCGAATACAACAAGAAAATTCCGAGAGTTCGAAAAGAAAGTTGCCGAGTTCGAGAAGAAATAACTGAAGAAGGCTGGAGGGCATATCGGCCAAAACATTGTACAAGTAACAATGAACATGGGGACAATACTCCGAATAACACAGATAATACTAATCTTCAAGCCTCATCTCAAACATTCAGAGAAAGAAATAAATAAATACGTATACATTAAATATCACCAGAGCTTGCTTTTTGTGCAAAAATAATGATTTTATTTATATTTATTTATATGTACTAGCAAATATATGCACCCTCCGGGTGCAAGTATTTAAGTTTTGATATAATAAAATATCATATTAAATTAGAAAGGCTAATGAAACTGACTAAGAATGCAGATAAAAAGATCTGCAACAGAGGGGGTATAATCGAAAAATAGAACAACTTTGAAACTAACTATTCCATCATTTTCCATTACTCCCCTCTTTCATTGGTAAACTTTCCTAATTTAACTATTTAGTTAAAATAGGAAGTAAAGGATAATATTACAGTTATTTCTTCTTATTAATCGATTTCATTTAAGATTTATCCCCGAGATTTTTTCTCATATTCATTAAGATAAAACCAAACAATTAGAAATCAACAATACTAAGCATATATTTATTAAAATCAAATTTTAAAGATCAATATGCAAATTAGCCTTTCCATTCACACTGTAAACCGCTATTTTGTTGTATATATAAATACAATTACCTGTTATTTGTATCTAGATATGGTCAATTGTATTAATGATGTATAACAATTTTATTAATAATAGAAGTTTAAATAAAAAATAAAATCATGGAGAATGTGATGTAAATAACTAAGGGAATTGTGGCTTGAGTAGTAATATAGTTTCGGTTACAGACAGAAAAACACACAATCTCCATTATAATAAGATTAAATATCACCAGTTGTTGCTTTTTGTGCAAAAATTAAGATTTCTATCCGAATATAATTAAGAATCAAAAAGGCTGTTTTGCCCACCAAATTTCCCCCAATGGCTGTACCAAATTTACTTGGTATTTTTTTACCTGTATGATGGGATATTTCAAAGTTCACTATCTATTCACCTCAGAACTCATTCTATTCGAAATAAAATCCTATTATTGTAATCTGGTTCATTTTGCTCAATTATAATGAACTAACCATCAGCTTTTGTACTTTGCTTGGGTCTGTTTGGGAGAGCTGCTGCGAGCGGTTTAAAGTAGGCAGAGATTTAAGAGACAAAAATTTTTGAATGTGTGTGGAAAAATTTCTTTAGAAAGGCGATGTAAAAAAGACGGAAAAAATCTTTAATTTCTAATTAACATTTCCTTTTTTTTTCTTTTTTCCCAAAAGTTTTCCTTTTTCTTCTTCTTCTTCGAAACATGTCTCTTCCTTGACAAATGACTTTTTGATATATTGTTGTGTAATTTGCGTATTTGTCAGCCATTATTGTTAGGACTTTAATTTTTAACAATTTTTTTCACAATTCTTTTTTTTTTTTTTTTTTTTTTAATTATAATCAATTTGACTGATTCTCCTTTTCTTGAAAAGCTCGTTGCCATTTTTAAAAATTCATATCGGTAAAAATCATTTTTTCCACTCTTTACCTTTTTTAAGAATTTAAAAAATTTTTAAACACGCCCCCCCCTCCCCAATTTCTCTCCTAATTCTTTCTTATACTTTCTCTTCCTTTTTATTTCTGTACTTTTGCTTTTTCTCTCTATTCTCTTCATTCTTCCTCTCCCTTCTTTATATTCTCTTCTCTCCCTCTCTCCCCCCTCTATTCTCTCCCCTCTCTCTTCCCCTCCTATTCTCTTCCTCTCTCTCTCCTACCCCTCTCTCTTCCTACCCTCTCTCTCCTACCCCTCTCTCTTCTCTCCCTCTCTCTATTCTCTCCCTCTCTCCCCTCTCTCCCCTCCCCCTCCCCCTCTATTCTCTCCCCCTCTCTATTCTCTCCCCTCTCTATTCTCTCCCTCTCTCCTCCCTCCTCTCTCTCCCTCCTCTCTCCTCTCTATTATCTCCCTCTCTCCCCCTCTCTATTATCTCCCTCTCTCCTCTCTCTATTCTCTGTATATATACTTTTCTACCCTTCTCCCCCCCTCTCTATACCTTCTATCCCCTTCTCCTCTCTATTCTCTCTTCCATTGTTGATATAGCTGCTGGACTTAATTGTATTTCTTGTTTGCTCATCCCTCTCTATTCTCTCATAAGTAACTCTTCTCCCCCCTCTCTCTCCTCTCCCTCTCCTCTCGCCCCCCCACTCACCTCGCCTGATGATCCTCCATTCCTTACCAAAAAGAAATTAAAAGAAAAGTCAACACAATCCTTTTACAATCACAAATTTATTCATTATACTTTTCTTTTTTCCTTTCCTTTCCTGTAAAATTTATTTCCATTTTCCTTTCCTACCCCCCCCCCATTTTTTTCACTCCCTGTTAATTTAGGAATCTGTGCTTTTTGATTTCAATCCAATTGTTTGTTAGAAGAAAACAGACAAATGGAACAAAAACAAAGAACACAAGAAAATCGGCCACAATTGGCGCCACTGCTTTGACTTGATTATCATTACCATTATTTTCTGCAGAAGATGGAAGCGTTCTTCTTCTTCTTCTTCTGACTTCACATTAGCACAAAACCCAAAAATGTGTGCGTCTTTCTACCATTTCAGACGTATTGTATGTCAAATGATAATTTCTGTTTAAAAATCGACAAAATTGGCCAATGAAAAAGAAATAATGTAACCTTTTAAAGTATATTTTTCAATATTATAGGGACCCTTATTTTTTTTAATTTAATTTTTTTTTTTAATTTATCTTTTTTTGTAAATTTAATTTTTTTTTTTTGTAAATTTAATTTTTTTTTAATTTTTTTTTTTTTATTTATTTTTTTTTTTAAAAAATTTTTTTAAATTTAAAAATTTTTTTATTTTTATTTTTTTTTGCTTTTTAAATATTTTCATCTGACAATTTTTTTTCTTTGATGTTATGAAATTTAGGAAAAATGTTCTTGTTTAAATCAAAATGTATTGAAAATGAGGATCAGTGGTCAGGATTCTTACTGATAGAAGAATATTTTAGTTGGTTGGTTGGTTGGTTGGTTTTACAGCATGTCAAACCTTTTGGGGTTATTTAATGCCAAAGTAATCTTTTTTTCTTTTTTTTTTTAAACAAATTTCGTACATTTTAGGTACTTTAAAAAAAAATCTTTTCCAAATTCTTTTTATTTTTTATTTTTTATTATGAAAAATGTTATTAAAGTAGAAATGCGTTAAAAATCAAGAAAAATAATTGAATCTTACTAATATAATTTTTTCATGGCATGTCAGCCCATTTTGGGTTATTTAGTATTAAATAGCCCAAAATGGGGTGATATGCCTTTAAAAAAAACCAAGCAAAATGACTCTACAACATTAAAATTTTCTATTGATTATTATGTAGTGGAAGGGCAACGTGCCACACAGGGGGCAGGGGGGGGTAGTAAAACGAGATCAAAGATGTCCACTTTTCTCCAGATCTTTTTTTCCTGGTTATTTTTGTGTGGGTTTTTTTTTTTATCCTCACATCTTATCTATGACGAAAGTCTACAATAGAAATGATTTATTTTCCAGTGGGAAGGACAAGGTGGCACTGGGGTTATTAGAGTTGAGACCAAAAGATGTCAAATTGACTCTAGTTTTTTTTTTTTTTGTTTTGATTTTTTTTGCTTAGTTTTAGTATACAATCAAAAACGGATATTATTATATCTTATTTATTACCAAACTCTACAACATTGAAATTATCTATTAGTTATTGTCCAGTTGAAGGGCAATGCGCCACAGGTGGGGACCAGAATATGTCAACTTGGCTCCAACTTGTTGCTGTCTAGTTTTAGTATACAATAAAAAACGGATATTATTAGTATTATATATTACCAAAGTCTACAACATTGAAATTAACTCCAACTTTTTTCTTTTTTTTTTTTTTTTTTTTTTTTTTTTTCTTTTTTTTCTTTTTTTTTTTTTTTTTTTTCTTTTTTTCTTTTTTCTTTCTTTTTTTTTCTTTTTTTTTTTCTTTTTCTTTTTTTTTTTCTTTTTTTTTTTTTTTCTTTTTTTTTTTTCTTTTTTTTTCTTTTTTTTTTTTTTTTTTTTTCATTTTTTATCTTTTTGTTTTGTTTTTTTTTGTCTAGTATCATTAGATATTATATTTTACCAAACTCTACAACATTAAAATTATCTGTATTGTTTTTTTTACTCTGACTATTTAAACAAAAAAAATTAACGTTTCTTTTTCTTTTTCTTTCTTTTTTCAGAATGTTTGGATCAGGGGGAACTTGCTCATCTTGTGGGCAGAACATCCCTGCGACTGAACTAGTAATGCGAGTTCAGGGGAATGTATACCATATCAAATGTTTCACTTGCGTCACATGCCACCACCAACTGAACCCAGGCGAAAGGTTTAGCCTCGTTAACGGCAGTTTGTTATGTGAACAGGATTACCCGAAGGTATTGCGAGGTCATACTCAAGTTCCAGCCAGATCAACTCACAAGGTATGGACTGTACAACAAGCTAGGCCGATTTGTCCCAAAAATTAGATCATCCCCCCCCTTCTACCCCCAACTCCCTACGAAAAAAAAAAAAAGGAATTTTTTTTTAAGTACAAAATGAGAAAAAAATTGACAAAACAAAAATTTCAGTAAGGGGCTCATGGTTTTTTTTTTTTTTTTTTTTTTTTTTTCCTTTTCCTTTTTCTTTTTCTTTTCTTTTTTTTCGTTCTTTTGTGGTGACTCTACAGTTTGTTTGTGACTAATAATTGGAGATTTACAAAAAAAAAAAGAAAATTTTGTGTACAAAAGAGAAGCAGTTGTTTAGTTAAATGGGGGAAAAACGAAATACAAACAAAAAAAAAAAAAAAAAAGTTTCAGTGCGGCTTCATTTGGATTAGAACCCAGGATCTTTTGGTTATGAATATCTGAACTCTTGATTTACCTCAATTCTCATCAGGGATAAAATGCATCTCTTATGAAATGATTTTCTGAAGAGGCTAATCTTTACAGAAAAGGCAATATCTATCTATCTCTCTCTCTCTCTCTCCTTCTTTTTCTTTCTTCTCTCTCTCTCTCTCTCTTTTTCTCTCTCTATTTCTCTCTCTCTCTCTCTCTCTTTCTCTCTCTCTCTCTCTCATCTTATCTCCTTTCTCCTTTTCAATTTGCCTTATACAAATGAAACTCTGTACATAAGTTCAGGGTTCAAGCCTGCTAAGAAGCCAGGGGTTTTGAATGCTGATTTTTTTTTTTTTTTTTTTTTTAGGGAAATCTCTTTTAAGTGAATTTAGAAATGATACATCTTAAATAATAAAAAAATTTTTTTTTTTTTAAAGCACAGACGTTCTGATT
The DNA here is from genome assembly GCA_023376005.1 of Doryteuthis pealeii. Taxonomy (NCBI): domain Eukaryota; kingdom Metazoa; phylum Mollusca; class Cephalopoda; order Myopsida; family Loliginidae; genus Doryteuthis; species Doryteuthis pealeii. The sequence continues at coordinate 94,164,085 of CM042159.1, read as the reverse complement.
GCATTTATCTAAGGTGGCATAGGCTCAATCCCATGTATGGGTGCTTGATTATTTAAAAAAAACGGATTTAAAATAACTATTGAAATTTTTTTTTCTTTTCTTTTTTTTTTTAAATTTATCTTTGTTTAAATTTATCTTTTTTTTTTAAATTATATTTTTAAAATTTATTTTTGAATATTTTTAAAATTTTGATTAAAAACATTAAAAAAAAAAAAAAACTAGTTCATCATAATTGTGACAGAACCACATAAGATTTTTTTTCATTTAAAAAAAAAAAATTTTTTCATATATATATATAATCTTTTATAACAAATTAATCACTTCATTTTTTAATTTTTAATGTGAATTTCATTTATTTCCTTTTTCACAATTTTTTTTACCATGACTCATATTATATTAATTCTGCTCTTTTTCTGATAAATCTAGATTCATTTTATTCCACATACATATATATATATATATATATATATATATATGATTTTACTGCATCTTTTCTTTTGTGTAACTGTTAATTAATTAGATACTACATCCGTCCCATAGTAATTGTCACATTTAGTATACGAACCTTATGTACAAACAATATGATTATGGGACATAGGTAGTTTGTTTTGGGGTTTATTTTTTGGGTTTTTTTTTATGTTCACAGATTGATAATATATTTAGGAATAAATCTTTTTCGTGACAAAATGATTTCTGGTTCATAAATTCGGTTTTTACTTTAACAATATCACTTCATACAAAGTTATGGATTTTTTTTTTTTTTACTATTTTTCAGAAAAATTTTAAAAATTTTTAACTAATTCTTATTCTTAAATAGAAAATGTTTAAAATGACTCGAACCCAACTTTAGTCTAGGTTGGTTAGTAATATAATGTGTTAATTAATACTTTTTGAATTATCTAAGTTAGTCTTTTTTTTTTTCTTTTTGTAACTCTTATATGGTTTCAAGTAACTAATAATCCTTTGTAAAAAAAATTCCTGTAAGTCTTCTTAATGCAGATAATTTAGTTTCAAGTATTTTTATCTATTACTAATAATTTTTAAAGGGGTCTATTTGACCTACTCGTGGGACTACTATGATTCCGAGTCAACTTTAGAGTAATGGTAATTGAAAGGCCTTACCCCCAGATGCAGTTTAGTGTCAGACCTCGGACCCATTTGAGTCTAGATCTTGGTCAATATTTGATTATGAACAAAACTATTATAACTGCAGACTGTGATAATATTTAGGAAAAGGGGGAGATGAATTGTCATTATCTTTACATTTTTTGGGGTTATTTGAATTTTTGTTATATGCACAATTATCCAGCTGATCTGCTCTCCGGCCTTCTTCAGGTGTTTCTTTTCGAAATTGAAAACCTTCCTATTAAACTTGGGAGCCTTATGTATATAACAATAAAAAAAGATGAGGACAGTAGTCCAAAAAATCCAAATAATACAAAATATCATGTCTCTTTTCATATTTATCTGAATTAATTGAGAATTTAGATTTAGAAAATGATGTTTAGGTTGTCTGGCGAGACTGGGGAAACTTTAGATAACTCAACAGATGTTTATTTTCCATCAACTTTATGGTACACCTTGTTCAAATATATATATATATATATACATTAAAAAAATCATATATATATATATATATATATATATATATATATATATGATTTTTTTAATGTTTACCGACGAGGTTTATTTTTTATTTTTTTTACTCTCTGATTTTTCTGTTCTTGTACCAGACTATATATATTGGGTTCAGACTTGTACCAAAATTATCTTGCCTATTTGGAGATACTCTCCAATATTAAAGATAAAAAAAATTTCTCTGAAATTCAAAAACAATAACGTCCTAATTCTATCCTTGATAATGACTAGAGGGAAGGCTGAAAGTACCGAGTAAGAAAAGTTTTGAACAATTTTCATTATATATATATATATATATATATATAATATAAATATAATATATATATAGGTTTTACATATCTATTTATTGGGTGACAAAGGAACATTCACAACCATATTGGTTTCATGCGATGCATTCATCAGGTGAAGATGTTTCAAATGCCTTTGGTACACCATTCCAGCAAAAGCTGTAATAGTGACCATCTCACACTACAGTATATATATATATATATATATATATATATATATAAGTTTCAATATTACATATATAAACTTATATGAAGACTGATTAAAATGCATAGAAAAAAGGAATTAGCCCTTGGAGCCCCTCCCAGTCTAAATTTTTCCTAGTCCGTTTTTAGAATGAGTTGTGCACTAGTAAACAAGTGCTACAGTGTGGGTCAAAAATAAAAGTAATAAACTCGAGGGGTTGTAAAAAAAAAAAACTTTGACTGGGGTCTTTAAATCAATTTATTTACAAGAAAGCATTCTGGTTTCATTTTATATATATAACATATATATATATGATGTTGTTATGGAGTCTACATGAGCTTCTTTGATGGTATATCTGATGAGTCTATATATGTGTATATATTATATATATACACATGCATATATATATATATATATATATATATATATATATATATGTATATCTCTATTATATATTTAGGGAAAAAGTGTCAGTCTATCACAAACATCTGATAAAGATGGAGCACCTCAAAATATTGGTAAATAAATAAGATGTACAACAGTATATTCATCATTTTGTTTCTGATCTTCATTTTTTTTCTCGTGCTTCTAAAACAACCAAAAATTATTTTCCAAAATAAACAATACACACACACACACACACACATATATATATGATATACACACACACACTCATAATGAAGTTGTTTTCTACTTGTGTACATATCCTGTGCATTTGTTTACCTCCTCGTCCTTGTCTGTGTTCTGTTTTCCTTGAGCCCCATGGATTTTTCTGTCAGTCTATCCACATTCTCTCTATCCGCATTCTAAATCCTAAATTCATTTCTGTGTTTCTCTCTTTGTCTTTGTTGATATTTTTGTAACGTTAACAAACAAAGAAAAAATTGTAAAAGTCTTTTTTTTTTTCACAACCTGTTTGAAGATGGGATGAAAAGAAATAAATAAAAACCAATACTTACACAAAAATTGGGATAAAAAAGCAAAAAATGATAATTGCATATCTTATATATATATATATATATATATATATATATATACACACACACACACACACACACTCACTTACACATATGTATGCTTACCCTGCATTCAAATATCATATTTGCCGGCCTCCAAGATGCACAGTTTAAAAAATGGGTAGTGGATGGGAACTAGTCCTCACTGTAATTCATCCGTGACCCCCATAGGTGTTTATTTGGAGCTTTGGTAGACAGCGTCCTAGTTGTAATACTATGCTGTTTAGGATATTAATTTTTTTTTTTTCTTTTTTAAGATTTAAATGTGCGTCTTTTTTGCCAGCAAATATCAATTCAAAAAAAAGTTTTTAAAAAATTTTTAAAAATAATCCGCTGTTTTTGAATTTACGTAAAGAACAGAATAAAAATGAGAAGCATTTTAAAAATGTTTGAAATTGAAAACTTTGCTTAAAAAAATAAATAAATAAATAAAATGATTTTTAAATAATTAAAAAAAAGAAAGAAAAAAAGAAACAATGATTTGAATTTTTTTTTTTTTTTTCCCTATTTTTTTTTTTTTTTTTTTTTTTTTTTTTTTTTTTAAATTTTTTAAATTGAAATGGCAAACGGCTTTTGCCTGAAACAAAACAAAAAATTGTTTTAAATATCCTAATGTTCATCTGGAGACTTTCAGAAAAAAAAAAAAAAAAAAAAAATTAAACCCACTTTTTAAAACCTACAACCACTTGTATATGCTTGAAACAAATATTGAACAAATGAGAAGAAAAACAAAAAAAAAAAAAAATGGTTTTCAACCAAAATTGTAAAAAAATAAAAATAAAAAATCTAAAAGTCATACTGAAATTTTCAAAGTTTTTTTTGTTTAATTTTTTTTTTCTTTTTTTTTTTTTTCTTTTTTAATTTTGAAGGTTGTTATATTATGTTCCACATTGTGAAAAAGCATTTTGCAAACCTTAGGATTTTCTTGATTTTTAAACAATTTTTTTATAAAAAGTTATTAATTTGAATATATTATTTAAAAAATATAATTAAAATTAAAAGCAGCAATTAAAAATAAAAATTAATCATTAATTCAAAAAAAAAATTTTTTTTTAAAGAAATTACATTTTCTGAATTAAAAATTTTTTTTTTTTTTTTTTTTTTCATTTTTACAAGCATTTTAATTTTAAAATTTTCTTATTTTCAACAAAATTATTTTGAATTTAAGATTTGACTAAACATAATTAAAATTAAAAGCAACAATTAAAATTTTGAATTTTTTTTTTTTTTTAAATTAAAAAAAAAATTTCTTTTCTAAACCCCCCAAAAAATTAATTTTTTAATTTTTTGAAAAAGGAATTTGATTTATTCATTTTTTTTTTTTTTTTTTTTAACTTAAAAAAAAATTTGTTTTTCTTTTTTTTTTTTAACATTTATTTTTTGTCTGCTCAAATAACATTATTAGCAATTGTGACGAAAAATCTCAATTTGTTTGTGGGGTGGGGATAATGAATTAGAGAGAAAGTGATTTTTTGAAATGGAAAATAATTTCCTATAATCTCTCTCATCCGAGGGCCATTCTGAGTATGTCTCTCTTCATGGCATCTCTTACAATAATGGAACGGTTACTTGGTGGCACCCAGTTCCTCTCAAAGTAACATATGACAGGTTGTACTGGGTTAAATGATACCAGCAGCAAGAAATGATATTTTTTTAATTTTATTTTTTTAATTCTTTTTAATAGCTTTTCACAAATGGATACATTTAGCAACCAAATTTTTTAAATTTCTTTTGTTATATATATATATATATATATATATATATATATATATATATATATATATATGACAGAATTTTTTTAAATTTGTAAAATCAATATTTAAAAATGTTCATTTAATTTTTGTTTTGTTTGTTTTTTAATTGCTTCCAGTCCCTACGACCCAAAATGGTTTCATATTTTTTCATCTTTTTTTTTTTTAACCAATATATATATATATATATTATATATATATATCTATATATATATATATATATATATACCTATATATATATTATCTTTATGCTTCATATTAATGAAGATATCTCTGTACAAATGCTTACATAAATAAACCTGCTGAAGGCCGTTAAGTTGGTCATTGGTAAACCTTAAAAATACCAAAAAATATCTTGTTTTTTTATCATCTTTTTTTTTCATGTATTGAATTTTTTTTCCCATTGGAAATATTTTTTTCACGTAAAACCCAACAGACTCAATTCACATTGTTTTCAAACGGTGCACTGTGCTGCAACAGTGCTCCTGGTAATATAGGTAATACCAAGTCGGTGGAGTCAGAACACAAAACCCTCGACTGAGATCTTAACTTTCCTTTTAGTAATTAAGTGATTTCATAATGGAAGATAAAAGGCAAAACTATATATTAAAATGGGAGAAATATAATATAGTACGTGCTAACAACGCGTGTTTCAACAACATAGTGTTTATACAATGCAATCTAAATTTTAAAACAATTTTATTTAAATTCAGAATTAGAGAAGATTTATTAATAGCTAAGCTACAACCTCACATAAACAGTAGGTTAAAATTAAACACTGAATATATAATTAGTTAACATACACATTCCATAAACACACACACACACACACACACACACACACACACACACACACATATATATATATATATATATATATAAATAAAAGGATTGAAATTGATTGAACAACAAATATCACGGTTCTTTCGCGTGGCATTATAACAACCCACGAGATGTGTGTTTATAACGTCCAAAAAAAAAACCACACAAGACCGCGTCCATTTCAAAAACAGTCTCTGAAGATCAAGTTTCTTCAAAATTGATCAGACACTGGACATTATTTTATTTTTTATATGCATTGTAATTGCCTTCTTAATATAAATAGATAATAATTTATTTAAATTGTATAAACTTTATATTGTCGAAAGACACATTATCAGCACGTACTATATTATATTTCTCCCATTTAACTATATTGTTTTTCCTTAACATTTGTCAGATCTAATTCCATTTTCCTCACTCAAAATTCATAATGAATATAAAACTATGACTTTATATAATCTATTTATAAAGGGTGTGCACTGTATAACTTTACAGACTAAACTAGGGCCATATAAAGTGTAAATTCAACTGGAGTCTGTATAGTTCTCCTGATTCCGACCAATGCAGACTCCAGTGACCCCTTAATTGCTTCCATCCCCGATTCCACGACCTGTAAATACACAATAAAAATAAGCATATGCCAAACAGTTTGAACTGCCTTAAAGAATAACTGATAATAATTGATAACTTACAAATACAACTTAGATATACTAATATATGGATATACTACATTATGATATATTTATTAATACTCATGTTCTTTAAAAGGACAACTGTTATTATCTTGCAACCCCCCTGGTTAAAAATAAGACCATCCAAATCGTCCAAGATGAAATGCAAAAAATGTAAATCTTGATTATCTGGTGTCACTTATCCACCGAATTCTTACTTCTTATGAGTGTTATCACCTCAGCTAAATAATAGACCATTGCATTTTTATTATAAAGAAGAAAAAAGACATGCTACACAGAAAAATATAAGAAAGAAAGAAGTTGGGGAAAATAGAAAGAGGGAGAGTGCGCAGAAGCGATAAAACTAATTGGTTTCAATCAAACATAATGAAAAGATGAAAAGAATGAGTGAGAATTAAATAATGATCATTATACTTTTTATATAGTGAACTATTTAGCAATAGCTCCTAAGTAAACATATCAAACATTGTAATGATTAAATTATCATAATCTGGTATTATCTACAGGTCCTGCTAGTTGATTTCTATTCTTATTTTTATTTGTTTCATATTGCAATCATGAGCAGATTCTTCCTTAACAAGAATTCTTTGTTTTCACCTGAGTCTCATCAGAGTATTACCACCGGAAGAAGATCTACAATAGAGAATGCAAGAAAGTCATAATAAGAGGGGACCAAAAAAATTATTGCTATTACCCAGTATTAGTTCATTCTTTTGTGAACAGCTACACATGGACACACCAGTAAAAACTTACATTGACCAACTCTGTACTGATACTGGATGCCAGACAAAGGACTTGCTAGTCTCCCAAATCCATTACTACTGAATATTGAGTTCAATCCTTACCCTGTGTCGCATCCCACCTGTGATGAATGGGCTGGGTAAATACCTACTTGAATTTTATTATTTGTAAATTCTTCAGCTACTTTTAAAATGTTGGCATTAAAAGGTGGATTGCTGTCCAAGGCTAAAGAGCCCCATCTAACTCAATTGGGGATTTATGAGTACAAATCCATTTACAGTTATTTTAACTAATCTAATTTAGAATACTTGGTTTGGTTTATTTGTTACATGGCATATCAACTTCTGTGGGTTATTTAATGCCAAGACCATACTTATAGAAGAATAGTAGTGATGCTATTTAATCCATACCTTTCCCAAGGATATTAGTCCAAAAGTGAATATAGTAAGATGACTGAAGTTCAAGCTATAATGTCGCACTGGAGGTGCTTGGTGTAATGGTTAGAGTTGTTTCACTGTCTGATACCGCCTTTCCGCCACGCTGATACCACCTTTCCGCCACGCTGATACCAATTTTTGTCCTTTGAGGCAAAGAACCTCTTCACTGAAGCTTTCACATTCTCTTGTTGGTGAAGCGTCGTCAACATAGAAAGTTGGGTCATGGATCGGAACAAATAATAATCCGACAGAGCTAGTTCAGAACCATATTTTCGGTACGTTCGATTCCTGAAGTTTATTCTGGTTGGTTTGTTAGTTAGATTTTACGGCATGTCAACCCTTGTTGGAAATGGGCTTGTCGACCAGAGTTCAAATCCTGGACTTTGCACTTCAAATTGTGCTAATACCCTTAATATATGAATTAACTCCATAGAGACACAATCTTTTTTTGCAAAAATAAAATCTGTAGGATTTTACGTGAAAAAAATAGTCTTTCTATGTATGCATGTTTTTTTTTTTTTTTTTTTTTTTTTTTTTTTTTTTTTTTTTTTTTTCTTTATTTTATTTTTAGAAAATGAAAAAAAAAAAAATGAAATAAGATTTTTAGTGGAATAATTTGCTTGAGGTCCAGATAAAGAATAGTCACAAAGAAATTAACCATTTACAGATATATATATATATATATATATATATATATATACCAACCCCTCCACAGGAGCAGGATGTGACACAAGGTCAATTTCTTAAGCAGATTTTAACAGGTTTGAATTCAGTTTTCCTTTTCCTAGACTGGTTGCCTAACCAAGGTTAAAGAGCCCAATCTGCCCTACTATTTACCCATATCTTGAGAGAGAATAGTTAAATTCATACCTTTCCCATGGTTATTAGCACTATGAGAAACAGTCTTGTCCAGTATTTGAACTTGGGTAGGTGAGTCCATTTCTATCATGCTAATACCCTTAGGAAAGGTATGAATCCAATTATTTTCCTTCCAGCAATGGGTAAATAGTAGGGCAGATTAGACTCTTAGACCATGTAAATGTGTTCAAAAAGTATCGAGACTGAATCTATATTTACCAAGACAAACTGGACCCTAATGTTGTGAAGTGGGGACACCTGCTGCATGGGCACATGTTGTTCATCTGTACAACTGTGCCCTGGCCTAGACAAAGATCGGTGGTCTTGCGAGGCCCATGGATGCCAAAGGAAGAACAACTACTCCAGCATATCTCGGACATTCAAATGGATCTTACGCATATATATACAAGTTCGGCAGATGGATTTGTTTTCCTATCGACGGATTAGCAGGGCATAAAATGAAAAGGTTTGTACGGTCAGACAGACTGAACGGATTCTAAATCAGAATGGTGAAGAGAAAGAACCACCACTGATGGGGTGCCGACAATGTATATGTAGTGACATTTGCTACATTTTAATCATTTTGCATATCGCCAAAAATAAAATGAGGATTTAGATAACCTTAGTTTAGTTCAATTGCAAACTAGACTGAAAATTGCTTTAAGTTGAAGCATTTTGAGTATATTGCTCTAATAGAAACCTTGCTACAATGTGTTGTTTTTACATAGTCACACACACACACACACACACATATATACATATATATAATGAGAATTTTAATTATATCAGTACATATATATATATCTTTAGTGTAACAGTTTTTGAAAGAAGACATATTTCCAATTTAAAAATAGAGAAATTCTCTTTTTCAAACAGGAAGAGTTTTAACCCATTCATGGTCAGTCAGCATGCAACAAATTTTTTAGAAAAGAAATATTTTTTCAACTATTTTTTTTTTTTTTTTTTTTTTTTTTTTTTTTTTCATATTTATATTCTTTTTAATGTAAAAAATTTGAATGGTGTAAAGGTTTATTGGGATAATGTGAAATTTAAATTTGTTAGGAAGTATATGTCAGAAATGCTTATGTGAAGGGGATTTTATGATTTCTGAGTACAAGTGTCGCTAAATAAGGGGATATATTAAAAAAGCCTTGTCTTTGGGGGATGGTTTGATGGGTGAGAATAATGCAAGATTCCATAATTCTACGTAGTGTTCTATTGTGTGAGTTAATATTTTGGCACCTTTAAAATCAAAGGTATGGTTATTATCTAAAATATGTATAGCTTGGGCATTGTTTAGAAAGCCTCGTTTAATATGATATCTGTTCAGAGACACGTTTAGATAAAGATCTAGAAATCTCTCCTACATATTTTTTGTTACAATTTAAGCAATCTATTGTGTAGACCCCTGCTTCGGAGTGTGTGTGTTTATAATTATAAACTCTTCCTGTTTGAAGAAGAGAATTTGTCTATTTTTTAATTTGAAATATGTCTTCTTTTTCTTTCAAAAACTGTTACACTAAAGATATACAATTATGTTGTTGGCTTAGAAACGCGTAGCTAATGACGAAACGATCGCATGACTTGCATATACATATATATATATATATATAAACCTTAGTTAAGATACTCCGGAAAATCCAATTTGTTTTTTAAGTGTCTGTTAAAATATTCTATATTTTAAAATTATGATTTAAATCTTCCAAAATAAACCACTAGCGTTATTTAGCATCACCTTAGCAACACAAACAAAACAATAATAACCTTGATAATATTTAGGAAAATGATAATGTTTTAAGCTCGGTTAGTAGAGCACACACTTTAGAATCACAAGGTTCCTAGTTCGGTAATTATGAACTTTTGTTTAGTAAATTAGGGTGACCCAGAAAAAACAGAACCCACAAATTTTGTAATAAAACTGTTAATTTTAACTAGGGTGGCTTTGGGTTAGGGTTTAGGGTTAGTTTAATGGGAAAATAAATAAATAATTTGGGTTCTGTACAGGGTGGCCCAGAAAAAACAGAACCCTAACCCCAACCCTAACCCTAAATCCCCCTAGTTAAAATTAAGTTTTATTACAAAATTTGTGGGTTCTGTTTTTTCTGGGTCATTCTAATTTTCCGACTGATTTGCAAGTTTAGCCTTCTTTGAAACATTGAAGCTTACCTTGTTTCTAGGCCTAACCTTACCGTAATTTTGTTCCAAAGTGTCCCCGCATAGTTAATACATAAACAAAGACTATTACTTAAGATTAACAGGGCCTGTGGATATACCACAGTATGGTAACAGAAAAAAACAGAACCCTAACCCTAAATCCCCCTAGTTAAAATTAAGTTTTATTACAAAATTTGTGGGTTCTGTTTTTTTCTGGGACACCCTAATTTACTCAATAAAAGTTCATAATTACCCCTAGTTCAATACCAATCTCCACCAAATCAGCACATGAGTAGCACAGATTGAATAATCTGATCTGTGTTGTAAAGTAGGAAACTGATGGCGCTCCACCTTAGCAAAAAGGGGATAGACTCCCTCACTTTTTGTCTGATACTGACAATAGGCCACTCTGCCAATTTACTTAACACCCATGATAATGGTTCTGAGAAGAACCAAAAGTACTTGGATTGCGAATGGTAACACTTTCGAATGTTTTCTAGATTCTTTTCAAGGTGACATCACTAAGAAAATTATTTGTCTGTATTTTTGAGATGAGGCTTGATTTGAAAATTTTGATTCTTTTTGAACTGTTGTCCTCATCTTTATTGTGGTATTTATAAACATAACTGGGGAACGCCAGAGGATACAGCAGCTGAAACATTGTGTTTATAAATATTACAATAAAGATGAGGACAACAGTCCAAACAATTAAAATTTTTAAAATCAAAAAACCATTAAGAAAATTATTAGGATTGAAAGGAAAAATATGAAAAAATTTCAAAACAACATGGAGTCTGTTATTATCAATAAAAATTGTTTGAAGAGACAACTTAAACCTAAATTTGGCACTTAGCTTAAGTTTTGGTCCCTCAAATTCATTTTTTTATTTTATATGCTAGAATAAGTATTTCTCTGAATGTTTGAGATGAGGCTTGATGATTAGTATTATCTGCGTTATTCGGACTATTGTCCCCATCTTCATTGTTATTTGTACAACGTTTCGGCCGATGTGCCTTCCCGGCCTTCTTCAGGTATTTCTTGTCAGACTCGGGAACCTTCTCGGACTCAGGAACTTTCTTGTCGTAATCGGGAGCCATCATGGAACTTTGAACCTAACCCTTTATTCAGTCCACGGGGGTATCCTGTTCACATTCCACTAACCATAGCTGGGGTAGGTGTTGTGTTAATTATTTTTTTTTATTTTTTTTAGAGTCAGTAACATAGAAATAATTAACACAACTCCTACCCCAGCTATGGTTAGCGGAATGAGAACAGGATACCCCCGTGGACTGAATAAAGGGTTAGCTTCGAAGTTCCGTGATGGCTCCCGATTACGACAAAAAGGTTCCCGAGTCCAAAAAGAAAGTTCCCGAGTTTGAAAAGAAGGTTCCCGAGTCCGACAAGAAATACCTGAAGAATGCCGGAGGGCATATCGGCCGAAACGTTGTACAAATAACAATGAAGATGAGGACAATAGTCCGAATAATGCAGATAATACTAGAATAAGTGCAATATGGTTTTGTCTAAAAATTGACCATGTATTTTTTTTTCTTTTGTGGGAAGTTTATTTGATCTCATTTTAAAATTGAAATTCATTCTTTCAATCATAGATTTATCACCTGGTTTTATCATGGAGCTTACTATGTGAGGCTTTCGAGATGGAAGTGAAATGAGCTAATCTGAGATTTCTCTGAATGTTTGAGATGAGGTTTGATGATTAGTATTATCTGCATTATTCGGAGTATTGTCCCCATCTTCATTGTTATTTGTATAATGTTTCGGCCGATATACCCTCCGGCCTTCTTCAGGTATTTCTTATCAAACTCGCGAACCTACTCTGAAGTTCCCGAGTCCGAAAAGAAGGTTCCCGAGTCTGAGAAGAAATACCTGAAGAAGCCAGAGGGTATATCGGCTGAAACATTGTACAAATAACAATAAAGATGGGGACAATAGTCCGAATAATCCAGATAATACTAATCTGAGATTATCTGGTGTTCTTTGTTGATTGTTAGTGTGAAACCGTTGATTTTGAAATGAGAGCTGAGAAATGTCCCACAAAAGAAGGTAAATGAAGAGGAACAGTGAATGTGTGAAAGAATGAGAAATATGCAAAGGAAGAAGTATTGAAAGAAAGAGTAAAGAGTGAATGAAGTTGAAGGAGCAATGCAAATGAAAGAGAATGGTGGAGAAAGAGCAAAGAATAAACAAAAGAGAATGAAATGAAGAGTGAATGAAAATAGCAATTGAATGAAAAAGAATGGAAGGTAAGGAACAAGAGTGAATGAAAAAGAATGGAAGGTAAGGAACAAGAGTGAATGAAAGAGAATGAACAAGAGTGAATGAAAGAGAATGGAACAAGAGTGAATGAAAGAGAATAGTAGGGAAGGAATAAAGCATGAATGAAAGAAGCACTGAATGAAATACGATTGAAGGAGCATTAAATTAAATAAAATGAAGGGAAGAAGAAATGAATGAAAGATAATGGAAAGGAAGGAGCAAATGGGGAAAGAAAGAAAAGGGAAGAAGAAAAGAGAATGGAAAGGAGTGAATGAATAGTGAATGAAAGACAATAGGGAATCATTGAATGAAATAATATTAAAGGAACAAAGAATGAATGAAAGAACAGAATGAAAAGTGCTGAATGAAATAAGAGACCAAAAAGTGAAAGAAAAAGAATGGAAAGAGAATTAGATCGAAGGAGCAAATTGTGAATGAAAGAGAATGGTATCAAATAAAATAAAAAAAAAAGTCAACTGTAGCTTAAAGGAAAGAGAATGAGAGGGAAGGAGCACATAATGAAAGAGAATTAGATCGAAGGAGCAAATTGTGAATGAAAGAGAATGGTATCAAATAAAATTTAAAAAAAAATCAACTGTAGCTTAAAGGAAAGAGAATGAGAGGGAAGGAGCACATAATGAAAGAGAAATGAAGGAGTAAATTGTGAATGAAAGAGAATGGTATCAAATAACTAAATTTAAAAAAGAAAAAGAAAAAAAGGGTCATCACTGTAGCTTAAAATGCCATAAAGGCATGAAACGAGTTTCCCCTTCCAGACAAAAAGGAAATCAAGAATCATGCAAAAAAGGCAGTTGACGCGCGTCCCGGCACCCCCCACTGACACGAGGTCATCCAGTTTTCATTCTGACTGAAAATCAATTCGACTTTAAACCTCCTTCCCATTTTCCTGGGCACCAGTCAAGTAAGTAGTGATTACCTATATCTTTTTCCTAATTTTTAAATAATATTAATATTGATAATGATAATAATGATTATTTAAATAATAATTATAATAATAATATTAGTTTAAATTTCTTTTCTTAGTAGTATTGTTATGACCAATAAATACATTTGCTTCATTTTTTTTCTCTCACTTACAGCCAGGAGCAATACAACAATAAGATAACTAATCTATCTATACATATATAAAGGGCAGTTGTGTGTATATGTATGTCCGGAGGAAACTCAGAAAATAAAACAACTGACGACAAAGTAAATATATATACACATTAAATATCACCAGGACTTGGTTTTTGAGCAAAAATAATAGAGATTTGATTTATATTCGTGAAAATAATTTTTTTTTTTTTTAAATAAATAAATAAATAGCAACGGCTTGGATTTTTTTTTTTTTTTTTTTTTTTTTTTGCATTTAATATTCTAAACAAGAGACATTAATCTTTCTTTTTAGAGTATGTCTGCATTTTTTTTTTTTCTCTCCTGATGCAAGGTCTTTTCTACCTAGAGATTTTAATGGGGCGTGCTGTGAGGATCCAATTCCTGATTCAGTAATGATGGATCTGAGAGACTAACTTTTTTGCACCCCCATCTCTACCTAGGCAATGCCGGGTAGCCGCTTCTAGTTTTGAATAAGTGGCTCTTGTCGAATGATGAAGCCATGGTAAACTAATCTTATTATAATGGAGATTGTGTGTTTTTCTGTCTGTAACCGAAACTATATTACTAATCGAGTCACAATTCACATAGTTATTTACATCACATTCTCCATGATTTTATTCATATTTAAACCTCAATAATTAATAAAATTGTTTTACATTATTAATATTGTTGACCATATCCATATACTAATAACATGCAAGTGTATTTATATATACAAAAAATGGCGGTTTGCAGTGTGAATGGGAAGGTTAATTTGCATATTGGTATCAAAAATTTGATTTTAATAAATATATGCTTAGTATTATTGATTTCTAATTGTTTGGTTTTATCTTAATGAATATGAGCAAAAGTCTCGAAGATAAATCTTAAAAGAAATCCATTAGCAATATTAACAGTAATTCTATTCTTTACTTCCTAATTTAAATAAATAGTTAAATTAGGAAAATTTAGCAATGAAAGACGGGAGTGAAGAAAAAGCAAGTTTTAGTTGTTCTCCCTCTGTTTCAAATGTTTTTATTGGCATCTTATTTAGTTTCACTAGCAAATATATGCACCCTCCGGGTGCAAGTATTTAACTTTTAATGTAATAAAATATTGTAGTAAATTAGAAAGGCTAATGAAACTAAATAAGAATACAGATAAAAAGATTTGAAACAGAGGGAGTATAATAAAAGATTTGAAACAGAGGGAGTATAATAAAAAATAGAACAACTGAAACTTACACTTCCATCACTCTCGTCTTTCGTTGTTATTTTTTCTAATTTAAGTAGTTAGTTATAAGAGGAAGTAAAGAATAAAATGACAGTTATTTTATCTTGTTAATGGATTTCATTTAAGATTCATTGGAGAGATTGTTGCTTATATTCATTAAAATAAAACCAAACAGTTAGAAATCAATAATACTAAGCACATATTTAATAAAATCACATTTTTAATATCAATATGCAAATTAGCCTTCCCGTTCACACTGTAAACCGCTATTTTTTGTATATATAAATACAATTGCATGTTAATTGTATGTAGATATGGACAACACTAATAAAAAGGTGAAGCAATTTTATTAATAATTGAGGTTTGAATATAAATAAGATCATGAAGAATGTGATGTAAATAACTATGTTAACTCGATTAGTAATATAGTTTCGGTTACAGACAGAAAAACACACAATCTCCATTATAATAAGATACATTTTTTTTTTTTAAATTTAAATGCTTACTTTTAATCTGAAGCAATGTGCTGCTTGAGGGTCCTAGGTATATCGTTAAATTGCATATATTATATAATTTCAGTTTTTATATATACTAGATATATTAACCGTCATAAGGGCAACTTCATTTCTTCTTCTCACTTGAAAATAAGATTTGTTGAAGAAGCTTTATGGTATTGCACCTTACTATTGCCCTGATGATGGCTAATATATCCACTATTTATAAAAACTGAATTGTTCAAATATAGGCATTCATAATTTTTTTTTTTTTTTTTTTTTTTTTTTTTTCATATTTCTATACTTAGATACAATCAGATCTATTCTTTGCTGAATGCCCCGTACTTGCGACCTTGTGTCACATCCTATCTATTTTAACTCAGTAAAATCATATCCATGCTTTTTTTTTTTTCCCTATCATTTCAAGCTAATTATAAAATTAATAATTATTAAAATTATATGAGAGACTAACTTTTTTTGCACCCCATCTCTACCTAGGCAATGCCGGGTAGCCGCTTCTAGTTATGAATAAGTGGCTCTTGTCGAATGATGAAGCCATGGTAAACTAATGTATATAATTGTACTGATCATTTTTGGGTCTCATAGAGTTGAAGATGTTGCTGATTAAGAAGCTAACAGTGCAACAAGGACTGAAAATAGCATTGCATCTTCATCTTGATGTATTTTTTTCTCCGGGGTGAGATTAGTGATGAGCATAGAGATTGAGTCTATAAAGATATTTCAGAGATTTAAATATGACAGTCAAAAAGTAATTCAGGACTGAATGATTACCAACACAGGAACATGTATCATACATCAAATGAAGCTGGTCCTCTGTGGATAACATCCCTACTCCTCCACATAGGTGTATCAAAAAGTAATACCATTTTGTTTAGGACAGGTATAATTACCAACACAGGAACATGTATCATACATCAAAATGAAGCTGGTCCTCTGTGAATCACATCCCTACTTCTCCACATAGTCGCCATTTCTCTGAATAGCAATGTTCCACCTTTGAATGAAAGCATGAATCCCTACCCCATAAAAATTCTGTTAGCCAATGAGAGGCTATTATTATTCCAGTGACTAGGAAATGAAATCTGTAGTAAAGAAGTGGCTCAAAGAACAGTCAACAAAATTTTACAAGACAGATGCATGCTCATTCGAAGGTGGAAAATTGCTATTAAGAGAAATGGCAATTATGATGGGATCCACTGTGAACCAGCTTCATTTTGATGTATGATACATGTTCCTGTGTTGGTAATTATACCTGTCCTAAACGAAATGGCATTACTTTTTTTTATTTTTTATTTTTTTATTTTTTTACTTACTCTTGTAGATATCAAGGGTGCTTCAACCCAAATATGATTAGTGAATACTGCTGGTTTCCTCCAGTGGAAGAACAGAACTTCCCACAAGTACAAGAGTAAATATCTCCAGTACTTTTGAACAATATTAGCCAATACTAAATTTGAATATTTTGAGGTGGGGGGGATGTTCTATTCATTAAAAAGATACATTTTTTTTTTTTTTAAATTTAAATGCTTACTTTTAATCTGAAGCAATGTGCTGCTTGAGGGTCCTAGGTATATCGTTAAATTGCATATCTTATTATAATGGAGATTGTGTGTTTTTCTGTCTGTAACCGAAACTATATTCCTACTCGAGTCACAATTCCCTTAGTTATTTACATCACATTCTCCATGATTTTATTTTTATCTAAATCTCAATTATTAATAAAATTGACTTACATTATTAATACTGTTAACTATGTCTACGTACTGATAACATGCAATTATATTTATATATACAACAAAATAGCGGTTTACAGTGTGAACGGGAAGGCTAATTTGCATATTAATATAAAAAAATCGAATTTGATAAATATGTGCTTAGTATTATTGATTTCTAACTGTTGGGTTTTATTTTAATGAATATAAGCAAAAATCTCTTCAATGAATCTTAAATGAAATCCATTAACAAGATAAAATAACTGTCATTTTATTCTTTACTTCCTCTTATAACTAAATACTTAAATTAGAAAAAATAACAATGAAAGACGAGAGTGATGGAAGAGTAAGTTTCAGTTGTTCCATCTTTTATTATACTCCCTCTGTTTCAAATCTTTTATTATACTCCCTCTGTTTCAAATCTTTTTATCTGTATTCTTATTTAGTTTCATTAGCCTTTCTAATTTAATACAATATTTTATTACATTAAAACTTAAATACTTGCACCCGGAGGGTGCATATATTTGCTAGTATTATATAATTTCAGTTTTTATATATACTAGATATATTAACCGGCATAAGGGCAACTTCATTTCTTCTTCTCACTTGAAAATAAGATTTGTTGAAGAAGCTTTATGGTATTGCACCTTACTATTGCCCTGATGATGGCTAATATATCCACTATTTATAAAAACTGAATTATTCAAACATAGGCATTCATCATTTTTTTTTTTTTTTTTTTTTTTTTCATATTTCTATACTTAGATACAATCAGATCTATTTTTTTGCTGAATGCCCCGTACTTGCGACCTTGTGTCACATCCTATCTATTTTAACTCAGTAAATTCATATCCATGCTTTTCCCCCCCTATCATTTCAAGCTAATTATAAATATATTTCAATATTACAGGGGATGGGCTACAAGGTAGGTGTTGAACAGTTTTAGTTGTTTCATCAAAGAAAACTTACCTGTTCCTTTTCCTCATTTCATAAATAAAAACCCTACAATTTATTAATAAACTTTAGTTCAAACACATCAAGTTTCCCAGGAGCTCAAATATACATGTGTTACATTACGCTCTACATTTGGCATTTTGCAACGCTTTGCGACCCAGGACACACTAAATTAAAAGGTTATCTGCATCACACGCACACACACATATATATATATATATATATATTAGTTGAAATCTGGAATAGATTGATTTAGCAGAAATTCCTAACAAATTACTGACAACAAATGGTCAAATATCTTTTTTATTACATTATGAAAAATAAAAAAAAATAAAAAAATCTGTTTTCAAATGCCTTTAATAAAGAATTCATCATTCGCATCTGATGAGTCGGGAGAGTTAGACACTTTGTCTAAGCTCCCTGAAATAGACTATAATGCAAAATCTCTAAGTCTTTTGTTATTTCTTTACTTATAAATTTGCCCTGTGACTCTAAATAAGAGCACACATTGAGCTCTGCAAACTGCGACAGGTTTTTAAAAAAACTTCTATGTCGTAAGGAAGATTTCTTCTCCGGATTTTTGGATTATATATATATATATATATATATGTTGAAAAAATAAATAAAGGAAAAAAAGTATAGAATGGATAAAATAGGATATTTTAATCAATTTAACTTTCACGTGTTTCGGTCAGGAGTTTATCCATGTACATTATTCAAACTATTATTATTTTTAAATAACCAAATGAAATGAAATAATAATAATAGAAAAAATGTAGAAATGTTCCGAACACAAAGAAGATTCGACCTTCCTTAAAGTAAATCCTTATTTTCAATTAAGGATTTACTCTGGTTCTATACTTTCTATACTTTATTCATTTTTTCAACATACCGTCAGATTCACTTCCAGTTTCATTTTACATATATATATATATATATATATATCAGTTAAGAGTAAGGAAATGAATCCGACAGTATAAGTATGGATAAAACACACAATGCTGTTATGAACGGGTTAAAACTCTTCCTGTTTGAAAAAGAGAATTTGTCTATTTTTGAATTTGAAATATGTCTTCTTCTTTCAAAAAACGATCGCATGACTTGTACGCTTTTTGGAACATCAATGCTTTCGTTTTGAATTTGAATTATTTTCTGCTTCTCTCTCGATGAGTCCGGATTAAAAACAAGCTCTGAAGATGATTTTTATAAATCGAAACATTGTTCAATATTAGCTATGAATATGATATAAAATATTTTCATTATAACAGCCTTGTGTGTTTTCATATCCTTTTATCTATACTTATTCATATGTGTGTATGTATATATATATATATATATATATATATATATATATATATCTATATATATATATATCCTACGCATAGGCAAAGTATGAACATATTCACTTCATGCTGAACCCATTGTAAAAGGCATCAATCCATCACTTAAGCCTATGAAATCAATAGACCAGTTTTTATACCTAGGTAGTAATATCTCATCGACAGAAAGCAATGTCAATATATGTATAGGTAAGGTATTGACAGGTGTTGAATGATGGAAATCTGATATCTCTTATTAGATAAAATGGTTAAATTGAATTTAACGGACCTAGATTCCACCATCATATGTTACCCTGCCAAAAGAAAAAAGAAAAAAATCGGGAATTAACCTAATTTAATGAAATTTTCAATATTGATATATTAATGAATAAACAATATAATGAATTAGTTATTTTAGTTAAAAACTTTTATATTTTTTCAGGTCAGTTAACTTTGAACCATGTATGTTTGAGGCATAACAAAGATTCTCAAAGATACGTGGTTCAAAGTATTTAAAAGTATTTAACCTGAAAAAATGTAAATGTTTTTAAATAAAATAACTGGTGCATTATATCTTTTATGCATTAATATATCAACACTGAAAATTTCATTCAATTCGGTTAATTCTCTGACTTTTTTTTTTGGGGGGGGGAGGGTTGCGGGATGACATACAATGATGGAATTTAGGTCCGTTAAGTTCTATTTAACCATGGAATGCTTCCAAATAATACACAGCCCATTTCTTTTTTTCTTTTATTTTCATTTCATATTCCTCTTCTCTCATTCCTTTGCTCTTTTCTTCTTTCTTTCTTCTTTCTTTCTTTCTTTTCTTTTTCTTTTTTTTTCTTTTTTTTTTCTTCTTTTTTCTTTCTTTTTTTTTTCTTTCTTTTTTTTTCTTTTTTTTTTCTTCATTCTTTTTTCTTCATTCTTTCTTTTTTTTCTTTACATTTTCTGCTATTCTTATTTCTATCCTTTCTTTCTTTCTTTTTTCTTATATCACCACCCCACCCACTTACTAAAAAAAATTATTTTAAAAAAGCAATAAAAAAAATTGTGACAAAAAATCTTTATGTAATTATTTTTTCATTTCTTTCATTGTTATTTATTTTTATTTTTTTGTTTTGTTTTTATTCATTTTTTTTTGTTTTGTTTTTTTATTCTTTTTCTTTTTTCATTTCATTTATTCATTTTTTTCTTTTTTTTTTTATTTCCATTTTTAATCATTTTTTCTTTAATTAATTAAAAAAATAATTAAAGTTTCTCCCTTGGGATCAGATGACTCGGATTTTGATAACTTTGAAGAGTTTTAGATTAATTTCTTTTCTATATTTTCAAAATCTTGGGAATTACTATAATTACTTGGATGGGTCTACACTTTTTAAGTATACAAGAATTATCTCCCTTTAATATGGTGTCTCTTATTTTTACCAAGACTCATATTACAATAAATATTTAAAAAGAAGGAATACAAAGAGTATGATTACTATTTTATAAAATGTAAGATTTAATAAAATTGCTAAGTGAGCTATAAAAGTATAAAAAGGAATACAAGATATACAATCCCTTCTACAAGATTTAAGATTTAATGAAATGTATAAAAAGTAAGTGAACTATAAAAATATAGAAAAAGAATACAAGCTATACAATCCCTTGTATAAAATGTAAGATTGAATAAATTTGTTAGAAAATAAGAAAAATATAGAATATAAAAAGGAATACAAGATATACAATCCATTCTACAAGATGTAAGATTGAATAATTTATTTTAAAAAATAAGTGAATTATGAAAATATAAAAAAGAATAAAAGATATACAATCCCTCCTACAAGATGAAAGATTTGATAAGATTAATTTTTTAAAAAATAAGTCAAATATAAAGATATAAAAAGAATACAGAAAGGAGAAAGGTATGAACCCTCTCATCCCCATCTATGGGTTAAATAGTACCACAACTATTCTTTTACAACAATGACTTTGACATTAGCTAACACATGAAGGTTGATATGCCATTAACTCTTAACGTCCTATACCACTTCATTCACCCGTCCGGAAGTCACATTTGTTTTCCTAATCTACCCCAAATGATAGCCTTTGTTTAAATGTAATATTAAACATATTTAGAAGTCTTTGATTTAAGGGAAATATCTCGGGTAACTTTAAATGAAAATGACATTTTTAGCCATTTTTTGATAAATCCTTATAGGAATGGGGCCCTGGACTTTGTTTAGATGTAATATTAAACATATTTAGAGGTCTTTATTTTAAGCGAAAATACAGGTAACTTTAAATGAAAATGACATTTTTAGCCATTTTTTGATAAATCCTTATAGGAATGGGGCCTGGACTTGGAAAATTCTGAACAGGATGTTAAGAGTTAAACAAAGAAACCAAACTAGCGCAAATCTTTTCCGCTCATTCACTATAGGTAAATAAAATGGAAAATATTTACTTGGAACTATATAATAGTCTATGAATTATTAGTATTAGATAGGAATACTTGAAACCATACAACTGTGTGCAAACAAATTATTATTATCATTAAATAGGAATAGTTACTTGAAACCATATCATTGTTTATGAATTATTAGTACTAGCAACAAAAAACACCCTCCGGGCATCATAAAAATTAATTTTTGAAAGACATTGCCTGAGAGGGTGGGAGTTAAAAATTCAATGTCAGAGGGTTTGTATCATAAGACAAATCCTCATATTTATTAAAGGAGTAAAAAAAATAAATCAATTTGAAATGAAAACTGAGCCCCGTCCTCTCAAATAAAATGTTGCGTGCATATAATAATCAAACAATTATTTTGAATATTTTCCACATCAATTTTATACAAAATCGTAGGTATTTATTTATTTGTAAACTTTTTAGTTAACTTCTTGTTACTGTAAAAAAAAAAAAAAGGACGAGAGTAAAAAAAACAATTTTTAAAATTGCTTACTCAAATTTTGGGTGTATATAGCATAAGGATATTGTGACGTAAGCTGTGGTATAGAGCTATGATGTAGTTTTTGTTACAGACAGATTTACAATCTCCATTATTAATAGATTAGATAGGAATACTTGAAACCATATAATTGTGTGCAAACAAATTATTATTATTAAATAGTAATAGTTACTTGAAATCATATAGTCCTATTATTATTGTAATCTGAGTGATGTTTCAGTGTAGTCAAATGACATGCAAGAGCTGCTGTCAGCAGTTTACAGTAAAATCACAGAGGTAGGTGAGCCACTGTGAGCTGCTTAAAGTAGGCAAAGAGTTAAACAGCTATGGATCTACCATAAACACCTTTTGCAAAGGTTGTTATCGAGTATGGGCACTCAGGTTTACCCGCATTTTCAGGTGCACTCTGGGAACTGTAGATAGCCCCACCTTTCTTGGGTATTATCGGGCACTCCAGGTTGTTATAGATAAGGGGGGGGGGAGGAAATACTATATATACTTGTGTCGGTTGAATTTGAAAAATGAATGTTTTCATGTGTTGGTGAGATTGTAAATTTGAAATTCAAACTTAATGTGAACGAGCAAACATTAAATTTAAATCTTAATTTCATAAATGACTGATTTTCAAGACCGTGAATAAAGGGTCGACCTTATCGCAAACATATTCATTACCTAAACCGAAAAAACAAACAAACCCTCCGTCTTTTCCCATCCCCGCTATTTCTACCAAAGTCAGGAATTCTCAGACATAAAGCAACACAAAAAACACCAAACAGCAAACAAAACCAGCTAATTGACCACCTGAAAGAAATACAGAAAAAGAAGAGAAACGAACAGGCAGTTTTTTAAAAAAAAAAACTTTGAAAAAGGGTAAGGTACCCAAAATGTATTCGGTAAATAAAATAAAAAAATTAAGACCAAAATATTCATCACTTTAATTTGATTTTTACTTTTCACCATATTTTTCCATGCAACCAAAAAATTCCCCAGTATTCATTGCATATATTTACAAAGAAGCATATCTAGACTCCATAATAACATGATACATATACATATATATATATGATACATATATATATATATATATATATATAAA
>CM042159.1:94127850-94135350 GCA_023376005.1 Doryteuthis pealeii | reverse complement strand
AAGCATATGCATGTTGTAAAATTTTTTTTTTTTTTTCTTAAAAGAAAAGTAAGGGTACCCTAGTTAGATTTAAAATCTAAAATGATTTTATCTTTTTTTCCTAAACTTATCTAACGGGGGGGACTCGTAATTTCCGACCCCCCCCCCTTATGATTTGTAAGTTGCTTAGTTTTACGAACTCTTTGTCCTATTGAGAAAAAAAAAATCCTTTTTCTCATTGCTTTCTGACTATTCCGTTGTCTACAACAAACCAAAAACAAAACTACAATACCATATTTCAATGTAATTTTTCTCTGAGGAGTATTGAACGAAAAAAAGATAAAATCATTTTAGATTTTAAATCTAACTAGGGTACCCTTACTTTTCTTTTTAAGAAAAAAAAAAATAATTTTACAACATGCATATGCTTTTACGAGTCCTTTTTATGCTTTTACACGTCCTTTTTAAATTCAGTACTGCCAATAAACTATTCATATATATATATATGACAGGTTAACAAAAAACATCATAGTTACCTTCTTTTTTCTTCACACTCGCATTGTGACAGCCTTCAAAACCAACCAACAAACCAATATATACACAATGCTTCAAGCAAATTACAAAACCCTTTTATATATATATATATATATATATATATATATATATATGATTTTTGGATGTTTGTTTTTTAGAAGCATTGTTGGATAAAGTATATATTATATTTTTGCTTGAAGGCAATTACAATGCATGTATCGCATAAAATTCAATACTTTTTTTTTAATAGAAAAGGAACTTGACAAGTGTAATCCGGGCAAAGGATCGCTCGGTGTGTAGAACATCGTACAGACTGTTTCAACTTTAATAAGTCTCATCAGCGATGTATACAAACAACTTCCCTCCAACAGAAATCAAAACCGGGATCTCAGCAGGCATAGTCAAAGACCATATCGCCTCGGACACAGTACACAACTTTCGATTACACTTGTCAAGTTCATTTTCTATCAAAAAAAAATAAAGTATCAAATTTTATGCGATACATGCATTGTAATTGCCTTCAAGCAAAAATATGATATATAATATATATATATATATATATATAAAGTGTTGTTATGGGTCCAATGGAAGAAAATTAGATATTATATAGAAAAGAAGGTCCACAAAATGCATTATGCTTTTCTTTTTTTCTTTTTTATTATATTTTTATTTTATTATTTTACATTTGCGACACATGTTTCAGATCTTCTGATATTTTCTTCAGGCATTAATTAATATGGTTAATTAACGCCTGAAGAAGATATCAGAAGATCTGAAACACGTGTCGCAAATGTAAAATAATAATAAAAATTTTAAAAATGAAACAATCCATTTTGTGCACCGTCTTTTTATAAAATATATATATAATATATATATATATATATATATATATGCGTGCTGTACTGTTGAGTCATAAGAAATGAACTCATTGACGAGACTGTTTGCACTTCCCATAGTGCTAATACCCTTGGGAAGATATGAATCCATCTACTCTGACTCTAAGTATGAGTAAATATTAGGGCAGACTGGGCTATTTAATCTTGTTAATGCAACCAGTCTAGGAGAAGGAAAACTCTGAATTCAAACCTGTTAAACTCTGTTTAAGAAATTGACCTTGTTTCGCATCGTACTTATGTGTTGGGATTGGTAAATATATATATATATGTAGATTTTAGTTTTTTTTTTTTTTTTTTTTTTTTCACACATTTACATTTGGAGAAGATTTATTTAAAAAATTTTTTTCTTTAGATCCATCTTACTATGTGGATTGTTTCCATAGCAACTCCTTGGAAGGTGATCCTAGATATTTAAATCAACCCCTTTTCTTTATTACTTAATCTGTTTTCTACCCCCCCCCCTCCATAGTTTGCATGAAACCCCCCCCTGCCCTCCCCCCCCCCCTCTGATTAAGATTTCCAGACTAAATTACTCATCTTTGGAAATTTGCATGGAGAGTGCAATGGAGTTCCGTTGAACGAGAGAGAGAGAGATTGGGGCTTCTGATTGAAAATTTAATTTAGTTCTACACAACTACTGAGTTACCAAGGCAACCCTCGTAAACCATCGCATTTTCTCGATGATCCGCACTGTTCGGCTATTTCTGTTAAAAAGAAGGAAAAAAATTAATTCTCGTTCGTCTCGGCTTTTGTATCGAAAGGTGTCGTCTCTTCTTTGGTAAAAATTGTTGATTTCTTAGATTTGGTTGGTGGGTTGGATTTTATGGCATGTCAACCCTTGTTGGGTTATTTTATGCCAAAGATGATTTAGAGCTGGTTGGTTGGTTGGATTTTACAACATGTCAACCCATGTTGGGTTATTTTTTAATTGTTTGTATGATCAATCTTTCCCAGTTATTGAAGCTGTTATGACCTCGACTTATAGAGATGGAATCATCATAGCATCTTATTTTATTCATTACAATGGTTGATTTGTTGGGTTTTACGGCAGATCAACCCTTGGTGGGTTACTCTATGCTGAAGATGTTTTGTTTTATTCATTCATGATGGGTATTCAATCTTTTTGGTTTTTACGGCATGTCAACCCTTGTTGGGTTATTTTATGCCGAAGATGTTTTGTTTTATTCATTCATGATGGGTATTCAATCTTTTTGGTTTTTACGGCATGTCAATCCTTGTTGGGTTATTCTATGCTGATGATGTTTTGTTTTATTCATTCATGATGGGTTCTTAATCTTTTTGGTTTTTACGGCATGTCAATCCTTGTTGGGTTATTCTATGCTGAAGATGTTTTGTTTTATTCATTCATGATGGGTTCTCAATTAAAAAAAAAATCAAATCTTTATTTAAACATTTTTTAGAACGATTTTTTTTCTATTTAGCCCATAGATGGGATCCTTGCTAGTACTACCACCTTGGGTAAGAGAGGACCTGGGAGTAATGGAGATGAAGGGTTACTCCACATTCTCTAGAGCTGCAGAATTGAAAGTTCACCATCAGATAGAGTTTAACTATCCAATAGAATAAAATAGAGTTTAACAATGCTAGGAATTTAGCCAACTAAAAGTGAGAATTACCAAAAAATGTACGTGAATGTTCATAAGATTAACAACATTTCTAATGATAAAATGATGTCATTCATTGTTTAATAATTGGATTCCACCCCCTTGTCATGGCCATATAGATTTTATACAAAATGTTTGCCATAAATAAAAAGAAATGCAAATCTTTACCCTTTAGTGTATTCTTCAGTATTATCAAGATAGTTGTATCGGATCATATCCTTTGGATGAGGGTCTGAGCCTCTCCAAGGCTTCTTGACTTTCTTGGGAGAAAGTTTAGATGTGTTCTGTTTTTGCTCTCGCTTATGGTCCAGTTTTAACTTTTCTAATTCAAGATCTGGAGATGGTGCCTTTATAGATAAAAATCAAAACAAAAAACAGATATTATATTTCTCAAGACCAAACAATTTTAAAACAAAAGATTAATAATTAATAATTAACAGCGGCTCTTACACTTGTTTATACTGAAAAAATCGCTACATTGAACACCCCTGCCGTATTTTGTTTTGTCTGTGAACCAGCCCTGAGACTGGTACTTGATTCTTCATACAGGTAAAGAATATTTGGTACAGACATGGTTGGGGGTGGGGGTATTTGGTAGGCAAAGAGTTAATTCTTGGATTTGAATTTTTAAAATCTTTATTCCTTCAAATGATGTGACATTTAAAAGCCAGAATGACAAATTCCTGGGTTAAATCTGAGTTTCTTGATTAGAGAAAAAAAAAAATTAATATTTCAATTTCTTTTTGAAAGTGTATTTGGTATCATCCCAACCACCCCATCCACCTTTCATTGTGGGACATTCCTGTAACCATCGACCCAAAATGAGCAAATAAGTCGATTGAACCCCCCGCCCCCTCCACTCATCCTCTTTTTTTTTTTTCTTTTTTTTTTGTCTGTAACGAGTCTTCGCCCCTGACATTTAATGGTTGGTTTCAGTTGATTTTTAAACGACAAAAATTATTGAAATGTCAATTAAATATCTCCCTCCACCCACTCACTGCCTTCCTGAATCCGAAACGACTTTACTCTGTTCGGAGCAAAATGTTAGATTATGAACTTTGCTAAATTTCATTTCAGAAAATAGATTTTTTAAAAAGTCAAAATCAATTGAGAACTTGGAATTCCATCTTGAATTTGTATCAACTTATCAATATTGTCATTAATTTGGATTATTTGGATTATTGTCCTCCTCTTCATGTTATCAACGAAACGTTTCGGCCGATGTGCCCTCCGACCTTCTTCGTGTAGATCTTCTTAGACTCAGGAACTCGAGAACCTTCGTGTCGAACTTGGGAGCCTTCATGTAGTAATCAGGAGCCTTCACAGAACTTCGAAACGAACCCTTTATTTAATCCACGGGAGTAGACTGTTCATGAAGGCTCCTGAGTTCGACAAGAATTGGTCGTGAATATTTCACCTTAGTTGGTTTTAATTGTGACACTCCTGGGAGTGTGGAGTACCCCTTCATTGCTATTACCCCCCCCCCAGTCTACTCTAACCCAGATTGCGAATACCTGTTAGGGTCCCATCTATGGATAAAATAAGTCTGGTTGAAAAGTTGGATAAGAAACCTTGAAATCATGTAGGATCGAATTCACTATTCAGATACTGACTTGTTAACCATAACCTGTATTCGCTTTTTATGAGATTAATTGTTTTATCACCCTTTTTTAAACGAATTCTATGTACCTGTTTATTGGAATTGGAACTAACACTATAACATAAACCCCCTGATGACGACTGAGGAAACAGTCGAAAGCGCTATGGTAGATAGTATAGGAAAATTATCTACCAACTGGATCCTAACATAAGAAAAATAGCCAAAAGAATGAAAAATCTACAACTGAAGATCATGAAGAAGTATTCCGTATTATTACAACAATACCTGCCTACAATATATGTATATATATTTTATAAAAAAGGAAGGTCCGCAAAATGTATTTTGTTCTCAGAAAAAATGTAAAACAAAAAGAATTAACAAATTTTTTCTGAGAACAAAATACATTTTGCGGACCTTCCTTTTTTTTAATAAAATATTGAATTTTCTCCCGTTGGAACCAGAACAACATTTTTTATATATGTATATATATATATATATGAGTATAGATAAAAGGATATGAAAACACCACAATATGCTGTTAAAGTGAAAGCATTTTTATATCATATTCATAGCTAATATTGAGCAATATTTCGATTTATAAAAATCATCTTCAGAGCTTGTTTTTACTCCGACTATGAATATGATATAAAATGTTTTTACTTTAACAGCATCTTGTGGTGTTTTCATATCCTTTTATCTATACTTATACCGTCGGATTCATTTCCTTTCTCTTAACCTCTCTCTCTCTCTCTCTCTCTCTCTCTCTCTCTCTCTCTCTCTTATATAATGTTGTGGTAGGGTCCACGTATGCTTCTCAGTTTATATATGCGTATATATATATATATATATTATATATATTTTCACGACTGGTTTTTGACATCTCAACCACTTCTCATCTGATGATTGGACTACCAAGAAACTTTAAGTTATGAGTGTGAAATCATAATATTACCATTAATTATAAATCTGCTCTGCTTTATTAGCATTGAGCACCTTTCCATGCAAATACTTTTCTCATTTTTTCATTCACTATTCATTTATATATATATATATATATATATATATATATATAATGTCTAGAATATATATTGTTTGAAGCATTGGGTGTGAAATATAAGAAACTCAGTTTTTGAATGTTAAGTTTCGTTTTATCTCATTCTTCCCATTGATGGGACGCCTTTGTATTTACCTAACACATTCGGGAATGGTAGTACCTGTTAGGGTCCCATCTATGGGTTAAATAGAAAAATGTGTTCATTAAAAAAATGAGTTTCTATTAAGAATGAATTTATTTCAAAACTTTGTTGGTATTAAATAACCCAGTGATGTTGATATGCCGTAAAAATGTGGAATATGGAACACCACTTCATTATTATTGCTCCCAGGTCCACTCTGACCCGGAGTGGTAGTACCTGTTAGGGTTCCATCTATGGGTTAAGTAGAAAAATGTGCTCATATAAAACAAAATTGAGTATCTATTAAGAATGAATTTATTTAAAATCTTTGTCGGTATTAAATAACCCAGTGAGATTGATATGCCGTAAAATAAACCAAACCAAACCTAATACGTTTGCCTAGAATAGAAAGAGACATGAACTAGCTATTCAATAATAATCGATCTGCGAGACTAGCTTGCTAACACCACGGTCGGACGCCCATGCTAAAGTAAATATTAACCCAATCAGTTCGCTACGGGGAGAATGTGACAATGTTGTGAGTATGGTTTGAAAATCGCAGATTCGGTAATCAAACGTATGGAGCCTCAAGCGAGGATCGAACTCGCTATTCAGTAGTAATTGATCTCTGAGATTAGCTTGCTAACCATTACACGATGATTGGACGCCCATGCTAAAGGAAATATGAAACCAATTAGTTCGCTATGGGTAGAATGTGACGACGTTGCAAATAAGGCTTGAAAATCGCATTGTCGGTAACCAAATACCGGTTGATTCCATGTCCACTCTAACACACACATACACACACACACCTATATATATATATATATATATATATATATATATATATATCTTATTATAAATGGAGATTGTGTGTTTTTATGTCTGTAACCGAAAACTAACTCACTACTCAAGTCACAATTCCCTTAGTAATTGACGTCACATTCACCATGAATTTATCCTTATTTTAACCTCAATTATTGATAAAATTGTTTTACATTATTTATACTGTTAACAATCTACATAAAATAAACATGCAATTGTATTTATATATACAACAAAATAGCGGTTTACAGTGTGGACGGGAAGGCTAATTTGCATATGATATTAGAAATGTAATTTTAATAAATATATGCTAGTATTATTGGTTTCTAACTGTTTGATTTATTTTAATGAATATAAGCAAAATCTCTTCAATTAATCTAAATAAATCCGTTAACAAGAAAAGATAAATGTCATTTTATTCTTTACTTCGTATTTTAACTAATACTTAATTAGAAAATAACAATGAAAGACGAGAGTGATGGAAGAGTAAGTTTCAGTTGTTCTATTTTTCGATTATACCCTCCTCTGTTTCAAATCTTTTTATCTGTATTCTTATTTAGTTTCATTAGCGTTTCTAATTTAATACGATATTTTATTACATTAAGACTTAAATACTTGCACCCGGAGGGTGCATATATTTGCTAGTATATATAAGAAAATTTTGAAAAAAACAAGTGTTCCGAAAATGGGATGAATTTAATTATCTATGTTTAAACATTTCGGTTACATTGAACCTTCATCAGGATGTCTCTTGGGGTGAAGAAAATGATGGATGTTTTTATATGTGACAGGAGATGAAAATCTTTTTAGTTGTGTAACTGTATTTGATCAGCGTTTATTTTTGAAAGGCAAGTCGCGATCCACAC
>CM042159.1:94110350-94122850 GCA_023376005.1 Doryteuthis pealeii | reverse complement strand
GTGTGTGTGGGGGTGTAGGCAGGCAGGAAGGCGTACTATTATGTGGGTATTTACAAATATTAGTACTATACTAAGTTATAATAATGACGCACCCACTGAGGATCATATACTGCTTGTGCGTATGGTCAAACCGTAATCTCTTGCATAGTTCTCAGTGGATCCCCTTTCCTACCCAGTCATGTCTATAACAATTTTACTTCAATGTATGTTTAGTTCTCTCTCTCTCTCTCTCTCTCTCTCTCTCTCTCTCTCTCTCTCAAATTCGCAAATCAAAATCCTATACTGCTTGTGCGTATGATCACACCATAATCACTTGCATAATTCCCATTGGATCATCTTTCCAACCCAGTCATGTCTATAACAATTTTACTTCAATTTATGTTTACTTTTTTCTCTGTATCTCTCTTCCCAAATTTGCAAATCCAAATTGGAGGGTTTTCCAGGTGACCGGAGCTTCCTCGGTGATGGAAAATATAATTGTGTGTGTGTGTGGGGGGGGTACTTGGGGAAACACTATTATGTAGCTAATTACAAACATTAGTCCTATACAAAACCATAGCATAATGACGTGCCCAGTAGGGACTGAAATCACTAACATCGGCTCGTAGAGAGAGAGAGAGAGAGAGAGAGAGAGAGAGAGAGAGTGGCCATCAAAATCTTTACTACCGATGATTTCTCTGAGCATGTGTGCTATCAGGCTACCCCCCTCTCCCGTGTACGCGTGTGCGCTAGCTACACGTTTACATGCGCACAGACATTGTATAAGCAAGGTGTCATGGGCATCTTATGTGTATGTGCATGTAAAAGGTCTTTCATAGCAGTGTAGACAACTGCATTGATACACACTTCCTCTCGCCCAGCTTCGCCAGTCAGCTCACTGACCCCATGGTGCCCACCTCTACACCCATGGCCACATGGGATCTGCTCGGTTAATTGGGGAGAGTTGAAAATGTTGAAATAGAAAGAGATCTGAAGATGGAGAGAGAGTGAGAGAGGGGGGGGGCTTTGCACAAAATACCTCATTACATTGTGGGGTCTTGCTCTTTGGTCGCACTTGTCTTTCTCTTTCTCGGTTTCAAATAGATGTTCACTCGATCGTGATACCATTCATTTAACTAAAATAAAATGGGAAATAAACAGGGGGGGGGAGGCTGTGGAGTTGATGGAAGATGAGGAAGCGAAGGCGGTAGAGATAGAAATCAAGTGAGGGTTAGGGGCGATGAGCTAACAAGAAGAAGAAGAAGAAGAAGAAGAAGTAAAAATGAATATACAAAAATTAGATAAACACTCTAAAGGGAAAAATGTAAATATAAAAACATTCAAGAAAATACAAACTGAAATTAAGATAAAGAGATGAATCCCTTTTATTTCTTCGGCTTTTGCCAGTGTCGCATTTAAAATGTTCGGCATGATGGTAATGGTTTTGGTGACAGTACGGGTGACAGCTGTTGTGGTAAAAGACATACCATTTCGATGGTAAAGATTTAAAAAAAGAAAAAAGAAAAAAAAAGAAAAGAAAAAAATGCTTAGTCAAAATCAATGGCTAGAAAACTAATTTTAAAGTTGGCAGAGTAGCCTACTGTCCGTATCAGCCTGACAGCGAGGGAGTCTATCTCCTTTTCCCTCTAATATCAATTTCAAGACCGATATAACGATAGGTTGGCAGAGTAGCCTACTGTCCGTATCAGCCGGACAGCGAGGGAGTCTATCTCCTTTTCCCTCTAATACCAATTTCAAGACCGATATAACGATAGGTTGGCAGAGTAGCCTACTGTCGTATCAGCCGGACAGCAGGGAGTCTATCTCCTTTTCCCTCTAATACCAATTTCAAGACCGATATAACGATAGGTTGGCAGAGTAGCCTACTGTCCATATCAGCCGGACAGCGAGGGAGTCTATCTCCTTTTCCTCTAATACCAATTTCAAGACCGATATAACGATAGGTTGGCAGAGTAGCCTACTGTCCGTATCAGCCGGACAGCGAGGGAGTCTATCTCCTTTTCCCTCTAATACAATTTCAAGACCGATATAACGATAGGTTGGCAGAGTAGCCTACTGTCCATATCAGCCGGACAGCGAGGGAGTCTATCTCCTTTTCCCTCTAATATCAATTTCAAGACCGATATAACGATAGGTTGGCAGAGTAGCCTACTGTCCGTATCAGCCGGACAGCGAGGGAGTCTATCTCCTTTTCCCTCTAATATCAATTTCACCGACCGATATAACGATAGTTGGCAGAGTAGCCTACTGTCCGTATCAGCCGGACAGCGAGGGAGTCTATCTCCTTTTCCTCTAATTCAATTTAGAAAACAAAACAAAAACAACAAAAAAACGAAGCTAATTTGGTTAAAAACAGTGCAAGAAAACTAATTTCAAAGTTGGCAGAGTAGCCTATTGTTTGGATTTTACGGCATGTCAATCCCTGCTGGGTTATTTTATGCCGAAGACGTTTTGTTTTATTCATTCTTGTTGGGTATTAATTTTTTTTTTTTTTTCAAACTCAATTTTTTTCAAACTCATTTTTTAACTATTTAATCCAACAGGTACCATCACCCCGTTCAAGAGTTCCTCCAAATTGGAACATCATTAGATTCTGTTTAACGTCATACCCATAACACTAAGACACTACCATCTACCACATATATGATAAAAAGGGTTGGAGCTTGCCATAAAGGCAAAAGGGTTGGGGCAATCATATAGGTGCTAGGGCTTGATGTAACCAATCTATTGGTCAGGGGTGGGGCCTCCCCAACTGCCCACCTAACCTAAGTAAGGGTATTTGCCTGCTCATCCCACTTATGAGGGCTGGACACAAGGTCTCGTTTTTACGTGGGCACATAAAAATTGCATCGATCTGGGGGGATGTCCCCCTTGGATCGATGCTATTAATTGTACTTTACCGGTCCAGAGGCCGAAGCACACTGGACCCCCAGCCGAGGCCGGGTATAGAAGGTAAGGGTATTTTCCTGCTCATCCCACTTATGAGGGCTGGACACAAGGTCTCGTTTTTACGTGGGCACATAAAAATTGCATCGATCTGGGAGACATGCCCCCCCCCCGGATCGATGCTATTAATTGTACTTCCCCGGTCCAGAGGCCGAAGCACACTGGACCCCCAGCCGAAGCCGGGTATAGAAGGTAAGTGTCAAAGCATAGAATCTGGAACAGATACTACACTTTGATCCTCCCTTCTAAGGGCCAGTGGAGTGTTGCATGTCATGGACTGTTCAGCCACTAAAATCAGCTGGACAGCGAGGGAGTCTATCTCCTTTTCCCTCTAATACCAATTTCAAGACCGTTATAACGATAGGTTGGCAGAGTAGCATATTGTCGGCATCAGCCGGACAGCGAGGGAGTTTATCCCTTTTTCACTAGAAAACTAATTTCAAGACAGTTACAAAAATAAGTGAGCAAGTTGACAGAGTAGCCTACCGTCCGTATCAGCTTGACAGTGAGGGAGTCTATCCCCTTTTCGCTAGAAAACTAATTTCAAGACCGTTACAACGATAAGTTGCCATAGTAGCCAATTGTCGGTATCAGATGCGGACAGCGAGGGAGTCTATCCTCTTTTCACTAGAAGACTTTCAAGACTGTTACAAAGATAAATATGAGAAGAAAATATTTTTAAAATATAACAAACACAGGATGTTATGATCAGGAAACAATTTTTAGTGTCAATACTTAAGTAATAATACTGATCGTAACATCCTGTGTGTCTTATCACTTTTTGTTCATACTATATATATATATATATATATATCTTATTATAATCGAGATTGTGTGTTTTTCTGTCTGTAACCGAAACTATATTCCTACTCAAGTCACAATTCTCTTAGTTATTGACATCACATTCTCCATGATTTTATTTTTATTTAACCTCAATTATTAATAAAATTATCTTACATTATCAATACTGTTAACTATGTCTACATACTGACAACATGCAATTATATTTATATATACAACAAAATAGCGGTTTACAGTGTAAACCGGAAGGCTAATTTGCATATTAATATTAAAAAATCGAATTTATAAATATGTGCTTAGTATTATTGATTTCTAACTGTTTGGTTTTATTTTAATGAATATAAGCAAAAATCTCTTCAATGAATCTTAAATGAAATCCATTAACAAGATAAAATAACTGTCATTTTATTCTTTACTTCCTCTTTTAACTAAATACTTAAATTAGAAAAAATAACAATGAAAGACGAGAGTGATGGAAGAGTAAGTTTCAGTTGTTCCATTTTTTATTATACTCCCTCTGTTTCAAATCTTTTATCATACTCCCTCTGTATCAAATCTTTTTATCTATATTCTTATTTAGTTTTATTAGTCTTTCTAATTTAATAC
Organism: Doryteuthis pealeii; assembly: GCA_023376005.1. NCBI lineage: Eukaryota > Metazoa > Mollusca > Cephalopoda > Myopsida > Loliginidae > Doryteuthis > Doryteuthis pealeii. The sequence goes on along the minus strand of CM042159.1, from coordinate 94,118,497 downwards.
AATATTTTATTACATTAAAACTTAAATACTTGCACCCGGAGGGTGCATATATTTGCTAGTATATATATATATATATATATATATATGAAGAGGGGGTGACTTAATAGAGAAGACAAAATATCGAGTGAGTCGCAACTTTGTTGACAGCGAGGGAGTCTATCCTCTTTTTCACTAGCGTTAGACCAGAGATATTTTTTGCTGTTGTAGAGCGCCACACCTACCGTTAGCTCCCCCCACACTTTACCGCACAGATCAGATTACCTGGACAGTGAGGGAGTCTGTTCCCTTTTTGCTGGAAACTAATTTCAAGACCGTTACAACGAAAACTAAGCAAGTAATGTTGTTCCCCATTTCCTCCTCCCCCTCTCTCTCCCTTTTATCTTTCTATGTATTGTCTCTGTTGTTCTCTCTCTCTCTCTCTCTCTCTATATATATATATATATATATATATATATATATATATATATATAAAGTAAGTAAGTAAAGTCGTCGGGGCGGCCTAATGTCGGTATGAGCCATACAGCGAGGGAGTCTATCACCTTTTCACTAACGCTAGACCAAGGAGATTGTTTTAGTGTCTGAGACGGGGCACCACACCTACCATCAGCTCCTTACTTTACCGCACAAATCCCTGTGCTACTCATACACTGAGTTGGCGAGGGCCGGTATCGAACTAGGAACCTTGTGGCTTCTAACCGAACGATCTACCGACTGAGCAAACTGGACCTTATATAAGGTCCGTTTATATATATATATATATATATATATATATATATATAAAATTTTGTCTCTTATCTTATCTCTCTCCCTCCCGCCATCCCTTTAAACACCTGCCCCTTTTTTCTGTCTGCCCCTCTTTTTACGTTTTAACATTTCTCTTTTATTTCTGTTTTCATCGTCTCTCTCTCTCTCTCTCTCTCTCTCTCTCTCTCTCTCTCTCTCTCTCTCTCACACACACAACCGTCTCTACTTTTATCTTTTTATCAATTGTCTTGCCTGTGATAATATATCTCCTTATTTCTCTCTCTCTCTCTCTCTCTCTCTCTCTCTCTCTCTCTCTCTCGTCATTCTTTTTCTATTTCATTCATTCTTTTTTTTTTCTTTTTCCTATTTTCATTTCGTTTCCTTCCCGCGAGTCTGCCGTTCCATTGCCGCCATCTTGTTTTGTATTTTTCTTTTCTTTTTCTTTAATGCTTCACCTCTCTTTAGACGCTCCGGTTTCGATATCTTTTTTCTCTCTACCGTCAGTCTACCTTTTTGTATCTATTGTATGTCCTCAAATATATATATATATCGTCTCTCTCTCCACCCCTCTCTCTCTCTCCCTCTCTCTGTATACGTCTGTCTGTCCCTCTCTCTCTTTCTCTCTTGGCCTTTCTCTTTCTCTATCTATCTATCTATCTCTGTCAATTTGTCTTTCTCTGTACCCTCTTTCCCCCTCTCTCTCTACGTCTGTCTGTCTGTCTGTCTGTCTCTTTGTATACGTCTGTCTGTCTGTCTGTCCCTCTCTCTCTCTCTCTTTCTCTCCCTCTCTCTCCCTTTCTCTCTTGGCCTTTCTCTTTCTCTATCTATCTATCCATCTCTGTCAATTTGTCTTTCTCTGTACCCTCTTTCCCCCTCTCTCTCTCTACGTCTGTCTATCTCTCTCTCTCTCTCTCTCTCTCTCTCTCTTTCTGTCTCTTCTCTCTCTTTCTGTCTCTCTCTCTTGGCCGCTCTTTCTCTTTATCTACCGTCAGTCTAACTTTTTGTATCTATTGTATGTCCTCAAATATATATATATCGTCTCTCTCTCCACCCCCTCTCTCTCCATCTCTCTGTATACGTCTGTCTGTCTGTCTGTCTGTCTGTCCCTCTCTCTCTTTCTCTCTTGGCCTTTCTCTTTCTCTATCTATCTCTGTCAATTTGTCTTTCTCTGTCCCCTCTTTCCCCCTCTCTCTCTACGTCTGTCTGTCTGTCTCTCTCTCTCTTTATCTATCTATCTGTTAATTTCTCTCTCCCTCTCTCCTTCATCTTCTATTTAATTCGTTCCTTACTTCTTTCTTTCCTTCTTTTTCCTCTTTTTATCTTCATTCTTCTTCTCTCTCATTTTGCTTTCTTCCCGCGTTTTTCTTTCTTCTTTCGCTATCTTATTTCGTTATTTTCTCCATTTTATCTTTGTATCTAACTATCTCTCTCTCTCTCTCTCTCTCTCTCTATATATATATATATATATATATATATATATATATATATATATATATATATATAATTTCCCCTTCTCTCTCTCTCATCTTTGTCTTTTTCTATTTCCTAAATAAACATTCCTACCTGCATTCATTTTTTTTCTTTTTCACCTTTTTTCGTTCTCTTTCCCATTTTCATCTTCATTCTTTCATTTCGTTTCCTTCCCGCTTCTGTCTTTCCTCTGCCACCATGTTGTTTCGTCTTTTCTTCGTTCTCTTTCTTCCCGCTTCTGTCTTTTCTCTTATGCCATCTTGTTTCGTCATTTCTCCGTCTATATCTCCTCTCTCTCTCTCTCTCTCTCTCTCTCTCTCTCTCTCTTTCTCTCTCTCTTTATTTGTTTATATACAGTTCCTCCCCTCTCTCTCTTTTTATTTGTTTATATATAGTTCCTCCTCTCTCTCTCTCTCTCTCTCTCTCTCATCTCTCTCTCTTTTATTTCATTCATTCGTTTTTTTTCTTCTTCCTCTTTCTTAATTCTCTTTCCCATTTTCATCTTCGTTCTTCCTTCTCTCTCATTTCGTATCCTTCTCGCCTCTGTCTTTCTTCAGCCACCATGTTGTTTCGTCCTTTTTCTTTTTCTCTTTCATTCTCTCTCTCTTTCTCTCTCTCTTTTATTTCATTCATTCGTTTTTTTCTTCTTCCTCTTTCTTAATTCTCTTTCCCATTTTCATCTTCGTTCTTCCTTCTCTCTCATTTCGTATCCTTCTCGCCTCTGTCTTTCTTCAGCCACCATGTTGTTTCGTCCTTTTTCTTTTCTTTTTCTCTTTCATTCTCTCTCTCTTTCTCTCTCTCTTTTATTTCATTCATTCGTTTTTTTCTTTTTCTTAATTCTCTTTCCCATTTTCATCTTCATTCTCCTTCTCGCCTCTGTCTTTCCTCTGCCACCATGTTGTTTGTCCTTTTTCCTTTCTCTTTCTTCTCGTGTCTCTTCTTTCTCTAACGCCATCTTGTTTCGTTTTCTCCGTCCATTTCTCATTTCTCTTCTCTCTCTCTCTCTCTCTCTCTCTCTCTTCTCTCTCTTCTCTCTCTCTTTTATTTCATTCATTCGTTTTTTTCTTCTTCCTCTTTCTTAATTCTCTTTCCCATTTTCATCTTCGTTCTTCCTTCTCTCTCATTTCGTATCCTTCTCGCCTCTGTCTTTCTTCAGCCACCATGTTGTTTCGTCCTTTTTCTTTTTTTCTCTTCATTCTCTCTCTCTTTCTCTCTCTCTTTATTTCATTCATTCGTTTTTTTTTCTTCCTCTTTTCTTAATTCTCTTTCCCATTTTCATCTTCGTTCTTCCTTCTCTCTCATTTCGTATCCTTCTCGCCTCTGTCTTTCTTCAGCCACCATGTTGTTTCGTCCTTTTTCTTTTTCTTTTTCTCTCTCTCTCCTCTCTCTTCTCTCTCTCTTTATTCATTCATTCGTTTTTTTTCTTTTCTTAATTCTCTTTCCCATTTTCATCTTCGTTCTTCCTTCTCTCTCATTTCGTATCCTTCTCGCCTGTCTTTCTTCAGCCACCATGTTGTTTCGTCCTTTTTCTTTTTCTTTTCATTCTCTCTCTCTCTTCTCTCTCTCTTTTATTTCATTCATTCGTTTTTTCTTCTTCCTCTTTCTTAATTCTCTTTCCCATTTTCATCTTCGTTCTTCCTTCTCTCTCATTTCGTATCCTTCTCGCCTCTGTCTTTCTTCAGCCACCATGTTGTTTCGTTCTTTTTCTTTTTCTTTTTCTCTTCATTTTCTCTCTCCCTCTCTCTCTCTCTCTCTCTCTCTCTCTCTCTCTCTCTCTCTCTTTATTTCATTCATTCGTTTTTTTTCTTTTCCTCTTTCTTAATTCTCTTTCCCATTTTCATCTTCGTTCTTCCTTCTCTCTCATTTCGTATCCTTCTCGCCTCTGTCTTTCTTCAGCCACCATGTTGTTTCGTTCTTTTTCTTTTCTTTTCTCTTTCATTTTCTCTCTCCTCTCTCTCTCTCTCTCTCTCTCTCTCTCTCTCTCTCTCTCTCTCTCTCTCTTTATTTCATTCATTCGTTTTTTTTCTTTTTCCTCTTTCTTAATTCTCTTTCCCATTTTCATCTTCGTTCTTCCTTCTCTCTCATTTCGTATCCTTCTCGCCTCTGTCTTTCTTCAGCCACCATGTTGTTTCGTCCTTTTTCTTTTTCTTTTTCTTTTTCTCTTTCATTTTCTCCCTCTCTGTCCCTCTCGCTCCCCATCTCTCTCTCTCTCTCTCTCTCTCTCTCTCCTCCTACTTTTTTGTTGTCTCCAACGTCATTTTTTCCCAAATGGAAAAAAGAAAAGAAAAAAAAACTATCAGAATGGACAAATGGCGGGGAATCGGAATAATGGATGTGTCAGACACCTGCAAATGTTTGGCGTTGGAGAGGGGGGGGGGGGTCGCGCCGGCAGAACTAAGATATTAGTTGAGGGTGGTTGAGAATAGGGAAGGAGGAGAGAGAGAGAGACAGAGAGAGGGGGGGGGAGAGACGTTAAAGAAGAAGAAGGAGGAGGAGGAGGAGTTATAACATTTCATAGGATTACTTTGCCAGAAATTTTAAAAAGCATTTTTAGTTGTGTGATTTGCAACATATTACTCAGTGGGGGTGTGTGTGGATGTGTGTGCGTGGGGGGGGGAAGCTGAGTAGGTGGGGAGGGGGGCGTAAAATGAGGTAGGGGGTATCGAAGAGGGGGTAGACAAGAAAGAAAATAATTGTAAAGTGGTCGTAAAATTGAAAAGTAGTCGAAAATAATCCATTTTCGTTGTAAAAAGCTATCTTGCCACACGCACTAGCGTTTCTCTGTCTTAATGTGATGTATATAAGTAGATGTGTGTGTGTGTGTGTGTGTGTGTGTGTGTGACGGTTATAGGCACAAAACGGAATCGGCAAGCCGAGTAAAAAAAATCTTTTTTTTTTTTTTTTTTTTTTTTTTTTCATTGACGCTCTTGTAAAAGGAATGGACACCATCTCTTCTATTTCCAACTATGGAAAACATAACTAATCTATCTCGCCTTGGTGGGCAGCCAGACTAGGACAGCTCAGAATTCAAACAAATTGTCAGGGCGTTCTATCGATGGATGTTGTATGTATGTGTGTTAACTGTTTGATTTAAAAAAAAAATTATGTCTACTATCTAAAATATTAAATGCAAAAAAATCCTTGCTGTTATTATTTAAATTTATCTTTTTTAATTATCTTCACGAATATAAATCAAATCTTAATTATTTTTGCTCAAAAAGCAAGATTTAGTGATAGTTAATGTATATATATATATATATATATATATATATATTGACTTTTTCGTTGTTTTAATTCCATAGTTTCCTCTGGAGATATATCCTTACATGCATACACACTATTTGTCTGTATTTTTAAGATGAGGCTTGATGTGAATAATTTTGATTTTTCGGACTGTTGTCCTCATCTTCATAATAGGCATGTAAAAACAATGACATCATTATTTGAATGAGATTTTCAACTGTCAAACTATCAAAATGATTTCCCAGCTTGGATCATTACTATGGATAAACACTTCATGATGGCTGGAGAAGACAGCGGCCAAAACGTTGTGTTTATACATACCACAATAAAGATGAGGACAACAGTCCGAAAAATCAAAACTGTTTTCTAATCACATGTTTTCCTCAATTTTATATCCATATTTATATTGAATATTATTCAAAAGTTACATCATCTCTAATCAATAAAGCCCGAAGATGGTTTAATATACATACCGAAAGTTTTTAACGTTGGCTAAATTTTTAACTATACTAAAATCATTCTCTGAATAGCTGTTTTTCGATATATATATATATATATATATATATATATATATATATATATATGTGGTTAGCGTCGTGGGAAATGGACTCGTCGATTCGAGTTCAATTCCTAGACGAAGCTGTTGGCATTTCACATAGCGCTAATACCCCTGGGAAAGGTATGAATCCATATATTCTCCCTCCAGCTATGGGTTAAATAGTAGGGCAGACTGGGTCTTTCAGTCTTGGGTAGGTAACCAGTCTAGGAGAGGGATAACTCTGAATTCAAATTCCTGAGGTCGGTCGTTGATTGGGTTTGTGGCAACCCTTGATGCACCAATTCTTTCCTATCGACTGTGCCAAAAAGTGTGGATGGTCCAACACAAGCCTTCACCACTATAAACAAATCACTGTGTGGGTGTTCATTGTGTGTGTGTACCCTTATGCGTCGAAAAATCGACGAGAGAGTCCATAATATATATATAGAGAGAGAATCTAAATATATAATCTAAATGGATTCTAAAATTACAAACGCACGTGATGGGATTAAACGCAGATATCGGAATTCTCCGTTATTACAAATATTTTACAATACGCTGCCACTGTCGATAACAACAGAGACAAAGAAACCGTTGAACAGTAACATTTGACAAAGGGTATCTAACGAACCTAAAAATTTATGAAAAAAATAATTAAAAAGTAAGTGAATCCTATACTCCATAATATCGAGTTCATTCATTTATTTATTTTTAATGCTTCACAATAACGCCTAATTTAAAAAACATTTAAATATATATATTATATATATATATATATATATATATATATATCCAGAAAGGCTTCGTGCAAGGATTACTCACTGCATCTACCACTTGTGATATCGATGATCCAATGCTTCCCTGGGGGCACATTACCGCCCTAAAAAACCTATCGAACAACCGGGAAATTCTCATCACATCATCAGACAAAGGTGGAGGTGTTGTCATCATGAACTCCATACAATACAACGACAAAATGTTAGAACTACTGTCTGACCAAAACACACACACACACACACACACACACACACACACACACACATATATATATATATATATATATATATATATATGCCGTCAATTTATTTCCATTTTATATAATGGAGAATAAACGTGAAAAGTTTTAGCATATGAATGTGCTCAATGCTAAAATAGCAGAGTAGTTTTAAAATCAAAGATGAAATATTAAGGTGTTAATATTCCGTAACTGCAGTTTCATGCATATTATGTAATCTTCAGACGGTTAAAAATGTTAAAACTGTGGCTTGTTCGGCGTTTATATAACGTGAAGCGTGCTCACGCAATGGAATGTAATAACGTAAGACTTATATCTAAAAACATAAACATGTTTAGGTCTTAATGCACGTGGTGTCAAGATGAAAAAGAAAAATAAATAAATTAAAATTAGGATTCAATTTTTAAAAAATTAAATTAAATTAAAAATCTTTTTTTTTTTTTTTTTTTTTTTAGATTAATAGAGGGCGAAAATTATGAGATTAATTGTATATTATATATATATATATATATATATATATATATATATATATATATGAAATTTAACATTATGAAAAAACATATGATGTTTGTTATGTAATTGCTGACAGTACTGTTTCGACCAAATCGATAAGTTGGTCTTCATCAAAGAGCGACATAGATGGGAAGAGAAGATATCCGTTAAAAAAAGACTGTTTACAGAAACGAACGTTGAGTTCAAACGCTGAAATTTTTGAAAAATGCATATTCTGTTTTAAAAATAAAATAAATTTTATTTTTAATTTTTAAAAAATCAGAAGCATTATAGTTTATAGAAAAACTCAAAAGAGTTTGTTGTAAAAGTTTATATAAAAATGTAAAGTGGGTATCAAAATAGTATAGTATATATTTTTCAGCTGTTAAAAAATATACAAGTCCACATGGTAATTTGAAAAAAAAGATGTTAGATGTTTGTCAAATGAAAAAAAAAAAAAGATGTTAGATGTTTGTCAAAGGAAAAAACATTATATCTGGGACTTTTACACCTTGATGACTTTCATCAACGCCACAAGTAAATTTTGGAACTCTAACATCTTTTTTTTTTTTCAAATTACCATGTGGACTTGTATATTTTTTAACAGCTGAAAAATATATACTATACTATTTTGATACCCACTTT
>CM042159.1:94092850-94105350 GCA_023376005.1 Doryteuthis pealeii | reverse complement strand
AGCAATTTTGGATTACTTAGGGCCAAAATGCTTTTATAAACCAATTTTTAGTAGTAGGGAAGCTCTAGAACACATTTTGCTGACAAAAATAGATTACAAAAAGTCACCATTTTTCGCAAACACCAGCAAATTTGGAGTGCTAAAAATTGACATAACTTTCGCCAATTTTTGGAATTGGAAGTTCAAATTTTGGGGATTGTCTAACAGTAAAATAGTCCACACCTAGGAAAAAATTAAGAAAAATTGATGGGGTTGGGTGACAATTTTACTTTTTTCTGGGTCATTTGACATGGAAATTGCCCAATTGTTAAGTATATTTAGAATTCCTAGTTCAAAGAAGATCTTTTTGGTTTTTTTGTTTTGTTTTTATTTTATTTTTATTTTTCTTTATATCTATTGAGGTCAGTAAGTCTACTGATGGTTTGAATAACAGCAGCTAACTAAGTACCACTCAAGCAGTGCCCAAGACAGCTGGTAATATAGAAATCAAGAATGACCCATTCATGAATTTGGGTGATTTGGGTGATTCCATTCCTTGAGTTCTGATTGCTGCTTGACTGCTTGATTTGAATGACATTGTGGAGTCTTATATATATCCTGTCATTCTGCAGTAGACTTTGTGACTATTCGGGTTTGTATTTAAGTTACAATCGTTTGTTGCCTTGTTTTCCCAGGTAATTGGAACTTTAATTATTCTTCAATATCTTCCTCCGTACGATTTCGACTTTCATTCGATTTGGATTTACACTCCGTTGTTAGTAAACAAGAAAAGCTTTTGTTTCTTTTACTTAACTCTTTGCCACCACCCCACCCCCCACACAAATTTTCTTGGTATTTTTTGTCTTTTTCTTTTTTACCTGTATGAAGGGATATTTCAAAGTTCATTATCTTTTCACCTCAGAACTCATTCTATTTAAATATTCAAGTCCTGTTATTATTTTTATCTGAGTCCTTCTGCTAAATTATAATGAACTAACCACGTTTTTGTACAGTGACGAGAGAGCCGCTGTAAGCATTTTAAAGCAGGCAAAGCGTTAACGGTTTGCCTACCAAATTTCCTCTACAGCTGTACCAAATTTTCTAAGTATTTTTTTTTTTTTTACCTGTATAATGAGATATTTCAAAGTTCACTATCTATTCACTTTAGAACTCATTCAATTCAAATAAAGTCTTACTATCATTGTATTTGGTTTGTTTTGTTTTATGGCATATCAACCTCAGTGGGTCATTTAATGCTGACAAAGTTGTGAAATAAATTCAATTCTTAATGGATAATACAATTTTGTTTATAAACTCAGGTTTTTCTATTTAACCCATAGATGGGACCCTAACAGGTACTACCACTGCGAGTCAGTGTGGACCAGGGAGCAATGGTGATGAAGGGGTGCTCCACATTCCCCAAACCTCCAAAACTGGAACCTCACCATCAGATAGAGTTTATCGTCATTCCCAGGACATGTAGACCCTCAGTCAACACCTTCTAGCACCCTTATGATAAAAAGGGGTTGGGTCTTGCCATAAGGGCATTAGGGTTGGGGCAATCATATAGGTACTATTATTGTAATCTGAGTCTTTTTGCTCAATTATAATGAACTAACCATCGTTTTTGTACTTTGCTTGAATGTGGCATGCCCAGGATCACAGTCGTAGGAGAGCTGCTGTGAGCAGGTTAAAGTAGGCAAAGAGTTAAATTCCTCCATTTGTCCATGTCTATTCTGTTTAACCAAACATGCATTAGCAAAAAAAACTGGTGACCAAACATAAATTAGTTAAAAACATGTTTACAAAACACAATGAGAGTTTTAGTATTTTTGATGGTTTAGTTTATACTAAATAATTTTTGTTCTCCCCCCCCCAACCCCTCTTTACTCTCCCGCAGTTGTATACCACCCCTCTCTCTCTCTCTCTTTCATTCTACACACACACACACTCTCTCTCTCTTATTCTCTGCACACACACACACTCTCTCTCTCCTCTCTCTCTGCACACACACACACACTCTCTTTCTCTCTCTCTCTCTCTCTCTCTCTTATTCTCACACACACACACACACACACTCTCTCTCTCTCTCTCTCTCTTTATTCTCTGCACACACACACCACACACACTCTCTCTCTCTCTCTCTCTCTCTCTCTCTCTCTATTCTCTGCACACACACACACACTCTCTCTCTCTCTCTGCACACACACACACACTCTCTTCTCTCTCTCTGCACACACACTCTCTCTCTCTCTCTCTCTATTCTCTGCACACACACACACACACACACTCTCTCTCTCTCTCTCTCTCTCTCTCTCTTTTATTCTCTGCACACACACACACACACTCTCTCTCTCTCTCTCTTATTCTCTACACACACACACACACACACACACACTCTCTCTCTCTCTCTCTCTCTCTCTCTCTCTCTCTCTTATTCTCTGCACACACACACACACACTCTCTCTCTCTCTCTGCACACACACCACCACACACACTCTCTCTCTCTCTCTCTCTCTCTCTCTCTCTTCTTATTCTCTGCACACACACACACACACACACACACACTCTCTCTCTCTCTCTCTCTCTCTTCTCTCTCTCTCTCTCACACACACAACACTCTCTCTCTCTCTCTGCACACACACACACACACTCTCTCTCTCTCTCTCTTATTCTCTGCACACACACACACACACACACTCTCTCTCTCTCTCTGCACACACACACACACACTCTCTCTCTCTCTCTTATTCTCTACACACACACACACACACACACACACACTCTCTCTCTCTCTCTCTCTCTCTCTCTCTCTCTCTCTTTTATTCTCTGCACACACACACACACACTCTCTCTCTCTTTCTCTCTTATTCTCTGCACACACACACTCTCTCTCTCTCTCTCTCTCTTCTCTGCACACACACACATACACTCTCTCTCTCTCTTTCTCTCTCTCTTATTCTCTGCACACACACACTCTCTCTCCTTTTCTGATTCTCTTTCTTATTATTCCTTATGTGATTTCTTTCTCGTCCACCTATCCCTTTTCTTTCTTTCTTTCTTTCTTTCTTTCTTTCTTTCTAACACAGTTTTTGACTAATACGTCAACACTTTTCTCTCTCTCTCTTTCTTTCTAGCACTTTTTCTTTCTTTCTAACAAAAGATTTTTTGTCTCACACGGGAAAACTTCTCTCTCTCTCTCTCTCTTTCTTTTCTTTCTTTCTTTCTTTATTCTAAACACATTTTTGTCTAATGCGTCAACACATTTCTCTTTTTCTTTTTTCTTTTTTCTTTCTTTTCTAACACTTTTTTCTAACACTTTTTTTCATCTAACTCTTCTTCACCATTTCTTTCTTTCTTTCTTTCTTCTCCTTTTTTTCCTTCTAGCACTTTGTTGTCACTTTTTCTGTTTTTTCTTTCTTTCTTTCTTTGTCCTCTTCTCTCTCTCTTTCTTTTTTTCTTTCTTTCTTTCTTTCTAGCACTTTTTTTTTCTAACTGGAGGTGACCATTTCTTTTTTTCTCTTTTCTTTCCTTCTCTTTCCAAAACTCTTTCTTTTTCTTCTCTTTCCAACACTTTTCTTTTTCCTTACCCCTTTCTCTCTCTTCCCTCCTCTTTCCTTTTTCATCGATTCTTTCTTTCTTTTCCTTCTTCTTACTCTTAATTCCTTCCCTCCAATCTTTCAAACCACTGAATTAAGTGTTTTCCATCCCGCATCAAACAGATTCCCAAGAGACATGGCCAAAGAACGTCTTGAAGAGGATTGAAATAAAGATGGAAATTAATAATAATAAATCACAGGGACGGGAAGGGGAGATGGCAACACAAAGGATGTATGAATGGTGGAGTGGGGCTGGAGTGGCGGTGAGACACATCTGATCTGGTTCACTGACAAAACCAAGAAAAGACAGCAACACGCAATCTTGTGAATTGAATGATCGTTATTTTAAGAGATAATTAATCATTAAGTTTTTAGTCGACTTTCCATTATTCCCCCCCACCCACAATTCGCTTTTCAATTTTTTTATTTATTTATTTATTCATCTATTCTTAAAATAATTTTAATAATATTCTCTTTCTTTTTTTACATTCTTTTTTTTCTTCTTCAGATATATTTCTTTTTTTATTTCCATAATTATTTTATTGATAATTAAAAAAAAAAAGAAAAGAAATTAATTCAACTTTTTTTTTTGTTTAAAGATTAACGTAGAAGTGAATTTAAATTTCTCGTACTTTTTTGTATTTTTAAAGTTACTTTTTTGCCTCATTCATTAATCTATTTTTACAATATTTTCTTATTTTCTCTTCTTTCTTTCTTTCCTTCTTTCTTTATATATACAAGGTGTGTCAAAAAAGCATCAGATTTTTTGGTACGTTTTGACACACCTTTTATTCTGAAAAAAATATTCTCTTTTTTTTTTTTCACTATTTTTTTCACATATATTTCTTTTTCATTTCCATAATTATTTTATTGATAATTTAAAAAAATAAATAAGAAATTAATTTAACTTTTCTATTATCTAAAGATTAACGTAGAAGTAAATTTAAAATTTAAAAAATTTATTTTTATTCTATTCTAATAATATTTTTGTACATTTTTGTATTTTAAAAAAATCATTTTTGGCCTTATTTATTCATTTCATTTAAAATATTTTCTTATTTTCACTTCTTTCTTTCTTTATTTCCTTATATATAAAAGGTGTGTCAAAAAGTATCATGAATTTCGGTACTTTTTGACACACCTTGTATCCTGAAAAAATAAAGTTCCATTCATTCTTCATTTCTATCTTGGTAAATACAGCTTTAAACTTGGTACTTTTTGAAACACTTATATCTTGTTCATTTCTATCTAAATACAGCTTTAAACTTGGTACTTTTTGAAACACCTTGTATTCTGAAAAAATAAAGTTCCATTCATTCTTCATTTCTATCTTGGTAAATACAGCTTTAAAATCTTTACTTTTTTACGCACTTTGTATTCTGAAAAAAAATTATCGTTACATTCATTGTTCATTCTTATCTTGGTCAATACAGCTTCAATCTCGATACTCTCTTGACACACCTTATATGTATATATATATATATATATATATATATATATTCTTTGTTTAATTGCATATAAACCTTCGCGGGTTACTTAATGCCAAAGCCATCCTTGTAGAAGAACAGTGATAGTGCTATTTAACCCATAGTGGTGGTGAGACAAGGAAGTTCATACATTTCCCAATCTTGGTACTTTTGTGACACACCTTATATATATATATATATATATATATATATATATATATATATATATATATTATATATATGAAAAATAGATGGAAATTAATCCGACAGTATAAAATTTAACATTTTGAAAAAACATATGATGTTTGTTATGTAATTGCTGACAGTACTGTTTCGACCAAATCGATAAGTTGGTCTTCATCAAAGAGCGACATAGATGGGAAGAGAAGATATCCGTTAAAAAAAGACTGTTTACAGAAATGAACGCTGAGTTCAACCGCTGAAATTTTTGAAAAATGCATGTTCTGTTTTAAAAATAAAATAAATTTTATTTTTACAACAAACTCTTTTGAGTTTTTCTATAAACTATAATGCTTCTGATTTTTAAAAAATTAAAAATAAAATTTATTTTATTTTTAAAACAAAACATGCATTTTTCAAAAATTTCAGCCGTTGAACTCAGCGTTCGTTTCTGTAAACAGTCTTTTTTTAATGGATATCTTCTCTTCCCATCTATGTCGCTCTTTGATGAAGACCAACTTATCGATTTGGTCGAAACAGTACTGTCAGCAATTACATAACAAACATCATATGTTTTTTCAAAATGTTAAATTTTATATATATAATATATATATATATATATATATATGGCAGTTAGGGTTCGAAACACACACACAAAGCGGTTTCCAGTCTATAACTCTGCTGATGAGGCATAATAGGTCGAAATGTACATACAGAGATTGACTTTTTCTCGATTTGTTTACGCCTTATTTGAACAGATATATTCGCCTAATTCAATAATTATCAATTAATTAATTTTCAAATTAGGTATGACTTCAATTAAGCACACATTCTCCCAAAAATTGTCGGCTATCGCCATATCAAAACAGACTGTTTACTCTCATATATATATATATATATATATATATATATATATATATATTTCCATAATTATTCTGTTGATAATTTTTTTAAAGATCTCTACTTAATTCAATTTTTAAAATTCTTTAATGACTAATGTAAAAGTAATTTTTTTTTTTTTTTTTTTTTTTTTTTTTTTTTTACATTTATTTTATTTCTTTTGCCTTAATTTATTCCTTATTTTATTTTATTTGTATTTTTTGGAACATTTTTTTGTATTATTTCTTCATCTATTTCAAAATAATTTTTATCTCATCTTCTCTATTTTTTCCTCTTTTTTTTTTTTAGATATATTCTTTTTATTTCCATAATCATTTTATTCATAATTCAAAAAAAAAAAAAAATTCTTCTTAATTCAAATCTTTTTTATTGTTTAAAGATTAAGGTAGAAATAATTTGTATTATACATTTTTTGTATTTTTATTTTAATTTTTAAAATTTATTTTTCATCCTTTATTTTTCATTTTTTTTCATTTTTATTTTTTTGTATTTCTTTTAGATTAAATAAGAATGTCTGCAAAATGAATGTATTTCAATTATATGTAAAATAAAATAAAGATTAAGATAAATTTTCAATTAAAAAAAAAGAGAATGATTTAAATGGAAATGATAATCTTTCACTGAATAGAAAATCATTTTTTTTTTAATTCTCGAATAAATGGGTTCATAATTTTCTGATAAAATACCACAGATTATAAAAATGAATAAAGCGAGAGAAAAATTAATCCCACCAACCATAAAAACAAGATATTATGAATTATAATGTATTCCACTTACAAACGCACCATGTTCCCCATTCCACGCGATGAGGACAATTAAAATGACATGGCAGTTGTTTCTTAATGTCACACTTCCCAGATTCTCACTGAATTGTCACTTGCAGTTGAAACATAATTTAAAAGAAAGGAAAAAAAAAAGGCATGATGTTCACCCTTTCATGCCATAATGTTTTGTTTAGTTTGTTGGATTTTACGGCATTGATTTTTTCATAGCAAGATCAATATCCCAATTTGACACTACATCTATGGACAATTTTTTTTCTATTATTATTTCACATATAAAAGTAAAAAAAAGTAAAGTTGACGGGGCGGGCCAAAGTTGGTATCAGCCAGACAGCGAGGGAGTCTATCCCCTTTTCAATAGCGCTAGACGAAGGAGATTGTTTTGACATCTGAGGTGGAGCGCCACACCTACCATCAGCTCCTTACTTTACCGCACAGATTCCTGTGCTACTCATACGCTGAGTTGGCGAGGGCCGGTATCGAACTAGGAACCTTGTGGTTTCTAGCTGAACGCTCTACCGACTGAGCTAACCTGGCCCTTTCACATATCATCATGTCGTGCACGCAGCACGGATATCTCTCTCCACTCATATATATCATCATCATCTGCCTTAGTGACAATAAAATTCCTGGTTCAATATGAGTAGTGCACTCTGAATCACCAATCTCTCTCTCTCTCTCTCTCTACACTCATATATATCATCTTCTCTCTCTCTCTCTCTCTCTCACTCACAGAGAAATTAACATATATCATTATCATCATCATCATCATCATGTCATGCAATTAGCATGGATCTCCATGACAATCTCTCGCCAACCGTCCCTATCATTCATTGCCTCTGGGAGCTCCTCTGTGGAGCAACCAGCATCTTCACATAGCTGGTCAATGTAGGTCCTTGCTGGGCGCACCACACTTGCAGGTTCATGTGTTGGCTTCCACAGGAGAATGTCGCTTATGAGTTCATCCTTGCTTCTCCAGCAGTGTCCCGCATGCCTTGTCCGTCTCACTCGGGTAGTTTGTGAGATGGGGGGCAAGTGACCGTACAGCTGCTTCCTTGTGAGGTGCTGTTTCCACGACTTGTTCAAGACTGCATGCAGCATTCTTGTGCAGCTCCCATCTAGCTTATTCTCAAGACGCTTCATTAGGGTCCAAGTGGTGCAGCCATATAGCAGCACTGATATAACCACAGCCTGGAAGAACTGTCGCTTCAGCTTGTCAGGGAGATTGGACCTCTATATGACTGATAATTTATTTGTGGCCGACCATGCCTTTGCTATTCATGTATTAACATCGCTATCTGTGGATGAGATATTACCACCTAGGTACATGAATTGTTCTACTGGCTTAATGGTGGAAAAATAAAGGAAACATCTCCACATTTTCATATATATTAAACATTATTTGTACCAAAAACATAGTTTGATTTTTGCTCAAAACCGAAGCTACACATCATTAAAAGACGAGAAAAGTATTGTCTGAATTTTTAAAGAAAAGTAGAAAGAAAGCGAAAAATAAGAAAAGGAAAAACGAAAACAAACAAATCATACGTAACTTGATTTGGTGCAAATCCTATTATCATATATTCTACTTTTATTCGGTCTATATCTGGATCTGAATAGCTTCTCTGTTATTTCTTCTTGTAGTCTGTATCCGTTGTTTTTTTTTAGTAACGAACACAAGACTTTATCTTTTTTTTAGATGTCTTTATTTATTTAACCTAAGTTCCAAACACGCGTGGAGAAGTGGCCATTTGGACAAATGCTCCATTTTGCGCCCGTTTCGCCCCGTCACGTAACCGAGACTGACTTCACAAGTTTCGGTTCCCACGTTGGCTCTGGTGAACGAGAGAACAGGTCAATCAAACGGTTAAATCTTGTCAATCAACTTACACTGTATTTTTCCATGAAACTACCGTTATTTTAAATTTTAGACCACAGTACATAATTAAAAGACAACCTATCAATTAGAGGTTTGAGTGTATAACTTGCCACAGTAAATGATTATCTTGTTTTATTCGATTGAGTCTAGTTTGGTTTTAAGGTACAGAAACGACGGTTGAAAGTACTAATCTATTTCAATGGAATGAAAAGATGCAGAGAGAGAGAGAGAGAAAGAGAGAGAGAGAGAGAGAGAGAGAGAAAGTGTGTGTGTGTGTGTGTGTGTGTTAAAACAATATCATTATGCATTTTACATATTAAACATTTGTTTAATAGCTCTTAAAGTATGCATATCAAACATTGTAATAGTTGAAATATCATACTATGATATATCCATAGGTCCCGTAAGACATTATTATTATTATCATTATTACTAGCAAAATAAAAAGAAACCCTCCGGGCGATGTAAAAATGATATTTTGAAAGATATTGCCTGAGGGGATGGGAGCTGCAAATTCAATGTCATAGAGTGTGTACCATAAATATGTAAAATCGTCAAATTTATTAAAGGAGTAAAAAAAAAAAGAAAGAAAGAAAGACAATTTGAAATGGAAACAGTTCCGATAACTTTAAGTTTTATATTAGAATAAAACAATCTATATATAAATTGTTGTGAGGTTTTAAGGGGTCAAATAAGAACAAAACGACGGGTAACAAATGTAGAAAAATGTATTAACAGAAAGTAGACAAATACAATAGAGAGATGTGGAAATTACGTCCGACGAACAGAGTTATTGGCATACTCGCATTGGCTTACTGCTAAGCCACAATTATCCCTGTTAATTATAGTAACCTGTCGGCACATTCCATTAGTCTTATAGGGTGTATCACCTATAACATAAATATATAACGCCAGGCATCTATTTATTGAAACAATATATTTCAATATATTGTCTAACGTTGCATGCTCACATTTTGAGTATATTTATTCTATGTTATGACGTTGGGTTATGTGTTGGGTAATGTGACGTAAGCAGTGACACAGTTTTTGTTACAGACAAAAACCGGAAGCGAATCTCCATTATTAATAGATAATTATTATTATTACTAGCAAATATATGCACCCTCCGGGTGCAAGTATTTAAGTTTTAATATAATAAAATATCATGTTAAATTAGAAAGGCTAATGAAACTGAATAAGAATTCAGATAAAAATATTTGGAACAGAGGGGGTATAATCGGAAAATAGAACAACTTGGAAACTAACTGTTCCACCATTTTCCCTTACTCCCGTGTTTCAGTGATAAATTTCCCTAATTTAACTATTTAGTTAAAATAGGAAGAAAAGAATAAAATTACAGTTATTTCTTTATGTTAATAGATTTCTGTTAAGATTTATCCCCGAGATTTTTGCTCATATTTATTAAGATAAAACCAAACAATTAGAAATCAATAATACTAAGCATATATTTATTAAAATCAAATTTTTTAAGATCAATATGCAAATTAGCCTTCCCATTCACACTGTAAACCGCTATTTCGTTGAATATATAAATATAATTGCATGTTATTAGTATGTAGATCCGGTCAACACCGGGGGTCCAGTGGCTTCGGCCCTGGATCTTTACGAGTTAATAGCGTCGATCCCAGGGGGCCATCCCCCCAGGCAACACCTGCCCCCTCGATTTAAAGGGGCAGGGCTGGGTTTATTGCCCAGCGCCTGAGGCGCCCCCCTTGAGGGGGAATGCCGACGGGATCGACGCAATTTTTCACCTGCCACTCCATGAGCTTCGGTTTGTGGGTGGTCCCACGTTAATAGGGACTTTGTGCCTGACCCGTACAAGTGGGGTACGCGGTAAATACAGTATGTAGATCCGGTCAACACCGGGGGTCCAGTGGCTTCGGCCCTGGATCTTTACGAGTTAATAGCGTCGATCCCAGGGGGCCATCCCCCCAGGCAACACCTGCCCCCTTGATTTAAAGGGGCAGGGCTGGGTTTATTGCCCAGTGCCTGAGGCGCCCCCCTTGAGGGGAATGCCGACGGGATCGACGCAATTTTTCACCTGCTACTCCATGAGCTTCGGTTTTGTGGGTGGTCCCACGTTAATAGGGACTTTGTGCCTGACCCGTACAAGTGGGGTACGCGGTAAATACAGTATGTAGATATGGTCAACAGTGGCTTCGGCCTCTGGACCATTGATATAATTAACGGCGTCGATCCCAGGGGGCCATCCCCCCAGGCAACACCTGCCCCCTCGATTTAAAGGGGCAGGGCTGGGTTTATTGCCCAGTGCCTGAGGCGCCCCCCCTCGAGGGGAATGCCGACGGGATCGACGCAATTTTTCACCTGCCACTCCATGGGCTTCGGCTCGTGGGTGGTCCCACGTTAATAGGGACTTTGTGCCTGACCCGTACAAGTGGGGTACGCGGTAAATATCATGTAGATATTGTTAACAGTCTTAATGATGTAAAACAATTTTACTAATAATTGAGGTTTAAATAAAAAATAAAATCATGGAGAATGTGATGTAAATAACAAAGGGAATTGTGACTTGAATAGTAATATAGTTTCGGTTACAGACAGACAAACCCACAATCTCCATTATAATAAGATTAGTAGTAGTAGTAGTTTTTCACACCAGCGTTAGCTGATGGTCTTTCGCTGGAGTCTGTGAGTGACAACAATTCACCTCAAGTGTCCAAGACACTTCTAAGAATAGCTGATTTCAACAATGCTGTTTTCTGGGTAATCTCCATTCTTTCTCTGATTTCCAATTTCTTCAGTCTTTTTTCCAAGCTTCTTGGGACTGTTCCTAGTGCACCACATACAATTGGTATCACTTTCACACTCATATTCCACAGCTTTTTCAATTCTCTAGCAGGTCGAGGTATTTGTATATCTTTTCATTTTCCTTCATCTTCACCCTGTGATCTGCTGGAACTGCAAAATCCACCAGATGACAAGTTCTCTATTATTATTATTATTATTAGTAGTAGTAGTAGTAGTAGTAGTAGTACAAAATAAAAAAGAATATAAAATAGTTTTATATATAAAAATATAAAAATAAAGATATAAAAATAGATTTTTGAAACATATTGCTTGAGGGGTGGGAGTAAAAAATTCAATGTCAGCGAGTTTGTACCCTAAGTAAGTAAAATCCTCAAATTCATTAAAGGATTAAAAAATAAAACAATTTGAAATGTAAACTTTAAATATGTATTAAAATGAAACAAACTATATATAGATATATAATACCAGTTATGTATTTATTAAAACTTGTTTTAAAAAACAATGAGGACTGTCTAATGTTGCATGTTCAAATTTTGAGTGTATTTATTCTATGTTATGACGATTGTGGGGTAATGTGACGTAAGCAGTGACGTAGTTTTTGTTACAGACAAAAACCGGAAGCGAATCTTTATTATTAATAGAGATTATTATTATTAATAGTAGTAGTAGTAGTAGTAAATGGTAGTATTTAAAAGGGAATCCCGTTTTTCAACTGTAAAATGTAATTAATTTTTTCATTATCCCTGAGTTGTACGTTTTCTAAATCAATTTTCTTTAGCATGACCACAGACGCTCCAATTGTGAGAGAAAAAGAAACAAAAGTGACATGGACTTTAACATTAAGTTATATAGGTAAATACACAGTGTGACTAAGTGTTTATTTCTGATGTTCTAAGAGGAAAAGGTTAAATATATCTTTTCAAAA
>CM042159.1:94055350-94085350 GCA_023376005.1 Doryteuthis pealeii | reverse complement strand
ATCTACCCTGAAAATACGAATTTATTCGAATCAATACAACTGCATGTTTTAACACGAAAATATCATAAAATGTGAAATTAAATTAATTGTTATTAAGAATGGTGTTAAGAATATTATATATGTATGTATATGAATAAATAAATGAATATATACGTGTGTGTGTGTGTGTGTGTGTGTGCGCGCATGTGTGTGTCTAAATTATTTACGCTACGTGTACGATTTGACACAAGGTCACAAGTATGGGGCATACAGCGAAGATCAAAGCCGCTATTCAGTATTAAGGGATTTACGAGACTATCTTGGTAACCATTACACAAACACTGAGCACCTATAGACAATACATTGGATTCACCTCAACCACATTGTCACATCGTCTAACCCTCCATTTAACAGATAATAGCTCCATTTCACAACACCTAAAATTACATTCATGCCCCTACTATAATTACCGAAATATTCTAACGGAAAATACACACATTCTGCACAAAGAAAAAAATAAACAAAAACTCCAAATACTAGAAGCTTTATACATAAAACAATACAAACCATCCTAAACAAAATTAATTTCCAATGCAGTACAAACATTTTAAAATGCCTATAACACCTTTCTCATCAATTCTTCTCCTTCCAGCCTCCACATTAATATAATTTAAAAAAATTAAAAAACTGGAACACATCACCCCTGATGATGGCACTTCGAAGTGCCGAAAGTACTCGGGACTTGAACTTTGGTGGACTTATCCACGAATTCCACCTAAATATTAAAAAGTTGGCCAGAAAACTCGAAAAGATCAAAAATAAAATTGTTAAACAGGAGATGTGTCTTTTGTTTAATTCTGCACACACACACACACACACACACACACACATGTATGTATATATATATATATATATATATATATATATATATATATATATGCAAATCTATATATATATATATATATATGTATGGTATTTGTGGAAAAGGTGACTTACCGTTGAAACAGGTCACAATGGTTAGTTGATGCAAGATTCACAATGACAAGGCAGCGATATAACAAATATAAAGTGCTCAATACGTTAGTAGAGCAAATTTATCATGATAAATTAATTACCGTGTACCTTTATCATAATATGCATATATATATATATATATATATATATATATATATACGCAAATCTCTCTCTCTCTCTCTCTCTCTCTCTCTATATATATATATATATATATATATATATATATACGTACTATTCCCAACTTGTATAGATCTGTGTTTTGTGTCTGTTTCTCTTGCACTAGTTTCTCGGCTCTTCTTGCCACAATTCAGGTATTCTCCTCCTGTAATTAAAAAGCAAAGACAATAATATAAAATCGAAATTAATTAAATCTTTCCTTTTTGCCCAGTTGAAAAACAAAGAAGCCAAAAAAAGAACAAAAAGAGAAAATAAGCCAAAAAGAGAAAAGATAAGACACGACAAATTGGGTGCAAAAGAATCTCATTAAATTAAATCTTCAATAAAACATTAACTGAGAAATCCTGAATAGCCTCTGGCCACACTAGACATCAGTTTCTACCCTTTCACACACTCACCCTCTCTCTCTCTCTCTCTCCTCTTTTCTTTTTTTCTTCTTTTCAATTTCCCGCTTCTCTATCCCTCCCCATCTCCTCTCCTATATTGCTGTATTCTTTATTCTCTGCCTCTCCCCCCTCTCTCTCTCTCTCTGCTTCTCTCTCCTTTTTTCTCTCTCAATTTCCCGCTTCTCTATCTTCCACTCCCACATCCCCTGTATTTTCTATTCTTTTCTCTCTCTCTCTCTCTCTCTCTCTCTCTCTCTCCATTTCCTGCTTCTCCTTCCTCCTCTCTCCACTCTCGCATTACCTTTATCTTCTCTCTCTCTCTCCTTTTTTCTTTCTCTCAATTTCCTGCTTCTCTATCCCCCTATCCCCACTCCCATATCCCCTGTATTCTCTATTCTTTTTCTTTCTCCCTCTCTCTCTCCTCTCTCTCTCATTTCCTGCTTCTCTTTCCTTCTCTCTCCACTCTCGCATTACCTTTATCCCACCCCCCTCTCTCTCTCTCTCTCTCTCATACGATTCTTGTTTCACATGCTCTCCCTCCTTGCTCTCCTAATATCTCTCCCTTCTTTTTCTAACTTTTCTCTTCTCTCTTTTATTGAGACTCTCTCTCTCTCTTTCTCTTTCTCTCTCCCCTTTTCAATTTCTCCGACATTACCAATATTCTTCTTCTTCTTCTTCTTCTTCTTCTTCTTCTCTCTCCGTCCCCCCCTCTACGCTTCTCTCTCTCTCTCTCTCTCTCTCTCTCTCTCTCTCTCTCTCTATTTCCTGCTTCTATCTCACATGCGTCTTGTTCCATACACTCTCTCTCCTTGTTCTCCTATTTATTTATTTCTTTTTAGAACTCTTCTCTCTCTCTTCTCTCTTTGTTGTGACTCTCTCGCTCTCTCTCTTTCTCAACTTCCAGCTTCTACCCGCTCTTTCCCTCTCACTCTCTCATTACCTGTATTTTCTCAATTTCTCTCTTCTCTCTCTCTCTCTCTCTCTCTCTCTCTCTCTCTCTCTCTCTCTCTCTGTCTCCACATACCATTGTATTATTCTTCTCTCTATCCCTGTCCTTCTTTTAATTTCCTGCCCTCTCTCTCTCTCTCTCTCTCCCTCTCTCCCCTCTCTCCCTCTACCCTCTTTCTCTCTCAATTTCCTGTTTCTCTCTTTCCATCTCATCTTCCACTCTTGCTCATCCATTCTCTCATTAACTTTGTTATGTCTTTACTTTCATTCGTTCTCTCCTATTTTTCGCACTATTCTATTTTCTCTTTTGTTGTGACCCCTCTCTCTCTCTCTCTCTCTCTCTCTCTCAATGACCTACTATCTCATCTCTTTTTTTGCTTCCCCCCCTCTCTCTCTTCCTTTATCGTTCCTTCTCTCTCTTGTTTTCAATATCAATTTCTTTTGATTGTAATCAATTAATACCAGCTATATTGGGAAACAGACAATTTTGCTTTGTTAATTTGACATGTGCTTGGCTCTGTGTATGTATGTATGTATGTGTGTGTGTGCCCCCGCGTTCACGCTCTCTTTGTGTGTGTGTGTGTGTGTGTGTGCTCTTGTGTATAGGCATCTACACACACACACACACACACACATATATATATATTATATATATATATATATATATATATATTTCTTCTTCTGATTTTCAGCTTCCTTTCGATGAGTCAGATTAAAAACAAGCTCTGATGATGATTTTATAAATCGAAATATTGTTCATATTAGCTATGAATGATATAAAATATTTTATTTAAATAGAATCGTGTTTTTTCATACACTTTTATCTATCTATCATCTATCTCTCTCTTCTCTCATTATATATATATATATATATATATATATATATATATATATATAGTGTGTGTGTAGTGTGGGATTGGCACTGTTTCAGCTTTTATTGAATATATTTATTTTTCATTAAATATATAAAACCTTTATATATTTTTTATATATATATATATATATAATTGTGTGTGTGTGTGTGTGTCGAAATTTTCAGTACTTTTTGACACACCTTGTATCCTGAAAAAACAAGGTTCCATTCATCCTTCATTTCTATCTTGGTAAATACAGCTTTAAAATCTGTACTTTTTGACACACCTTGTATTCTGAAAAAAAATAAGGTTCCATTTATTGTTCATTTCTATTTGGTAAATAGAGCTTTAATCTCGATACTTGCTAGACACACCTCGTATATATATATATATATATATATATATATATATATATAGAAGAGAGAGAGAAGAGGTAGACTAACATGGGACGTTGTACAGAATGCATGTTTATTGTAGGTAGTGATGTCGATGTTATAACGTTTCAGTCTGTTGGGCCGGGATAGCTCAGTCGGTAGAGCGTTCGGCTAGAAACCACAAGGTTCTTGGTTCGATACTGGCCCCCGCCAACTCAGCGTATGAGTAGCACAGGGATCTGTGCGGTAAAGTAAGGAGCTGATGGTAGGTGTGGCGCTCCACCTCAGACGCTAAAACAATCTCCTTGGTCTAGCGCTATTGAAAAGGGGATAGACTCCTCGCTGACTGGCTGATACCGACTTTAGGCCGCCCCGACGACTTTACTTATATATATATATATATATATATATATATATATATATATATGTAGTATTCTATATTTACAAGTGTGATAGAGCACGACATAAGTTAGGATAGTTTGATAAATTGATGGTTACCAAACGCCGTTGAGGCCGTTGTCTATGCTGACTTAACTTCTGATTGCTCCACATTCGTAGCCTTGTACCAGACTGAAGTAAACAGTAAATATTCTGTCAGGTAGTTGTCTGTTTTCTTTTTGTAATTAGATAGACAAGCAAACAAATATACGTCTCACTCGTGCAAGTATTCAATTTATCAGGTACGTCACTAATGAATACGTAGTTGATTGTTGGAGACTCGCAGGATGTTGTAAAAAGTCTCCTCACAAGAAAAACACGACATTGAAACACTGATCTGCGCATGCGTACGCACATGCGCACGCCGTAGTGTTCTCTCCTGAATTATCGAATCTGAAAGTAATGATATTGCAACTGGCTGTGACGTTTTCCTTTTCGTCTCCTATCAGCCGTTCCCCCCCCCTCTCTCTCTCACACACGCACTTGCTCTTTCTCTCCATCTCACACACACACACACACTCTCTCTCTCTTTCTCTCTCTCTCTTTCTCTCTCTCTCTATTACACGCACTCTCTATCGACCTCTCTACCCTTCTTTCTTTCTTTCTTTTTTCTTTTCTTTCCCAAACCCTTCAAATCTTCCCCTCTCCCTTTTCTTTCTCTCTCTCTCTCTCACTCTCTCTTTATCTATATCTCACACAAGCTCTCTTTATCTCTCTCTCTTACATTTCCCCCTCTCTCTCTCTTCTTGTTTATCTGTTTTACTTTTTTCTTCCCCCCCCCTCCAAATCCCCCCCTCTCTCTCTCTCTCTCTCTGTCTATCTATCTTAGTCTATTCATATCTATATATCTATATTGTAATATCTATCTAAAAAAAACTCTCACACTTTCTCTCTCTCTCTCTCTCACACACACACACACACACACACACAACACACACATATATATATATATATATATATATATATATATATAGAGAGAGAGAGCATGTATGACATGCTCTCTCTCTCTATCACACACACACACAATTCTTTTGTTAATTTACATTTTTTGTCAATTTACGTACGTACTTATCTAAGCCTATCCATATCTATTTGATATTTTGGTTTATTCATATCTATCTATCTTGGTATGTTTATACCTATGTATCCATATTCATATTTATTTATATATCCTGGTGTATTTATATCTATCTATATTTCCATCTATATATTTGTCTATTCTCTCTTGGTCTGTTCATATCTATCTTCGTCTATCTATCTATATTGGTGTATTCATATATATATGTATCTATACTGATGTATTTATATATCTATCTCCCTCTCTCTCTCTCTCTCTCTCTCTCTCTCTCTCTCTCTCTATATATATATATATATATAATCTTATTATAATGGAGATTGTGGGTTTGTCTGCCTGTAACCGAAACTATATTACTATACAAATCACAATTCCCTTAGTTATTTGCATCACATTCTCCATGATTTTACTTTTATTTAAACCTCAATTATTAATAAAATTGTTTAACATTATTAATACTGTTGACTATATATACATACTAATGACATACAGTTGTATTTATATATATACAACAAAATAGCGGATTACAGTGTGAATGGGAAGGCTAATTTGCATATTGATATTAAAAAATTAATTTTAATAAATATATGCTTAGTATTATTGATTTCTAATTGTTTGGTTTTTATCTTATTTATGAGCAAAAATCTCTTCAATATATCTTAAAAGAATTCCATTAACAAGAAGAAATAACTGTAATTTTATTCTTTACTTCCTATTTTAACTAATTAGTTAATTAGGAAAATTTACCAATGAAAGACGGGAGTAATGAAACATGATGAAAGAGTTTCAAAGTTGTTCTATTTTTCAATTATACTCCCTCTGTTCCAAATCTTTTTATCTGCATTCTTATTCATTTTCATTAGCTTTTCTAATTTAATATGATATTTTATTATATTAAAACTTAAATACTTGCACCCGGAGGGTGCATATATTTGCTAGTATATAGTATATATATATATATATATATATATATATATATATATGAGAGGTATCCAAAACTTGGTAGTAAGGGATGATTCTATATGTGATTTCTAAGATACACTGTATTATTATTGTATGATCCAGTATGTATAAATACAGTGAATCTTTAAATCACCACAGAGAGCTCAATGTATAATAAACTTTTTAGATTATATACAGAGCAATATTTATCTTTAAAAGGAAGGAAAAACTCAACACCGTTATTCCATAATAAATTTATTTCGACCAAAATTGGGGCCTTTATAAATCTAAGTTGATTTAACAAAACTCCCTAAAATCCAGTCTCAAATATAATATATATATATATATATATATATATATATATATATACATACATATATATATATATATATATATATATATATATATCTTCGTCTATCTATATCAGTCTATTCCTATCAATCTATCTTAGTCTATTCATATCTATATATCTATCTTGGAATATTCATAACTATCTATCTAAAAAAAAACACTCACAATTTTCTCTCTCTCCCCTCACCCCCTCTCGCTCATATATATATATATATATATATATGTTTATTTCAACTCGGGAAAATTACCTATATAGCTATCTATCTATATATCTCCATCTCTCGTACATTTCCCCCCCCTCTCTCTCTCTCTCTTCTTGTTTATTTGTTTTACTTTTTTTCTTTCCCCACCCCTTCTAAATCCTCTCTCTCTCTCTCTCTCTCTCTCTCTCTCTCTCTATATATATATATATATATATATATATATATATATCTATCTATCTTAGTCTATTCCTATCAATATATCTATCTTAGAATATTCATAACTATCTATCTAAAAAAAATACTCACAATTTGTCTTCTCTCTGTCTGTCTCTCTCTCGCATATATATATAAGTGTTTATTTTCAACTCGGAAAAATTACCTGTCTATCTATCTATCTATCTATCTATCTATCTATCTCTCTCTCTCTCTCTATATATATATATATATATATATATATATATATATATATTCTCTCTCTCTCTCTCTCTCTCTCTCTCTCTCTCTCACACACACACACACACACACACACTCACTCACGCACTGTCTCCCTCTTCTCACACCCTCGATATTTGTTCGAATGGAACGTTTTCTAATTTATTTTGGGGGGAAATTAACGTGCGTCGAAGGAAAACATTTTGTGTGTCGAGTGAAAAATTCATTTAATTAACTTTTGATTACGCCGCAGCCGAAGCCACGGCTTGGGCGTTCCCGCTAAGCAATAAAACCGAAAAGTAACAATTTGTTATGTCGATCCTGGTACCCATCCACAACCCCCACCCCACCCCCAACCATCAACCCCCTCCCATCTACTGCCTTCTTTCCTTTCACCCCCCCCCCCTCTCGCTGCTGCACACAGTCTCTTCTTGATTTTTATTATTGTCTCTTTTCATCACCCCCCCGTACATACACAAAACTACCTTCCTTTTCTTTTCCACTATACTAACGGTATATATATATATTATATATATATATAATATATATATATATATATATATATATATAATATATATATATATATATATATATATATATATATATTGAGTTCGTACACTCCTTTATCTTTTAAGTTTTGTCCGATATAGAATCTCGTTTGATAAAATGCTGAACACACACACACACACACACACATATATATATATATATTATAAAATGGGTACAAGAGATAACCTAATCGAGTTTCACCATAAGGATTTTCAGGGTTAAATCCACTGAATTAATCGAGACACCGATTAATAGCAGTCGATTTCACGTGTGTGGTCATTGTATTGCAATTTAACCCTGAGGATCCTTATGGTGAAGCTCGAGTAGATTATCTCTAGTACCTATTTTATAATAAATTTTCTCTACTTAGTATTGAGCACTTTGTCTTTGTTATATCGCTGACTTACCCCTCTGAATTCTACACTTACTAACCAACGTGACCAAATTCACCGGTAAGTCAACTTTTCCTTTATATATATATATATATATATAGGTGAGTTCGTACACTTCTTCGATTGTAATCCTTTACTTCATTTAATTTAGCATGAATCTAGATACACTACAGTGCACCCGGCGAGAATCGAACTCACTGATTTGTTCGTGTTGCTCATTAACCATTACACCAGACGTGTTACTGTTCGTATTACAATTGTATTAGAAGAATTCCCTGTGTAGTGTCGAGACGAAATGGCCATCCCGAAATAGTTTTATTACTTTTACAGAAATCTGCTCGAGCCGACTGGCGGAGAGGGCCGGTAGGGAGAGGGGGTGGCTGTCTAGAAGAAGAAGAAGAAGAAGAAGAAGAAGAGTCTCGCCAATCAATTTTTGCTGCTTTTGGTTTTTATCTTTCTGATCCATTTAGTTCTTCTATGAAGGTAAGTTGGATACACTGAGATAGAAGTGTGTAGATAGACAAACGGACAGGAAGGGATAGATAGATAGATAGATAGATAGATAGATATAGTGTGAGGTAGATAGATAAAAGTAAAAGTAAAGTCGTCGGGGCGGCCTAAAGTCAATATCAGCCTGTCAACGAGGGAGTCTATCCAATTTTCAATAGCGCTCGACCAAGGAGATTGTTTTAGCACCTGAGGTGGACCACCACACCTACCATCAGCTCCTTACTTTTTACCGCACAGATCCTTGTGCTACTCATACGCTGAGTTGTTGTGGGCTGGTATTGAACTAGGAACCTTGTGGTTTCTAGCCGAACGCTCTACCGACTGAGCTAACCCGAAATAGAATGAGGCAGGTAGATAGATATTAACATAGTGAGATCGATATTAATAGATAGATAATGGCGGATACACTGAGATAGACCGGGATCATCATCATCATCATGTCGCGCTATTAGCACGGATATCCATAACAATCTCTCGCCAACCTTTCCTATCATTCATTTTTCCAGGGAGGTCCTCTGCGCAGCAACCTGCATCTTTGCTTAGTTGGTCAATGTAGGTCCTTGATGGACGGCCCACACTAGCATGTCCGTGTGTTGGCTTCCACAGAAGAACGTCACTTATGAGCTCATCTTTGCTTCTCCAGCAGTGCCCGGCATGTCTTGTCCGTCTCACTTGTATGGTTTGTGAGATGGGGGGCAGGTGGCCATATAGCTGTTTCCTCGTGGGGTGCTGCTTCCACGATTTATTCAGGACTACACGCAGCATTCTTGTGCAGCTCCCGTCCAGCTTATTCTCAAGGCGCCTCGTTAGGGTCCAAGTGGTGCATCCGTACAGCAACACTGATACAACCACCGCCTGGAAGAAATGTCCGAAGTATAAAATATGTTAACAGGGATATATAGTGGATGCACCGAGATAGTCTAGTGTAGAAAGACAGATGTTTATGAAGAGTGAGATAGATTTAAATAGACTGAGGTAGATAGACAGATAGATAGTAGCAAGGGTTGACATGCCGTAAAATCCAACCAACCAATTAACTTGTAATTCTCTCTCTCTTCTCTCTCTCTCTCTCTATATATATATATATATATATATATATATGTGTGTGTGTGTGTGTGTGTGTGTGTGTGTGCTTAATTGGAGTCGTACCTAATTTTGAAAATTAATTAATTAATAATGAATTAGGCGGGAATGCCTATTTAAATGTATGGCTAAAGAAATCGAGAAAAATTTTTCTCGATTTGTTTAGCCATACATTTAAATAGGCATTCCCGCCTAATTTATTATTAATTGATTAATTTTCAAAATTAGGTACGACTCCAATTAAGCACATATTCTCCCAAAAATTGTCGGCAAAAAGCCATTCCAAACACACCGTGTTTACAACTTATCATATATATATATATATATATATATATCCTGTTACCTCTCCTCTCTCTCTCCTTCTCTCTCCATCACTTTCCATCTCTCTCTCTCTCTCTTCTCTCTCTCTCTCTCTCTCTCTCTCTCTCTCTCTCTCAAGTATTCTTCGTATATCTTATTGATTTTGTATTCTAATTGTAGAGTACCCTTCATCACCATTACTCCCAGGTCCACTCTTACCCGAAGTGGTAGTACCTGTTAGGGTCTCATGACATGCTGTAAAATCCAACCAATCAGCTATCTTGTAATTCTCTCTTTTTTTTCCAAGTGTTCTTCCTTCTTACTGATTTGGTATTCTAATGTTTTGTGACGCACAATTAAAGCTTTAGAGGATTTCTCTGTATCTGTTCTGTGATTGGTCGAAAATAGGGAATATAAATTACGGTCATTTGATTGGCTAGTAATCTCTGATTAATTGATAAGAGAGAGAGAGAGAGAGAGAGAGAGACGGAGGGGAGGGAGAGAGAGAATATATATATATATATATATATATATATATATATATATATATAAGAGAGAGAGAGAGAGAGAGAGAGAGAGAGAGAGAGAGAGGAGAGAGAAAAAATGTGAGAGTTTTTTAGATAGATTGTTATGAATATTCCAAGATAGATATATAGATATATAGATATGAATAGACTGATAGGAATAGACTGATAGGAATAGATTAATATAGATAGACGAAGATATATATATATATATATATATATATATGAGATAAATGTTGTATTTTAATTCTACGAGTCGTTATCTACTTTTTAACATTGTTTTAAATTGTAAAAACTCTGCTAAGAACGGCTCAAGTCTCTACTCAACGGAGATAGTTGAGCTCTTATTGTATCTATCAATGACACCATTTTGTTTTCTGATACTCAAAGGCAACGTTTCTCAAAGTGGTCTACATAAACCCCATGGGGTCTATACAACAGGCCGAAGCTTCTAAAACGGAAACAAGAGAATGTATCCGTAAGTTTCGCCAACTGCTCTTAAAGCACTTAACAAGTAGTCATGGACCAGTTCATTTACTCCCCAAAAGGTACGATAGGCTAGTCCACAATATTCCCTTATTCTTTCTTTTCTTTTTTTTTTATCTATCTCCATTCATATTGTTACGTTCGCCAGGATGTGACACAAGGTCTTTTTGTAACGTGGGAAGCCACGTATAAACCGAAGCTCCTTCGATGACTAGTCAAAAAATGCATTGATCCCGTCAGCATTCCCCTTTAGAGGTGCCTCAGACATCGGGCAATAAACCCAACCCTGCCCTTTTTAGACAAGGGGATAGGTTCTGTCTGGGAAGATTACATTGGGGTTACGCGATTAATTTGTCAAGAAGCCGAAGGCCCTGAACCGGAAACCAGAGAAGTTCTCATTTCCTACGAAGTTAAAGGCGTGGAGGTATGAATATAGATAGATATTAGTCTAACGTACCCCCCGCTCAAGTCAGGGCACGGCTCAAGGTCTTTTTAACGTTGAAAGTCACGTATAAACCAAAGCTCATATGATGGCTAGTCAAAAAATGTGTGGATCCTGTCGGCATTCCCCTTTTGGGGCGCCCCAGGCACTGGGCAATAAACCCAATATTTCCGCTTTTATACGAGGGGACAGGTACTGTCTAGAGGCCGAAGCCTCTAAACTGGAAATCAGAGAAAGTGTCCATAAGTTTCGCAAACTGCTCTAAAAGCACTTAACAAGTAGTCATGGACCAGTTCATTTACTCCCCATAAGGTACGATAGGCTAGTCCACAATATTCCCTTATTCTTTTTTATTTATTTTATCTATCTCCATTCATATCTATCCATCTATTCTTTTTATATATCTATCTTTATAATAGACATTTTTTGAAGGCAATTGACAACGCAATATATGTTGAAAACTATGTTTATTTACCTTTTTTTTCTTTTTCTTCTTTTTACAACATACTTAATCTTTTCGGAACAAAATTCCATCTTCAGAGTTGTTAGAAGCTTTTAAAAGTATTAGGTGTTTTTCAATAGTACGTATCTCACGTTGGTGTGATCAACTGTTGATTGAGACGTTGAATGAACGCTGGAAAATTTGAAAAGCCTCTAAACTGGAAATCAGAGAAAGTATCCATAAGTGTCGTCAACTTCTTTAAAAGCACTTAACAAGTAGTTCTGGACCAGTTCATTTACTCCCCAAAAGGTACGATAGGCTAGTCCACAATATTCCCTTATTCTTTCTTTTTTTATTTTTTTATCTATCTCCATTCATATTGTTACGTTCGCCTATCGTTTTTTGAACGTTTACAACGCCGTTCCATCAGAGACCAAAGAAAAGTGAGAGGTGCACATGCAAAAATTGGCAAAGAACAATAAGACATAATACGTATTTTAAAAATATAATTTTATTTAGGAAGTCGAAAGTTGGGAGGAGAGAAAAAGATGGGAAAGTTCATGAGCTGATTATCTGTGGTAATAAAGGACTATTTGCTCGTAAATTCCTACCATGAAATAAACTGAAACCCAATTTAAGTCCGTGTTTTTGCAATAAATGTTTTATTTTTCTTGCACCCGTTATATTACAATACTAAATATATTTCCTTTATCTATTTTAATATTCACTTCAATGTGTATATTCTAAAAGTTTTTATTTTGTGAGAATCATTAGTTTTAAAGTGGGGTTTCGTTTTTACACTTAAACTTTTTACTCGTAAATTCCTACCATAAAATGCCCAAGCCTAATTTTATGGTAGGAATTTACGAGTAAAAAGCTGAATATTACTTTTTGTTGTTGTTATCTATTTTCTTTTTGGCTTTGGTACTCTAAAATAAAAACGTCAGATTTTAATCATCGTCGACGAAAAAACAAAATTACGGTCATAAAAAATAGGATCCAATTTATGCCTAAATTGTAAAACGAGCCCCCACTTTAAAACTAAACATTCTCACAAAATAAAAACTTTTAGAATATAAACATTGAAATGAATATTAAAATAAAAAAAATATATATATTTTGTATTGTAAAATAACGGGTGCAAGAAAAATAAAACATTTAATACAAAATACGGACATAACATGGGGTTTCAGTTTATTTTATGGTAGGAATTTACGAGCAAATAGTTCTTTATTACCTTATCTGTATACATCCGCAATAGAAATATTTGTCGGGATAATTTGAATCCCCATAAATATATATGTAAATTGAAGGGAAGTATGAAAGTGATAATATCTATTAAAAATTCCATATCGGAATGTGGCACTTATTTTCGTTTTAGTTACTTCGTTTCCATTCTGCTCATAGCTGTGTGGATGACCACCCTGCGTCTAATTTCTTCTGTCCCCATGAAGATGATATCGGGGTTCCAACTGACCTTAGTAGTAAACTTCTCTTCTATGCCACATGAAGGCGATTTTCGCCCACCCTCAACGAGGTGAAGCATCCAACTCTCTTCGCCAAAAAAACTCCCGAGTGAAAAGCTAAACTAATGATAGGGATCTCTTTCCTTCCCCCCCCCCAAAGAGAGGTGGGGTGTATTTCCGTTCATCCCTTTGCCTTCCTCCTTTCCAGAGGCCGGCCGACGTGACAATGCTGGTCAAAGAAATTCTGTTCCAGATTGGGGTCATTTAGTGTGACACGGACCTCAGCTCTGACGTCACGGAGTTTCGAGAATGTTCAGGGGGTGTTCCCTTTTAACTTTTGAGTTACTCGTAATACGTTACAATATCTATCCATCTATTCTTTTTATATATCTATCTTTCTGTATTAGTCTACTTCTATCTATTCATATATTTCTTGTTCTGGGTTTCCCAAAGTGGTTTACATAAACCCCCTGGGGTCTATACAACAACTTAGCGGGTCTGTAAGTATTCGGGGGTCTACAAAAGGTCTATGGAAACTACTAAGCTTTCTTAGTAATTAGAAGAAATTAATTCTACAAGAATCATGGGAGAACATGCTCATGTTGATATATTTTCAAAAGTTTAAGCCCAATATTTATGAACTTATCAAAAGTCATCAGCTTCACCCATCACTGAAGAATAATTAAAGTTCCAATTACCGTCGAACTGGGAAGATAAGGCAACAAACGGTTGTAATTGAAATACAAACCCGAATGTCACAAAGTCTACTGCAGAATGACAGGATATATATAAGAATCCACAATGTCATTCAAATCAAGCAGTCAAGCAGCCAACAGAACTCAAGGAATGGAATCACCCAAATTCATGAATGGATCATTCTTGATTTCTATATATACCAACTGTCTTGGACACTGCTTAAGTGTATTTAGTTAGCTGCTGTTATTCAAACCAACAGTAGACTTACTGACCTCAATAATCACACGAGGAAATGTGCTTCCTTGGTAAATTATAAAGTTAGTATTAAATATTTTCAGATCTTTTTTACATGTTATGCTTACTTTACTGTTTATTTTACGGTTATTTTACTATTTGTTGAATTATTTTATGATATAAGGCATGGGGCAAATGGTCACTCCTAAATATAGACTCGTTGACTACCACGTGACCACCGAAGGCATTTCTATTG
Organism: Doryteuthis pealeii; assembly: GCA_023376005.1. Classification (NCBI taxonomy): domain Eukaryota; kingdom Metazoa; phylum Mollusca; class Cephalopoda; order Myopsida; family Loliginidae; genus Doryteuthis; species Doryteuthis pealeii. The sequence continues at coordinate 94,070,797 of CM042159.1, read as the reverse complement.
TCCAATCACTGGCACTGCTGCTGCTGCTTATGCTGTATTAATAGAGACACCATTCTGAGCTTATTTCATTGACACTTGGATTCTCTTGGACGACAGACTCCAAAGAATACCTAACACCGGATTCTTATTGGCTTGCTTACTTACTTATTACATCTGGAACTAAGGATGCCGACCAGATACTTAACACTATTAACAGTTTTACATAAACATTTGTGCAGAATTCATTAATTACACCGCCCTGTCGACTGGGGCGTTAGAATGCACCGACTGCACCTCTGCAGAGGGGTAAGACTCCCCCAATGGGGCCATCTGTTGGCCGTCGTTGGCGACCGTGATGCTTAAGGATAGAGCCCAGGGGTGAGCAGTTCATGACCTGCAATGCTCCACTTTGGCCCTATCTTGGGCTAGACGGGCGGTCGGAGAGCCCTCCGATCAATCGGCTGGTCATGTCAAGCCCTAGCACCTATATGATTTCCCCCAACCCTATTGCCTTATGGCAAGCCCCAACCTCTTTTTATCATATGGGTGCTAGAAGGCGGTGGCTGCGGGTCTACATGTCCTGGGAATGACGTTAAACTCTATCTGATGGTGAGGTTCCAGTTTTGGAGGTTTGGGGAATGTGGAACACCCCTTCATCACATCGCTCCCTGGTCCACTCTGACCCGGAGTGGTAGTACCTGTTAGGGTCCCATCAAATGGTTTAAATAGAAAAATGTATTCATAAAAAATTATCCATTAAGAATTGATTTATTTCAAAACTTTATCGGCATTAAATGACCCATTGAGGTTGATATGCCGTAAAACAAAACAAACCAAACATTAATTACATAATTGATTATAACAAAACAATTGCAAGGTGGACTGGGTTATATAAGGAGGGGGTCTATGGACTTTCAAATCCTGGAAGTAGCCCCCTACAAAAACAAGGCACCTGTACGGCCACTTACCTCCCATCATAAAGGCAATCCAAGTAAGTAAAAAAAAAGGCATACTGGGCACTGATGGAGAAGTAAGGACGAACTCATAAGTAACATTCACTTGTGGACACTTAGCTATAGGCTCTAACCATTAGACCACGCTATATTCACCTGCCTTCCTCCAGTGTTCCCTGCATAACCGAACATATTAATGACCCAACCTTTTAAAGTGTCAAAGTATTAAAAATAATTTCCCAGGTTGGGTCATTACTATATTCGGATACACAGGGAACACCTGAGGATGGCCAGAGGATACACTGTCCGAAACGTTGTTTTTATACATACCACAATAAAGATGAGACAAAAGTCCGAAACATGAAAATTATTCAAACCTATTCCTATTACTCTTCGGGTTTTCTCTCGGAGATGTTCTACGCTAGAAGCTCGTAGTGGAGTGGAATGGCCTATTGTCGGTATCAGCCAGGCAGCGTGGGAGTCCACCCCCTTTTCAATATCGCTAGATGGGTTGTTTTTGCGTATGAGTTGGACTGGCAAAAACTCACATTGAGCCACGTCTCGTCCAAGAATTGTTATGTTCACTTTACTGTTTATTTTACGGTTATTTTACAACTAACTGTTTTTGCATTAACGTTTGTGTAGAATTCATTAATTACATAATTGGTTGAAAAAAAAAACTACTACTATAAGGTGGACCGGGGTATATAAGAAGGCGATCCATGATAGGTCAATCAAATTTCTATAGGGGTCGACGTACTTAAAAGTTTGAAAACCCCTGCTTTAAATCTTGATATCCTATTATAATGGAGATTCGGTGTTTTTCTGTAACTGAAACTACGTCACTGCTTACGTCAAAATACCTCCAGGAAATGCGTATGTTTATCAATGAGTATTTAATTTATAGTCAAAATCGTTAATACATAGAATAAATCTTATTCAATAACGATGTCTCTATGGAAATCTGAGTTAGATTTGCCTCGAAACAGCCCGTGTTATTAATGCATTTAAAATCCAGCAGTGTGACTTATATATCACAAAGAAATCAATGTTTGCATAATATATGGTGTAGTTAATTTGTGTACTGGTTTTAAGGAATGTGGGTTTAATAAATAATTACTTGGTGTTATTGATCTCTAATATTATTGTTTTCTTCACCAACGTATTAAAATCAATCCTGATCAATGAATGATTTTATATACAATTGAATTAAGATATGATTGAAATGAGTGTAATCTTTTTATATCATATTTTTATTACTATAAATTCTGAGGAAGCTTCACTAAATACCGAGGCGAAATATCGATTGAATTCAGTTACTGTGTTGTTATATCCACTTTTCCCTCTATTTTTCAACCACAATATATATATATATATATATATATATATATATAATGCTTTCTCACCTCATCTCAATGTCATGACTATAAGTTTCACGCATTTTTCATGGATATGTAATTTTCAGATGAAATGTGCGTATTTGAAGCGATATTTCTAATTATCTTTTTTTGTTTTCGGAATCACCCGTATTCAAGATTTTTTAAAAATCTCAAATAATTTATGTTAAACATTTTACACATTTGATTATTAAGATTTTCTATTTTTATCTCACCATTCCAAATTAATTCCAAAGGGGTCTTGGGATCTTAATTCGTTCTTTCTGATTTGTTCCTTGGATTTGCGAGAACCTTATGGGTTTGTCGTTTTCAGTGTGGGTGGGGATGGGGTGTGATAATAATGACACCATTTATGTCTAAATACGTAGAACGTTCTTTCATTAAGATCGGAACATGTAAAATATCCGAATCGTTCAGCGAGTCGGTAAGCCGTCGACTGCCAGGGAATTCGTTAATCAATAATTAATTTAATGTTAATTTCATATTTGAATAATTAAAAATTGGACGTTGCGGGGTGGGGGGTATTTAATTCATATTTTTATTTTTATCTTTTTTTTTTTTTTGCAATCAGAACACAAAATGAAGTTAGTTAATTAATTATCCAGTGGAAGAGTTAATTGATTTTTTTGTTTTGTTTATATTATTATTATTATTATTTGGTGCCGTGGCCAGGATATTATCATTATTGTTATTATTATTATCATTGTTGTTGTTTTTAATTTTAATATCTGAAGGAAAAAGCTAATCCCACACTTTATTGGCGTCTTGTCCCAGTTTCTGTATTATCGTCTAATGAGTCAAGGAAAAAGTAGGTTTCGGTAGAAAACAGAGCGAAGGAAAGAAGAAGAAAAGAAAGAAAGAAAAACGAGGAATAATCTTATTATAATGGATATTGTGCTCTTTTCTGTCTGTAATCGAAACTATACCACAACTCAAGTCACAATTCCCTTAGTTATTTACGTCACATTCTGCATGATTTTATTTTTTATTCAAATTATTAATAAATTAGTTTTACATTATTAATATTGTTGACCATATCTATATACAAATAACATGCAATTGTATTCATATATGCTACAAAATAGCGCTTTACTGTGTGAAGGGGAAGGCTGGTTTGCATATTGATATTAGAAATTTGATTTTGATAACTATGTGCTTAGTATTATGGATTTCTAATAGTTTTGTTTTATTATAATAAATATTAGGTAAATTTTAAAATAAATCCATTAACAAGAAGAAATAACCGTAATTTTATTATTTACTTCCTATTTTAAGTAATTACTTAAATTAGGAAAATTTAGCAATGAAAGACGGGAGTGATGGAAGAGTAAGTTTCTATTTTTCTATTATACTTCTTTCTATTTTAAATTATTTTATCTGCATTCTCATTTTGTTTCATTGGTGTTTCTAATTTAATATAACTTAATATTCGCACACGGAGGGTGCATATATATGATTGTAAAAAGAAAGAAGGAAAAATATAAAGGATAAGAATGAAGAGAAAAATGAAAGTAAGGAAGGAGAAAATAATTAGAGGGATGAAAAAGAAGAATGAATCCAGGAAGAAACAGGTCTCGGTAGAAAACAGAGTGAAGGAAAAAAGGAAAAAGAAAGAAAGAAAAAATGAAAGAAGAATGAGGAATAATAAAAAGAAAGAAGGAAGTTATGGAAGGAAAAAAGTAAAGGATAAGAACGAAGAGAAAATGAAAGAGTAAATAAGAAAATAGGGAAGGAGAAAATAATTAGGGGAATGAAAAAGGAGAAGAAGTCATGGAAGGAATAAGTTTCTGTAGAAAACAGACCGAAAGAAACTAAGAAAGAAAGAAAGAAAGAAAAACGAGGAATAATAAAAAGAAAGAAGGAAGTTAAAGAAGGAAAAGGTAAAGGATAAGAACGAAGAGAAAATGAAAGAGTAAAAAAAAATAGGGAAGGAGAAAATAATTAGGGGAATGAAAAAGGAGAAGAAGTCATGGAAGGAATAAGTTTCTGTAGAAAACAGACCGAAGAAACTAAGAAAGAAAGAAAGAAAGAAAAACGAGGAATAATAAAAAGAAAGAAGGAAGTTATGGAAGGAAAAAAGTAAACGATAAGAACGAAGAGAAAAATAAAAGGGTAAAGAATATGGAGTAAAAGAAAGAGAAGTGAATGAATGAAAAAGAAAGTAGGGAAGGAGAGAGGAAGAATAAGAATTTGAAGAAAGTAAAGTAAATTGGGGAAGAAGAACTATAAAAAGAAGGAAAAAGTATAAAAGAAGACAATACACAAGTGTATTATCCTGGCTTTCATTTTCTCTTCGTTCTTATCCTTTACCTTTTCCTTCTTTAACTTCCTTCTTTCTTTTTATTATTCCTCGTTTTTCTTTCTTTCTTTCTTTCTTAGTTTCTTTCGGTCTGTTTTCTACAGAAACTTATTCCTTCCATGACTTCTTCTCCTTTTTCATTCCCCTAATTATTTTCTCCTTCCCTATTTTCTTTTTTACTCTTTCATTTTCTCTTCATTCTTATCCTTTACCTTTTCCTTCTTTAACTTCCTTCTTTCTTTTTATTATTCCTCATTCTTCTTTCATATTTTCTTTCTTTTTTTTCCTTTTTTCCTTCACTCTGTTTTCTACCGAGACCTGTTTCTTCCTGGATTCATTCTTCTTTTTCATCCCTCTAATTATTTTCTCCTTCCTTACTTTCATTTTTCTCTTCATTCTTATCCTTTATATTTTTCCTTCCTTCTTTTTACAATCATATATATTTCTTCTTCCTCCTTTTCTAATATAGAAAAGGAGGAAGAAGAAATAAGAGATGATAAAGGTTTTAAAAAAGAGCAATGAACACAAAACAGGATGAACGATGGTTTGGCCGTAGCGTGACCCCGAATGGAGAATTGAGTGTCAACCGGAAGTTTCGGGTGTTGACCGGAAGTCACGTGGTGACGTGGAACAACGAAAAAAGGGACCGGCCTCTTTTTGCTTTCGGACGCGTAGGGGAACGGACGGGCCTTTGGTGCCTAGTATGGGGTCACAGTAATCAAATAGTGTTCTCTCTCTCTGCCTTTCCTCCTCTCCGATACAGCGCACGAGGCGAGCACGATAATAAAGGCTAGCAGTTGTAACTACATATTTCTCGCGTTGTAATTTTTATCAACAAGAAGACATTTTTAGTACCGTGAATAAATAGCCATCACCACCGCCCCGTTATGTATATCGCTTTGGGTACTGTGACCAGATATACGACAACGTTACAGATATCGTTTTAGTGCCCGGAAAAAAGGCACCACGTTACACAAGAAAGTATCGGGATTTTTTGTACTTTTTGACACACGTTGTATAGTGAAAAAAATGAACGTTCCATTCATTGTTCATTTCTACCTTGGTAAATACAGCTACAATCCCAATGCTTTTATGACACACCTTGAATGGGTTGACCTAACTTAGCTGGGTCCTGTCGACTGGGGGCAGAAGAATATACCGACTGCACCTCTGCAGAGGGGTAAAATCCTTCTAACTGGGGCCAGCTGTTGGCCGTGGGTGGTAACCTGTAATACTCAAGGACGGAATCCTGGTGGCTGAGCAGTCCGTGACATACAATACTCCACCTCATTTAGGCTAGACGGGAGGTCAGAAAGGCCACCCCCGACCAATCGGCTGGTCACATCTAGCCCTAGCCAAAAAAAATTAACGTTCCATTCATTGTTCATTTCAATCTTGGTAAATACAGCTACAATCCCGATACTTTCATGACACACCTTGTAGGTAAGATGAGGGAATGAGAAGAACTAAAAAGAAAGAAATACATAATGAAAAATGAAAAAGAAAAGGAAAATGTATAAAAATAGGAAATATGTGTAAGACTGTGGTGGTGGTAGTAGTAGTAGAAGAAGAGAAAGAAAGAAAGAAAGAACGAAAGATGAGAGAATTATGAAAAAAAGGAAAACGTATGAAAAAGGAAATTGGGGAAAAAATAGACAAAGAAGAAACAGACAGGAATAAAAAATGAAAAATGAAAGAGAAAAATAAAATAATAAGAAAAAAAGTTTCTAAAATAAAACTGAGAAAAGGGAATGAAATTAAGAAGAAAAAAGACAGGAAGTTTCTAAAAGAAAAAAGAAAAGAGAAAAAAAAAGATTTGATGATAAAAGTTCATTGATTGGTCTGTGTTAAATTAATGTAATAGAAGACAAAGAAAAAGAAAAGAACAAAAAGAAAAACTACGAGAACATAAAGAGATAAAACAGACAAAAAGAAGGAAAATGTATGAAAAGGAATATATATATATATATATATATATATATATATATATATATATACTCTCTCTCTCTCTCTCTCTCTATATATATATAATATATATATATATATGTGAGAAGAAAAAGAGTTTCTAAAGCAAAACTGATGATAAAGGAAGGAAATGAAATTAAGATAAAGGGAGGAAAAACAAGAAGAAAAAAAATACAGGAGTTTTCTAAATGAAAAAAAGAAAAGAAAAAAGAAAAGTATTTGATAACAAAATTTCATCGATTGGTCAGTTTTAAATTGATGTCAGAGAAGAAAGAGAAAATAAAAAGAACAAAAAGAAAAACTACGAGCACATAAAAAGCTAAAAGAGACTAAAAGAATCAAAATGTATGAAAAAGAGTATATATATATATATATATATATATATATATATATATATATATATTATATATATGACTGGCAGAGGAGGAGAGAAGAAGAGGAAGACGTGTTTCTAGAATAAAACCGATAAGAAACGAAGCAAAGGAAATGAAATTAAGATGAAGAAAAAGCAAACAAAAAATAAAAATAAAAAGCGGGAGTTTTCTAAATGAAAAAAAAGAAAGAAAAGAAAAGTATTTGATAACAAAAGTTCATCGATTGGTCAGTTTTAAATTGATGTCATAAAAAGAAAAAGAAAATAAAAAGAACAAAAAGAAAAACTACGAACACACAAACAGGAAAAAAGAACACTGACCACGCCAATGTTAAGTTAATCATGTCTTTATTTATTTTACACCAGAAAGTAATAAAATAAAATAATAAATAAAGATAAAACCAGCAAAAAAAAAACCGTCGAGTCGAGGGCTGGTGGCCTGTATCATCGTAGGGCGATATCATATTCCAAGTTTGCGGATAAAGATTTAATATTGCCAAAGCTCTTTATCTCATTGGAGTATCGAAATTAAGTTTGAAATATCAGAAATTCATTATAGAAAAAGACTGGCGGCCATTACTGTGAGGAAAACGAGTTGAATAATAACTGATTGTAATCATCGGATGTTGGGGAGGGGGGTGTTGAAAATTGGTAGTCTGGGATTAAATTAGAAAAAAGAAAAAAAAAAGAAGGAAAATTGGTTTGGAAAGGAAGGAAGGCGCGAAGGAGAGGTAGAGGAAAGGGTTGTTCTTTAAAGAAGGGTGGGTGTTGAGGAATGAAAGAGGGTAAAGCGTGTTTGGAAAAGAGGGTTTTGTTATAATTGAATAGAAAGAAGTAAACAAAGAAAAAAAGAAGGAAATTTGGTTTGGAAAGGAAGGAAGTCGGAAAGGAGAGATAGAAGAAAGGTTGTTTTTTTTTTTTTTTAAGAAGGTTGGACGTTGAGAAATAAAAGAGGGTAAGAAGTATTTGGAAAAAGAGGTTTTGTTATAATTGAATAGAAAGAAGGAAAAAGGAAGGAAAATTGATTTGGAAAAAAAAGAAGGAAAATTGGTTTGGAAAGGAAGGAAGTCGGAAGGAGAGATAGAGGAAAGGGTGTTTTTTAAAAGAAGAGTGGATGTTGAGGAATGAAAGAGTGTTTAAAAAAAGGCTTTTGTTATAATTGAATAGAAAGAAGGAAAAAGGGAAGAAATTGGTTAGGAAAAAAAAAAGAAGGAAATCGGGAAGAAGAGATAGAGGAAAGGGTATTTTTTAAGAGATGAGTGGACGTTGAAGAATAAAAGAGGGTAAGAAGTATTTGGAAAAGAGGGTTTTGTTATAATTGAATAGAAAGAAGGAAAAAAGAAGAAGAATTGATTTGGGGAAAAAAAAGAAGGAAAATTCGTTTTGAAAGGAAGGAAGTCAGGAAGGAAAGATAGAAGAATTTTTTTTTAAAGAGGTGTGGATGTTGAGGAATGAAAGAGAGTAAGAAGTGTTTAGAAAAGAAGGTTTTTCATAATTGAATAAAAAGAAGGAAAAAAAAGGAAGGAAAATCTGTTAGGAAAAAAAGGAAGGAAAACTGGTTTGGTTAGGAAGGAAGTCGGGAAGGAGAGATAGAAGAAAGGGTGTTTTTTTAAGAAGGGTGAGTATTGAGGAATGAAAGACGGTAAGAAATATTTAGAAAAGAGGGTTGAAGGAAGGAAGAAGGAACATTTCTTTGGAAGAAAGGAAGAAAGGAGAACGAGGTAGAAGAAAAAGTTTTTAAAGAATAGTGGGTGTTGAGAAATGAAAGAGATTAAGAAGTATTTGAAAAGAGGCTTTTGTCATAAGGTGTGTGAAAAAGGATTGAAACTGTATTTACCAAGATAGGGATGAACAATATATGTAACGTTAATTTTTTCAGAATACAAAGTGTGTCAAAAAGTACAGATTTTAAAGCTAAATTTACCAAGATAGAAATGAAGAATGAATGGAATGTTATTTCACGTTATTATAAGGCGTTTCAAAAAGTACCGAAAATCTTGATACTTTTTTGACACACCTTATATATTTCTAAATCTATTCATATCTGTCTACCTATCTATATTCATATCTCCACGAATCTACCATCGTAGGAAATAGGCACAGCGAAACGAGTTCAAATCCTGGACGCGACTGTTTACATTTCACATAGCACTAATACCTTGGAGAAACGTACGGATCCAATTATTCCTCTCTCCAGCTATGGGTAAATAGTAGGGAAGATTGGGATCTTTAACTTTGGTATGGCAACCGGTCTAGGAGAAGGAAAACTCTGAATTCAAACCAAATTCTCGTTACTCAAAACTACTTAGAGAGCTCCTCCTCCCCCCTGTTGTATACTGGAACGTTTCGATATACTAGTACATATAAATAAGTAGTTTACAGTCGAGTGCTACGAATTGGTATTACATAGACAGTTCTCCTAAAGGTCTTCGTAAGTTAGTATTCACCTTAACCCTGCTCCACCAGGCCAGGATGTGACACAAGGTATTTTTGTAACGTGGGAAGCCACGTATAAACCGAAGCTCCTGCGATGACTAGTCAAAAAATGCATTGATCCCGCCAGCATTCCCCATTAGAGGTGCCTCAGACATCGGGCAATAAACCCAACCCTGCCCTTTTTAGACAAGGGGATAGGTGCTGTCTGGGAAGATTACACTGGGGTTACGCGATTAATTTGTCAAGAAGCCGAAGGCCCTGAACCGGAAACCAAAGAAGTTCTCATTTCCTACGAAGTTAAAAGGCGTGGGGGTATGAATATAGATAGATATTAGTCTAACGTACCCCCGCTCAAGCCAGGGCGCGGCTCAAGTCTTTTTAACGTTGAAAGTCACGTATAAACCAAAGCTCATATGATGACTAGTCAAAAAATGTGTGGATCCTGTCGGCATTCCCCTTTTGGGGCCCCAGGCACTGGGCAATAAACCCAATATTTCCGCTTTTATACGAGGGGACAGGTACTGTCTAGAGGCCGAAGCCTCTAAACTGGAAATCAGAGAAAGTATCCATAAGTTTCACAAACTGCTCTAAAAGCACTTAACAAGTAGTCATGGACCAGTTCATTTACTCCCCTAAAGGTACGATAGGCTAGTCCACAACACCCCCTTCTTTTTTTCTTTTTTTATCTATCTCCATTCAAATCTATCCAACTATTCTCTTCTTTTTATCTATGTATCTTTCTGTATTATCTACTAAATCGAAAAGAAAGGTGACCCCCACCAAAAAACTATAATGAAAGATTTGCAAAGTATGATGGGATAGGAGAAGTGAGAAGGAAAAAATGAAAAAGAATAAGCGAGAATGAAAATTATGAATGAAAACAGGCTTTGAAAGAGAATATAAACAATGTATGAAGTAACGAAAAGAAGAAAAAGAGTAAGCAAACGAAAGAGAAAAAAAAAAGAATAAGAAAATGAAGAAAAATCGAGAAGGAAATTATGAATGTAAACGAATGTAATGAATGAAAAAGGCTTTGAAAGAAATAAAACAACGAAAGAGAAAAAAAAGAGTAAGCAAACGAAAGAAAAATAGAAAATGAAAGAAAACGAGAAGGAAAATTATGAATGAAAGCGAACGTAATGAATGAAAAAGGCTTTGAAAAAGAAAGAGTATAAAATAAAAGCGTTGAAACACTATAACGAAAGACTTGCAAAGCATGACGGGATGGGAAATAAAAGAAAGGAACAACAAGAAGAAAAAAAAAAAGAAGGAAATTAGGAAGGAAATCAAAGATAGCGAACGAGAAATAATATATTGGAAGGATCACTGAAAGGAAAAAGCACATAAAACCACCAGTCTAAATCTGGATGCAATAAAATCAAAATAAATGAAGCTTCAAGTCTATACCGCATCCGCCCGACACCCGACACCTACGTCCGCGCCGTCGCCGTCGTCGTCGTACACCAACGCTAACTCTCTAGATAATTGAAAAAATATTACGGACAAAATTAAAAGAGCGCTTCTTATAGATGTCTGTATACATGCTTGCTCGTTGGTTTTGGGTGGTGGTATTACACGCTGGTGTATAAGTACTGGTTCTTCTGCCGATGCTGTGTTTGTTGAGAGAGAGAGAGAGAGAGAGAGAGAGAGAGAGGAGGTGGGGATAGTGGGCCTGTGTGTGTGTGTTTGATTAAGTGACCGTCAGAGGTCAGTGTGTCTGGCCTTATTATTATTTGGCCTCTGCTTGGGGTCCTTTCTAATGACAATGGAACACGATTTTTCTTTCAATGTTTTCCTAATCAAAATCTAATTGGGACCTGATCACTAGTTTCACTTGACTTGCCTTCGATTTTTTTATTTATTTATATTGATAGCCTCTTTCATTATTTCATTCTTTCCTTTTATTCTTTTTTTCTTTTTTTTTTCGGCAATTCCTTCTTTCTTTTTCTCTGATTATTTTTTTCGGTCTTTTCTTTATTCTTTTTCTACTTCGTTTTGTTTTTCTTTCTTATTAAAACAATTTATTCCTTCTTTTTTTCTTTCCTTTTTCTTTCTATTGTCTTTTTCCTTTTTCTCTTTCTATTATCTATTTTCCTTCTTTTGGTTTTTCTTTCTTATTAAAGCAAGTTTTTCTTTTTTTTCTTACTTTTCTTTTGTTCTTTCGTTTTTTCTTCACTTCCTTCTTTCTTTTTCTCTGATTATTTTTGCGGTGTTTTCTTTATTCTCTTTCAATTTCTTCGTTTTGTTTTTCTTTCTTATTAAAGCAGTTTATCCTTCTCTCTCTTTTATTCATTCTTGGATTGTTCTTTTTATTTAGGTTTCTGATCTCTTTCTTTTTTTCTTTTTCTTTCTTTCTTCCTTTTTCTCTGATTATTTTTTCGGTCTTTTCTTTATTCTTTTTCTACTTCGTTTTGTTTTTCGTTCTTATTAAAACAATTTATTCTTTCTTTCTTTTTTTTATTTAGATTACGTATCTCTTTTCTTTCTTTCTTTCTTTCTGCACTTGCTTTTTCTTTTTCTCTTTCATATTCCTGATTATTTGTTGGTGTTTTCTTTGTTTTCTTTCTACCATTCCTTCTCTCTTTTTTCCTTCGTTTTGTTTTTCCTTCTTATAAAAGCAATTTATTCCTTCTTTCATTCTTTTTTCTTTTATTATTACGTTTTTTTTTACTTCCTTCTTTCTTTTTCTCTTTCATAATACTGATTATTTTTTCAAAGTTTTCTTCGCTTTCTTTCTATTATCTTCGTTTACTTTTTCATTCTTATCAAAGCAGTTTATTTTTTTTATTTAGATTGATAGTCTCTTTTATTATTTCATTCTTTCCTTTTTCTTTTGTTCTTTCGTTTTTTTCGGCAATTCCTTCTTTCTTTTTCTCTGATTATTTTTCGGTCTTTTCTTTATTCTTTTTCTACTTCGTTTTGTTTTTCTTTCTTATTAAAACAATTTATTCCTTCTTTCGTTTTTTTATTCAGATTACTTTTTTTTCTTTCTCTCTTTCTGCACTTGCTTCTTTCTTTTTCTCTGATCATTTTTGCGATGTTTTCTTTATTCTCTTTCAATTTCTTCCTTTGTTTTTTTTTTTCTTTCTTATTAAAACAATTCATTCCTTTCTTTTTTTCTTTCTTTTTTTACAATTTCCTTTTTCTTTCTATTGTCTTTTTTCCTTTTTCTCTTTCTATCATCTCTCTATTTTCCTTCTTTCTGTTTTTCTTTCTTTCTTTCTTTCTTTCTCTGGTTATTTCTTCGGTGTTGTCTTTATCCTCTTTCTATTATCTTTCTTCTTCTCTTCGTTTTGATTTTGATTCTTTCTTTTATTCTTTCATTTTTTCTCCACTTGCTTCTTTCTTTTTCTCTGATTGTTTTTCGGTGTTTTCTTCTTCTTCTACTTTTTGTTTTTTTCTTTTTTCTTTCTTTCCTTTCTTCTTTCGTTTTTTCAAAACTTCCTTCTTTTTCTTCTTTATTTTCTTTTTATTTCTTCGTTTTGTTTTTCTATCTTGTTAAAGCAATTTACTCCTTTTTTTCTTTTTTCCTTCTTGTTCTTTTTATTTTCGATCCTTTTCTTCTTTTTTTCTTTCTTATTATTTTCGTTTTGTTTTGCCTTTTCGGTCATTTTCTTCTTTTTCTTTCTTTTTTCTTTTCTTTTTTCTTTTCTTTTTTTCTTTTTTCTTGCATTCTTTTTCGATCATTTCTTTTTTCCTTTATCTTTCCTTATTTTTATTTCCAGTTTTTTTTCTTCTTATGCTTTTCTTCTTTTTTTTCGTCTTGATTCTGTTGTTCTTTCTGTTTACTTTTCTTTCTCTCTCTTGATTTTCTTTCTTTGTGTCTATTTAATTTTCCTTCTCTTTCTTTCTTTCTTTCTTTCTTGTTTTTCCTTGTTTTTCCTTTTTTCTATATATCTTTATACTGTTTTTCTTTCTTTCTTTCTCCTGTTTTTCTTTCTTTCTTTCTCCTGTTTTTCTTTACTTTTTACTTTTTCTTTACTTTTCTTTTTCTTTACTTTTTCTTACTTCTATCTTTCATTCTTTCTTTTGTTTTTATTTCTTTATTTTTTCTTTTTCTTGTTTTTCTTTCTCTTATTCTTCTTTCTCTTATATTTCTTTCTTCTTCCTTTTTTTTTTCTCATTCCCTATTTCTTTTTTTTTTTTTTTGTCATTTTTACATTTCATCTCTGATCTCTGATTCTTTTTTTCTCTTCTCACTCCACCCTCAATTCTTTTCTTCATTCTCTTCCCCCCCAAACCCCTCCCCTCTCCCTCCTACCACCACTTCACCCTCACCCCACCCACCCCTTTTCCGCATTCGTCCCAGGTCTCTTCCACTTTTGTTCCTTCATTCTTTCCGGTTTTTCGGACATTAACTTCACTGAATACGGTACAAGAATTTTTTTTGATTTTATTTTCTCTTCTCTTCGATCCTTTTGTGTCTTCGAGTCTACCCGATTCTTGTTTTTAATCAGCATTTCTTTTGTATTCATTATCCCACAATTCACATGGCTGCTGCTGCTGCTATTGCTGCTGCTGCTGCTATTGCTGCTGCTGCTGCTGCTGCTGCTGTTTGTTATTCTCTCAGAGTTCTTCCTATTTTCTTCATTTACTTTTGATTTATTCATTCATTTCATTTCATTCATTCTTTCAATCATTCATTATTGATCTTCCATTTCAAACAGGCATTATATCGTAGCCTGTGTGTAATTTCTATTATTTCCTCTATAGCCCCCTCTCCCCCTCTCCACACACACCAGCACCCCCAATCCATCTTAAACTTATTGTCTTAACCCTTCTTTGCTAAAAAAAAAAACAAAAAACAAGTTTTGACTCGAGAAATAACTAGAGCATAATAATTATTTTTTATAATACTGTCTAAAGTCAGAATTAAACCAACTGAATTAACTCCCTTGGGTCTCATTCAAAATTTATTTATGGATAAGGTTACGTGATCTCTATGATATCAAATTAATAAAAAAATATTTGAATTTATTAAATAGAGCATAGTATATCTTTCAATGAAAGAAAAACATAAACCGTTATTTCTATTAATAATGGAGATTCGATCTTAATTTGTCTGTAACCAAAACTACCTCACTGCCTACGAAAATTATCAATACATAGAATAAGGAACAAATAATATTAATGAAAAAACTTTTCCTTATAATTCAACGTTTGAATCCTTTTCGTTGTATTAGCTCAGTCGGTAGAGTGTTCGACTAAGTGTTCGAGTGGTTCGATACCGGCCCTCGCTAACTCTGCGTATGAGTAGCACAGGGATCTGTGTGGTAAAATGAGGAGCTGATGGTAGGTGTGCCGCTTCACCTCAGATGCTAAAATAATCTCCTTGGTCAAGTAACTATAATATATTTATTTCGACCAGACTCAAAACGAGTCTAGTCTCATCAGATGGATCTGGTGAGATTAGACTCATTTTGAGTTTGGTCGAAATAAATCTATTATAGTTAAATGACAATTTGTTATGTCTTTCTTTCTTTGAAAGTCAAATATTTCTCTGTATATAATCAATTTATTAGTTATTATACATTGAGCTCTCTTAGGAATTTAAAAAAAATGAGTCTATAAGTTTGCACCTAAGAGAGCATAATGTATGGATGTACAATAAGATTTCCATGATCCCAAATAGAATCATCTCTTAATTACCAGTCATTTGTATCATCTTATATATATATATATATATATATATATATATATATATATATATTCACACAAACACATATACATATATAAATATACATATATACATACACATACATATAAATAAATATATAAAAGTAATTGGTCACACACACACATATATATATACATACACACACATATATAAATATACACTCACACACACACACACATATATATATATATATATAAATATACACATACACACACACTCACACAATATATATTAATATATATATATATATATATATATATATACACACACACATACATATATATATATATATATATATATATATATATATATATACACACACACATATATATGCACATACACACACACATATATATTATATATATATA
>CM042159.1:94047850-94050350 GCA_023376005.1 Doryteuthis pealeii | reverse complement strand
GCACAGATCCCTGTGCTACTCATACGCTGAGTTGGCGAGGACCGGAATCGAACTAGAAACCATGTGGTTTCTAGCCGAACGCTCTACCGATTGAGCTAACCCGACATTTCTTTATTTCAAACTTTGAAGAGTTTTTCTTTTCGAGGTTCGAGACTCATAAGATTGAAAATAATTCCATATTATTCCTCGACCAATAAACGTTTTTAGATATAAAAAAAAAAAACCAACAACAATAACACCAAACAAACAAAATATTCCAGTTTACGACGCAAGCGTTTTCGAATCTCTTGTATCGGCCATTTTTCTTTTTTCTTTTTAAAAATTCAAAACATTGTTTTGAAGATGATGACAGGTTTACACGTGACCCTCTATTATTATTTTATTTTAAAATAATTTGTAATATATATATATATGTAAAATGAAACTGGAAGTGAATCCGACGGTATGTTGAAAAAATAAAGGAAAGTATAGAATAGATAAAATAGGATATTTTAATCAATTTTACTTACACGTGTTTCGGTCAGGAGTTTATCCATGTGTACATTATTCAAACTATTATTATTTTTCCAACGAATTTCATTTCAAATAAGGATTTACTCTGATGAAGATCGAATCTTCTTTGTGTGCGGAACATTTCTACATTTTTTCTATTATTATTTCATTTCATTTGGTTATTTAAAAATAATAATAGTTTGAATAATGTACACATGGATAAACTCCTGACCGAAACACGTGTAAGTAAAATTGATTAAAATATCCTTTTATCCATTCAATACTTTCTTTCCTTTATTTATTTTTTCAACACACACACACAACACATATATATATATATATATATATATATATATATATATATATATATATATACACAAGGTGTGTCAAAAAAGTATCGAAGTATTTTCTATTTTTTGACACATCTTGTATTCTGAAAATATTAACCTTCCATTCATTGTTTATTTCTGTCTTAGTAAATACACCTTAAAACTCGGCACTTTTATGATACACCTTGTATTCTAAAAAAAATTAACGTTCCATTCATTGTTCATTTCTATCTTGGTAAATACAACTTCAATCACGATACTTTTATGACACTTCTTATATATATATATATATATATATATATATATATATATATATTTATATCATTTAATATACCAAACTTATTGGTAAATCCTCGCGGTGAGAAAAAACCAAGCAAATAGTTTGATTGTAAAAATATATTACCAAACATCACCCGGGGAGAAAAAAATGTTGGAATAAAAGAAAAGACCAAGATAATCGTACCAACAAAAAATAATCTATTAGTACAATATTTTGGCCAAAAGAAAAAAACAATTTATATGCATATAATATATATATATATATATATATATATATATATATATATATATATATATATATATATATTCATACAAAACCGCCAGGAAACTAAAGCTTACAAGTAAAAAGTGCTCAATACCTAAGTAGAGCAAATAATAAAGATAAATCTAATGAGTCAGACGAACCTACTAAAAGTTTCGCTTAATGCTCTTCAGGGCCAAGATCTGACTCTTAGCCCTGAAGAGCATTAAGCGAAACTTTTAGTAGGTTCGTCTGACTCATTAGATTTATCTTTATATATAACTAGCAAATATATGCACCCTCCGGGTGCAAGTATTTAAGTTTTAATGTAATGAAATATCGTATTAAATTAGAAAGTCTAATAAGAATGCAGATAAAAAGATTTGAAACAGAGTGGGGGTATAATAGAAAAATAGAAATGAAACTTACTCTTCCATCACTGCCGTCTTTCATTGCTGAAATTTTACTTATTTAACTATTTAGTTAAATTAGGAAATAAAGAATAAAATTACACTTATTTTTTCTTGTTAATGGATTTCATTTAAGATTCATTGGAGAGATTTTTGCTTATATTCATGAAAATAAAACCAAACAGTTAGAAATCAATAATACTAAGCACATATTTAATAAAATCACATTTTTGATATCAATATGCAAATTAGACTTCCCGTTCACACTGCAAACCGCTATTTTGTTGTATATATAAATACAATAGCATGTTATTAGTATGTAGATATGGACAACACTAATAAAAAGGTGAAGCAATTTTATTAATAATTGAGGTTTAAATATAAATAAAATCATGAAGAATGTGATGAAAATAACTATGTTAATTGTGACTCGATTAGTAATATAGTTTCGGTTACAGACAGAAAAACACACAATCTCCATTATAATAAGATATATAATGTGTGTGTGTGTGTACAATTTCGAGTTTGTAACTAATTTTGTCCTCTTGCACATTTGACAGAGAGATAAAGATAGATTGCCTTTCTCATCAAACTCCTTTTCTTATTCCTTCTCTTCGATTCGATGGACACAAACGTTGTTTCTTCCCTTCATCGACGAGATGTTTGGGATGCTGATCTAATTTGGTCGTTCGAAAAGGTTATCAAAATACACTCAAGCATTTAACTGGACAAATAGACGAAACGAAATA
>CM042159.1:94032850-94042850 GCA_023376005.1 Doryteuthis pealeii | reverse complement strand
ACGTAAGTTACATATATATATATATTTATATATGATATTTGTGGAAAAGGTGACTTACCGGTGAAAATGGTCACAGTGGTTAGTTGATTCAAGATTCACAATGGCCAGCGATATAACAAATATAAGTGCTCAATACGTTAGTAGAGCAAATTTATTAACCTAAAGGTACACGGTATTAACCTACTCGAGTTTCACCATAAGGATCTTCAGGGTAACACACACGTGTAATCGACTGCCATTAATCAATATCTTGATTAATCCAGTAGATTTAACCCTAAAAATCCTTATGGTGAAACCCGAGAAGGTTAATACCGTGTACCTTTATGTTAATATATATATATATATATATATATATATATATATACTCGTGTTCCTTAAAAGTATGAACGTTATCCTCTTGCAACACCCTCTGGTTAAAGACGAGAACGTCTAAATCGTCCAAGATGAAATGCAAAAAATGTAAATCCTGATTGTCTGGAGTTGCTTATCCTTATTTCTTATGAGTATCGTCACCCCAGCTAGATAAGGGATCATTCTGTTTTTATTAGAAAGAAAGAAAGGGAAGAAAAATGGCATGCTACACAGAAGAATATAATAAGAATGAAAGGAAGAGAGTAGGAAAATATTCAGAGAGGGTGTGAGCACGCGGAAGTGATAACGCTAATCTGTTTTAATGGGACATAACGAAAAGATGAAAAGTAGGAAAGAAAGAAAAAAAGAGTGAGAGAGGGTTAAATTAAGATTAATATACATTTTACATATTGCAATAGCACTTAAGTAAACATATCAAACGTTGTTATGATTGAGTTATCATACTGTGGTTTGGTTTGGTTTGGTTTTACGGCATATCAACCTCAGTGGGTCATTTAATGCCGATAAAGTTTTGAAATAAATCAATTCTTAAATGGATAATACATTTTTTATAAACTTATGTTTTTCTATTTAACCCATAGATGGGTCATACTGTGGTAAATCCACAGGTCTCGCTAGTATGTTAAAAATCTTGTTCCTTGATTGTACGACCGTTATTATCTTGCAGGAAACAGAGAGAGTTCAATCAAGATTAATATACATTTTACATATTGAACAATTTGAAATAGTTCTTTAGTAAAGATATCAAAGAATTATTTTGTATTTCTTGTATGTCTAAAAAAAAAAGCTTGGAATTTGACAGACTAAAAATAAATATTCTATGAAAAAAAATTAAAACAAGTGCGTAATTAATTACATCTAATTAGACCGTTCTTGTAGCGGAAACAAACAGATATGAGGTATAACAGACAGAAGGACTCGAAATATCATTTTTATCTAAAGTTAAGAATTAGCAAGATTACATACGTAGCCACTTGGATTTTATTTAATTTCTTTGTTTAATGGCATATCAAACTCAGTGGGTTATTTAATACCAAAGCCATCCTTGTAGAACAGTATTGGTACCATTCAACCCATAGCTGGGGATATATTTGTGTATAAATTACTATCAGGTATGAATACTTTAAACCAGACAGGTACAACTTTTTCCAAATATCTTGGCGAAAATATATTACAATGTACAAATAAATCCAATTTTGGCATTAAATACGCCATAAAGAGTTGGTATGTCGTTAAAGAACTTAAATTTTGCGTACCACAAGTTTTGATAATTTTTTTTTTGCTGTTATTAGACAACGTTTTTACAACATAAGAGATATATTTGAAAATGTCAATATAGATGACATTTTGTCCTTTCCGAAATGAATAAAATTATACCAAAAATCTATTATTATATCAAAGCTAAGTGATTGTTTCCCAAAGGCTTTGTTCCTATTCAGTTTAATGATACAAAATACATGCTAAAATATTCCTTAATTCTGGAATTATGTTATATAAAAACATTGATTCTAATGAGTCATGAATTGCAAGTAAGTCAAAAACAGATCCCTTGTTTTACTTCACATTCTGCCTGTCACTTCTCCACCCTCTCTCTCTCTCTCTCTCTATATATATATATATATATATATATATATATATATATATATATATCCAGCCTCATCAGATGGAAGATCAGGTTATTTCTCTTCCATTTGATGAGACTGGATTTTGGGGAGTTTTATTAAATCAACTTAGATTTATAAAGGCCACAATTTTGGTCGAAATAAATTTATTATGGAATTACGGTGTTGAGCTTTTCCTTCCTTTCAAAGATAAATATTGCTCTGTATATAATCTAAAAAGATTATTATACATTGAGCTCTCTTTAGTGATTTAAAGATTCACTGTATTTATACATACTGGATCATACAATAATAATACAGTGTATCTTAGAAATCACATATAGAATTATCCTTCACTACCAAATTTTGGATACCTCTCATCTATATATATATATATATATATAATCGAGATTAAATATCCTCTTATATGATGATTTCTTAGAAATCTTACAAAATGTTTTTAATGTTTTTTTAATTCTCAGGCCGTATTTATTTTAAAAATGTAATTCATTTTGCAAACTCACTTTTTTCCTGATCCCAATTATCTACCCATAGCTCAATGGGTGACAATGAGTCACGTTTTTTTTTCTAGTATAACAATAAACCTGAACTTTATCCTATAAACTTGTCCCTTAAAGTGATTCTCAATCCATTTTGCAACAGATAACTGCAAACAGCCTGGGTTTTTAAAAATCATAGAAAAAGAGATTGCAATAAATTTGACCATCCCTCGTGATTTACTGCTTAGGCATTAAATGACCATGGATGGGTTGGCGTGCCGTTAAAATCAATCAATCAATACAAGTTTTTGTTGTGTGTGTGATTAAGAAAGTCCAAGACCCAATTCTTCACACCGCCCTGTCGGCTGGGGAGTTAGAATGCACCGACTGCACCTCTGCAGAGGGGTAAGACTCCCCCAATGGGGCCACCTGTTGGCCGTGGGTGGCGACCCGTGATGCTTAAGGATAGAGCCCAGGTGGATGAGCAATACTCCACTTTGGCCCTATCTTGGGCTAGACGGGCGGTCGGAGAGCCCCCCTCCGATCAATCGGTTGGTCACCGTCAAGCCCTAGCACCTATATAATTTTCCCAATTCTATTGCCCTTATGGCAAGCCCCAACGCCTTTTTCATATGGGTGCTAGAAGGCGGTGGCTGCGGGTCTACATGTCCTGGGAATGACGTTAAACTCTATTGATGGTGAGGTTCCAGTTTTGGAGGTTTGGGGAATGTGGAGCACCCCTTCATCACCATTGCTCCGGTCCACTCTGACCCGGAGTGGTAGTACCTGTTAGGGTCCCATCTATGGGTTAAATAGAAAAATGTATTTATAAAAAAATTGTATTATCCTTAAGAATTGATTTATTTCAAAACTTTATTGGCATTCAATGACCCACTGAGGTTGATATGCCGTAAAACAAAACAACCAAAACCAAACCAATTCTTCACACTCCCCCTCATCACCCCCATCACCCCCCTGTCATCACCCCCCTCCCCGCCCTCTGACCAAATCGCACTTGTCCAATTCGTCAACCTATTAACCCGAAACAATCATTAGACAAACACACACTGATATTTTAATCTAATGATTTTTCCATTAATCATTTAATTTTATTGACTTTATTTTGTAAAAGGTGCAGTTAAATAAATGAAGAAAGGGAAGAAGAAAAGAAAGAAGATCGAATTAAGAGAGGATGAGGGGGGGCGGCATATATATAGATAGAGAGAGACAAAGCGATAGAGAGAGAGGGAGAAGGAGAGAGAGGGTTAAATTAAATAAGAAAGAAGAAAAGAAAGAACGAGTTGAGAGAGGATGAGGGGGTCATATAGATAGATAGAGAGAGAGAGAGAGATAGAAAGAGGGAGAAGGAGAGAGAGGGTTAAATTAAATAAGAAAGAAGAAAAGAAAGAAGATCGAATTAAGAGAGGATGAGGGGGGCATATATATAGATAGAGTGAGAGACAAGCGAAGAGAGAGAGGGAGAAGGGAGAGAGGGTTAAATTAGATAAGAAGAAGAAAAGAAAGAACGAGTTGAGAGAGGATGAAGGGGGTCATATAGATAGATGAAAGAGGAGAAGGAGAGAGAGGGTTAAATTAAATAAGAAAGAAGAAAGAAAGAAGATCGAATTAGAGAGGATGAGGGGGGGCATATATATAGATAGAGAGAGACAAAGCGAGAGAGAGGGAGAAGGAGAGAGAGGGTTAAATTAAATAAAAAAGAAGAAAAGAAACAAGATCGAATTAAGAGAGGATGAGGGGGGCATATATATAGATAGAGAGAGACAAAGCGATAGAGAGAGAGGGAGAAGGAGAGAGAGGGTTAAATTAGATAAGAAAGAGAAAGAAAGAACGAGTTGAGAGAGGATGAGGGGGGCATATAGATAGATAGAGAGAGAGAGATAGAAAGAGGGAGAAGGAGAGAGAGAGAGAGGATAATTAAATAAAAAGAAGAAAAGAAGAAGATCGAATTAAGAGAGGATGAGGGGGCATTATATATAGATAGAGAGAGACAAAGCGATAGAGAGAGAGGGAGAAGGAGAGAGGGTTAAATTAATAAAAAAGAAGAAAAGAAAGAACGAGTTGAGAGAGGATAAGGGGGTCATATAGATAGATAGATAGAGAGAGACAAAGCGATAGAGAGAGAGGGAGAAAGGAGAGAGAGGGTTAAATTAAATAAAAAGAAGAAGAAAGAAACGAGTTGAAGAGGATGGGGGCATATAGATAGATAGATAGATAGAGAGGGAGAAGGAGAGAGTTAAATTAAATAAAAGAAAAGAAAGAAAGCAAATCGTGTTGAGCGATGGAGAGAGAGAGAGAGAGAGAGAAGGAGAGAGAGAGAGAGAGAGAGAGAGACAAATTGACAGAGATGGATAGATAGATAGAGAAAGAGAGAAAGAGAGAGAGGGGACATACAGACTATACAGAGAGAGGGAGAGAGAGAGAGAGAGAGAGGAAATTAACAGAGATAGATAGATAAAGAAAAGAGAGGCCAAGAGAGAGAAAGAGAGAGTTAGGGACAGATAGACAGACGTATACAGAGAGAGAGAGAGAGGAGAGAGAAAGACAATTGACAGAGATAGATAGAAAAGAGAAAGGCAAGAGAGAGAGAGAGAGAGGAGAGAGAGAGAGAGAGAGAGAGAGAGAGAGAGAGAGAGTTGTTTAAAATGACTATTTGCTAATTGAATAAAAAAAGATAATAATGAAATTGAAACTAATATTAAAATAATTATTATATTTTTTTTCTCTTTTATTTTAAAAATATTTTTGTGGGTTGTGCGAATAAATTTTCATTTTATCCTAATTGTAATTTGTGTCTCTCCCCCCTGCCTTGTTCCTTTCTTGTTAATCAACGTGTTTACATGTAATTAAGGAAGTTCACACCTTTCATTAATTGCAAAGCGGCAGGAACGGACATGCGCTTTAAATGCACTGGCTCTGATTACAAAAAATGGGAAGAAAAGAAAGAAAAGCTTTAAGATTATAGATTGCTTTGTCTCTCTCTCTCTCTCTCTCTCTCTCTCTCTACTCTTACAATTATCTCTCTCTCTCCTCTTACAATTAATCTCTCTCTCTCCTCTTACAATTAATCTCTCTCTCTCTCTCTCTCCTCTTACAATTAATATCTCTCTCTCTCTCTCTCTCTCTCCTCTTACAATTAATCTCTCTCTCTCCTCTTTACAATTAATCTCTCTCTCTCTCCTCTTACAATTAATCTCTCTCTCTCTCCTCTTACAATTAATCTCTCTCTCTCTCCTCTTATTCTCTCTCTCTTAATTAATCTCTCTCTCTCTCCTCTTACAATTAATCTCTCTCTCTCTTCTTACAATTAATCTCTCTCTCTCTCCTTCTTCTCTTAATTAATCTCTCTCTCTTCTCTCTTACAATTATCTCTCTCTCCTCTTACTCTCTCTCTCACTCTCTCTCTTTCTCTCTCTTTCTCTCTCTTTTTTATCTATCTCATCCTCTCACTCTCTCTCTCTCATCCTCTCTCTCACTCTCTCTCATCCTCTCTCCCTCTCTCCATCTGTCATCCTCTCTCACACACTCTCTCTTTCTCTGTCTTTCCCTTCTTTTCTCTCTCTCTCTCTCTTCATTCTCTCCTCTCTCTATCTATCTATCATATCCTCTCTCCTCTCTCTCTCTCTCTCTCTCTCTCTCTCTCTCTTCTCTCTCTCTCTCCTCTCACACACACACATTAATCTCTCTCCTCTTACAATTAATCTCTCTCTCTCTCTCTCTTTCTCTCTCTTTTTATCTATCTCATCCTCATCCTCTCTCACTCCTTCTTCCATCCTCTCTCACTCTCTCCCTCTATCTATCTGTCATTCTCTCACACACTCTCTCTTTCTCTATCTTTATCTATTTCATTCTTTCTATAATTCTCTTATCTCTCTCATCACTCTCTTTCTCTTCTCACTCTCTCCTCTTCTTTCTCCTCTCTATCTATCTCATCCTCTCTCTCACCACCTCTCTCTCTTTCTCTCTATCGTCTCTCTCATCCTCTCCTCTCTCTCTCTCTCTCTCTCTCTCTCTCTCTCTCTCTCTATCTCTCTCTATCTGCTCATCCTCTCTCACTCTTTCTATTTATCTATCTGTCGCATCCTCCACACTCTCTCTTCAACACCTCCTCCTCCTTTCTTCCCCTCCTCACTAACAACAACAACTCCTATTACAACTATCTTTTCTTTTTTCATTCACTTTTCTTTCTTTCGTTTCTTTCGTTTCTCCTTTATTTCTTATTTCTTTTCTGTTCTTTCCTTCTTTCTATACTTTTTTAAATTTTCTTTCTTTTCTTTCCGTTTTTTTCCTTCGTTGCCGTCTTTCTATAATTCAATATTTTCATTCTTTTCCTTTTTTCATCACTTTTTAAAAATTTTTCTCCTTTTTCTTTCATTCTTTCCGTTTTCTTTTTCTTTTCATCTTTTTCTGTTTCTTTTTTTTACTTTTCATCATCTTTTTCTATCTTTTCTTTCATTCATTTTTTTTTATTTTTCATTTTTTTCATTCATTTCATTAATTTTCTATTTCATTTTCCTTTTCATTTTCTTCATCCTTCTTTCTTTTCTTTCATCTTTTCCTTCCTTCCTTTCATTCATTTCATTTTTTCATTCATTTCATTAATTTTCTTTTTCATTTTCATTTTTTAAAAACCTTCTTTTTCTTCATCTTTCTTTTTTTCATTCATTCATTATTTTTTTTTCATTTTCTTCTTTTTTCTTCATCCTTCTTTCTTTTCTTTCATCTTTTCCTTCTTCCTTCATTCATTTCATTTTTTCATTCATTTCATTAATTTTCTTTTCATTTTCATTTTTAAACCTTTCTTCTTTTTCTTCATCTTTCTTTTTTATTCATTTCATTATTTTTTTTTCATTTTCTTCTTTTTCTTCATCCTTCTTTCTTTTCTTTCATCTTTTTTCCTTCCTTTCATTCATTTCATTTTTTTCATTCATTTCATTAATTTTCTTTTTTCATTTTCATTTTTTAAAACCTTCTTTTTCTTCATCTTTCTTTTTTCATCATTTCATTATTTTTTTTTTTTTTCTTCTTTTTCTTCATCCTTCTTTCTTTTCTTTCATCTTTTCCTTCCTTCCTTTCATTCATTTCATTTTTCATTCATTTCATTAATTTTCTTTTTCATTTTCATTTTTTAAAAACCTTCTTTTCTTCATCTTTCTTTTTTTTTCATTCATTATTTTTTTTCATTTTCTTCTTTTCTTCATCCTTCTTTCTTTTCTTCATCTTTTCCTTCCTTCCTTCCATTCATTTCATTTTTTCATTCATTTCATTAATTTTCTTTTTCATTTTCATTTTTTAAAAACCTTTCTTCTTTTTCTTCATTTTCTTTTTTTCATTCATTTCATTATTTTTTTTCATTTTCTTCTTTTTCTTCATCCTTCTTTCTTTTCTTTCATCTTTCCTTCCTTTCATTCATTTCTTTTTTTTCATTCATTTCATTAATTTTCTTTTTCTAAAACCTTTCTTCTTTTTACTAATCCTTCTCCTTTCTTTACTCTTTCATCTTCTTTCCCATTTTTCCTTCTGTTTACGAATATTCCCGCTTTTATTGATAGCTACGACAAATTTGGCTGCGTCCAACAACACCCCTCCCCCTCCTCCTCAACAAAAACTCTCTCCTCCTCCTCCCTCCGCCTCTCCTCCTCCCTCCTTCCTCCTCCTCCTAATTCCAGTACAAACATTCCTTAATAACAATGCAAATCAATAGCAAGAATTTACCAATTCCGATGTAATTAATTTTCTCTATTAGTTTCTCTTAGCAGCTTGTGATATCACAGGTAGGACGTCAGCATTTCCACTCCAGTGATTCTTCTGCGTAGAATCTACTAAACAAATACAAATACTAAGACAAGAACGAGACAGAAGTTAATCACATTCAATATCACTGTAACTACTTAACTACCTTCTTTCTGGCGATTTGGCGTGTGTCACGCAGGAAGGAAAAATAAAGTGACGAAGATCAGGGAAAACTTATATATAAGGATAGGTGGATTGGAGTAAATGCGACAGAATGTAGTAAAGAATAAAGGGAAAATGTGGACAAACGAACAAAACTCAGACAAGTATATAAAGGAGATATATCTCGCCGTGTATTGAGCATAAAGACCGATGAAGCCATGCTCAATGCACGGCGAAATATATCTCCTACATGTCTGAGTTTTGTTCCTTTGCCCACATTTTCCCCTCTATTCTTTACTATATATATATATATATATATATATATATATGCTGATAGGTACGCGTCCTGCGTCCCTGATGCATAAAAATCTAAAAGGACGCAGTAAAATCGTATCCATACGTCCCAGTGTTTTTCTCTTTTCTTCCCTCACCATTTCAAGCTAACTGTAAATACATTTCAATAGTTTCTTAGAAACGAATTACACAGGATAGGTTACACGGTAGGAGTTAGACAGCTTTAGTTGGGACCCATAAATTTTCCCGGGGACTCATTCAAAGCAAATACGTCCCAGGACACACTAAATCAAAACGCTATCAACATAATTGTATCATTAGCAATTATATATATATATATATATATATATATATATATATATATATATATGAGAAGTAAATACACAAACGATGTGTTTTGATATGGCTTTTTTTAGCCGACAATTTTTGGGAGAATATGTGCTTAATTGAAGTCATACCTAATTTTGAAATTTAATCAATTAATAATTAATTAATTATGCGGGCATACCTATTTAAATGTAAGGCTAAACAAATCGAGAAAAATCAATCTCTGTATGTACATTTCGGCCTATTAGGCCTCATCAGCAGCGCTATATATATATATATATATATATATAGGGCCGATTTAGTTAAGTTGTAGCACTCCCCTAAGAATCGCAAGATTCCTTGTTTGATACCGGCACTCTTCGCCAATTAAGTGCATGTGTAGCACAGATTGGGTAAAATGGGGAGCTGATGTTACGTGTAGCGGATCGCTTTAGCAAAAACAAAAAATCATCCTCGTCTCGTACTAGTGAAAAGTGCATAGACTCCCTCGATGTTCGGCTGATACCGACAATAGGTCACTCCGCCAACTTTACCTAACTATACATCTATCTGTCTGTCTATCTATCTATCTATCTATATATATATATATATATATATATATATATATATATATATATATATATTATTATTATTATTATTATTATTATACTAAAGTTGAATTAATCAACTTTTGTTTCCAAAAGGCTTTTTTACTGTTAAGTTTAATGACACGAAATTTATACTAAATTATTCCTTACTTTTAGTTTTTATGCCTTAAAAAAATTCTGTTTTAATTCGTTCTAATTAGTCGTAATTTGCAATTAAGTCAAAACCCGACCAATCTCTTACTTTACTCTCTGTCTATCACTTTCTTTCCCTCTATGTATCTCTTGACTACCTCCTCGTTATATATTGTTAGTTTCTCTGGTGAGTAGAAAGAGAGAGAGCTGGGAGAATTTGAAATGTATTTCTATGTTAAATTTCACAGCCAGCAACTCGTAGCTTAAATGAGGT
>CM042159.1:93962850-94025350 GCA_023376005.1 Doryteuthis pealeii | reverse complement strand
GGACTGTTACACCAATTCCACCCCGACACCAAAAAGATGGCCCGAAAATTAGAAAGGATCAACCAAAAACTTGTCCGACAAGAATTGTTGTACAGTTCAACAAAACTTGTATAAAAGAAAAAATGCTGCCAAAATACACTTAGAGAGCACGAATACAGATGGATACAAATATTAAAAACCATTCATCCATACGGCTTTAATCATAAAACAAATCCTCTTTAACAGTGGATAATAAACCTGTCTACACCTACGAGGGTGGCCGAGGTCACCAAAATAAACAAACACTGACCACCACACATCAAACATCAAACAAGCCACTCCTGACCCAATTAAAAATCTAGAAGTCACACACACAGTACCGTGATACAGACACGCGCCCACACCCACACAGTATATGTAAACACACACATACATATACATGTATACACATACAGTCATATACATGTATACACATACAGTCATACACACAACGCCCATGAACCCCTCCCTCACATATATAAGAGCATCTAAAAAACAAACTACCCCATAGAGGTTCTTCACGGAACGAATGAACATGCTACTATCAAACACACTCGCCTACCCGGATTTTAACAGCATGTTAAACCCACTATAACACTTGAACATTTATAACTCTTCTATAATGCTCCCTTTCTAATAATGTATCAACAATTTCTTCAAATAAGAAATTTTCTCCTGAAGATGACCGAAGGTCGAAACTAGTTGAGATTAAACAACATACAAGAAATATTCCTGATTGTCTTAATAATAATTTTTGTTCACACTATATATATATATATATGTATGTATGTATTTCTGAGTACCTCTGTCCTGTTTTTTTTGTTTTGTTTTATTTATTTTTTGTGGTGAATGTCTCTGTTGTGACTAGACAAACTTAACGATGCGTTGCCCGGCAGTCGCCAAATTCCAATTAGGAGTTATAGTAATTTAAGAGGACCGTAATTTGTTTAGTTTTTAGGAAAATTCTTCTCTTCCTTTTATTTTTGTTTCTTTTTCATGGGAAAAATGATAGGAGTCAAGTTAAATACTTTTTGTTGTCTGATTCTTTTTGTATGTGTAGGTATGTTTTTGGAATTTTTTGTGTACGATCCTGTCAGCGTTGTCGACACAGGGGCATTTGAAGAAACTTATACGGTATTCAGTAAAAGACATTCTTCGCCACCTCCCCGAATAAACGGTGTTTAGATAAGGACAAACCCAGATACACTCATTCTTTAATTGCCAAAATGGGAACACCGAATTAGATTCATGTTCGGATATATTTATTCATCTCATGAAAGGCAGATACTGAATATATATTTTTCTCGATTTGTTTAGCCTTACATTTGAATAGGTATGCCCGCCTAATTAATTAATTATTAATTAATTAACTTTCAAAATTAGGTACGACTTCAATTAAGCACATATTCTCCCAAAAGTTGTCGGCTAAAAAAGCCATATCAAAACACATCGCTTGTGTATTTACTTCTCATATATATATATATATATATATATATATATATATATATACTATAGTGTGGGATTGTCACTGTTTCAGCTTTTACTGGAATGGTGTGTCAAAATGCAGTATTATAGGAAGAGTGCTCAATATAAAAATAGAGCTGTTATATTATATAATAAATTAAAAATATAAAGGTTTTACATATCTATTTCGTTCCTTTGGCATCAAATAAATAGATATATAAAACCTTTATATATTTATTTATTATTATATATATATATATATATATATATATATATATATGAAACACATTGTATTATTATTGTATGATCCAGTATGTACAAATACAGTGAATCTTTAAATCACTACAGAGAGCTCAATGTATAATAATCTTTTCAGATTATATACAGAGCAATATTTATCTTAGAAAGGAAGGAAAAAATCAACACCGTTATTCCATAATAAATTTATTTCGAAGGACCCAATTTTGTTCGAAATAAATTCATTATGGAATAACGGTGTTGAGTTTTTCCTTCCTTTCAAGGATATATATATATGTGTGTATATTCAGTATCCCGCTTTCATGAGAGGAAGCGCTAGTGATAGACTACCTCGTTTGGCTGATACCGACTTTAGGCCACCCGACGACTTATTGACCCCCCTCTCTGTTATTTTTAAAACAGCATCATCATTGCAATATTGCATACAATCGGAACAACCAACAGATCAGACCTGTGCGAGAATAACATGTTCAACATCTCCCAACTCAACAGAAGTTTAAGAATAACTTTAGATCTCAGACCCTTTTGGTTCCTGACTCAGATCTTCGTAGATTCCACACAATTACCAGACATGTCTCCTTGCCGTACATTAGCGCATAAAATAACCCATCAAGAGTTGACATGCTTTAAAATCCAACCGACCAACCCACTTTAAGTTAAGACATAAAGTGAATTTAAAAAAAAAAATATTTAAAAAAAAATAGAGTACTCTTGAAGACAGCTGTAAAATCTAACCAACCAATATAGTATTACCCTACCAAGCTCACCCCATAGCAGAAATTTAAGAATAACTTTAGATCCCAGGCCCTTTTGGTTCCTGACTCAGATCTTTGTAGATTCCACGCAATTACCAGACATGCCTCCTTGCAGTACGTTAGCGCATAAAATAACAGTTGACAGGCTGTAAAATCCAACCAACTCTAAGTTAAGATTTAAGTGATTTTAAAAAAATTGAAAGTTTTTGAAAAATTATTAAAAATGCCTACGTCTTATTTTACCAGATAATCAACCCATAACAATAGTGTTATACAAGGTGTTAACAGGCTTTTGGTCGGGCATTCATGCGGACCACATCTACCCATCTTCACCCAGGAAAACGATGATTCAGCCATTCACGAAAAACAATAGCAAAATGTGATTTGAGCCAAAAAAATGAGTTTTAAAAAAGTTGATACACACCAAGAATGAATAAAACAAAACGTCTTCGGCATAAAATAACCCTACAAGAATTGAACAGCTGTAAAATCTAACCAACCAATATAGTAATTAAGAAAGTATCCCGATCTCAACTTCAACGCCTACCAAGCTCACCCCATAGCAGAAATTTAAGAATAACTTTAGATCCCAGGCCCTTTTGGTTCCTGACTCAGTTTTTGGTGAATTCCGCAACATTGCCAGACATCTTTCTTCACAGTGCGTTAGCGCTTCTAAAAAAACCGTATCACCATGCAATGTTCACTTAACCCACTAAAAAAATTAGTTTGAAATAGAGCGTAGCAGAGAATTGCGATAAAAGCAACCCAGTCTTTACTATTTCCAAAAAAAAGGGGTCAAAATTATTTCGTTGAGATTTCGCACAATCTACTCGTCCACATTTCTCTTTGGTCGTCAGTATCATCAGGTAGTGGCTCATTCGGTAGGAATGTTTAAAAAAAAAAAACGCCCCATGAGAGACCGCCGCTCCCAATGTCATGCTTTTTCTTTATTTCAAATAAAATAGATGTTTGTTAAAAGTAAGGAAAGGTATATAAGGGTAAGATAATATGAAAAACACTCAGATGTTGGGTAATTTATGAGGAAGTGCGTCCCGGTCTCCTGCCACAAGAGTTGCTGCCCGTTGACTATTAAAATAACGACCCCAGCTCAGTCTATTCAAAATTATCCATCTATCTATCTATCTATCTATCTCAATTTGTTCATATTTATCTATATTACTTTAAATACTAAGATTTTTTTTTATTCATGTTTGTTTAATGTCTTGTTTTTTAGTTTAAATAAACAAGAATTATTATCTATCTATCTATATCCATTTATTGAATAAATTTTATTCATATCTATCTATATTATTTTTGTTTGTTTATCTACCTATCTATCTCAGTCTATTCCAAACTATATATCCATCTTTATATCTAAATAAGAATTACGACAAATTACGATAAATAAACATTAAACAAGAATTACGACGAGCTGGGGTTGTTATTTTGATAGTCACCGGGTAGCAATTTTTGAGGCAGGAGACCGGGACGCACTTCCTCATAAATTACCAGATGTTGTTCAAGTAAAGTTGTTTATTCTGCTGATATTGCAATATTTCGATTTGTTAAAAATCTTCTTCAGAGCATACGTTGTGTTAGATACGAAGTTTATGAAAATTGTGACCGTTTGTGAGGGCCGGGTTAGCTCAGTCGGTAGAGCGTTCGGCTAGAAACCACAAGGTTCCTAGTTCGATACCGGTACTCGCCAACTCAGCATATGAGTAGCACAGGGATCTGTGTGGTAAAGTGAGGAACTCATGGTGGCGCTCCAACTCAGATGCAAAAATAATCCCATTGGTCTAGCGCAAGTTAAAAGGGGATAGTCTCCCTCGCTGTCTGGCTGATACCGACATTAAGCCGCCCCGACGACTACTACTGTGATGGGATTAATTCATACCGGACTTTTTAAGGAAAGAGAATATTTTAGATTTTTATTAAAAAAATATCCTAGAACATGTGTCACGTTCCTAATTAGATGTTTATAATAACACCATGTGACCCCAAGAGGAGGAACAGTCAGTCTATCATGAACCTTTGAGTAACAGGGATGAACCTCGAAATATTGGTAAACAAATTAAGAACACAATATTCATCATTTCATTTCTTGTTGCATACCTCTTTCCTTACTTTCTTACTTCTATTCTTCTAGCGTCTCTTCTAGCGTCTGGACTTCATCTTGAGGACTTTGTGCCTGGTCTTCCATTGGGAATTTCTCTTTATCAGAAACCGTGTGTCATTGGTAGTTTTTAGATAATAACACAAGACTTCGATTTAACTTAGATCATATTTTATTCGGAAATCCCCACCAGACTACCTGCGCAGATTGAGTCGGCCGCGTGCATAACATGACTTACCACCGTCGTGGTTTTGGCCGATTTGACTAAAAATCTCTTTCTGGTCTAAACCGGAAGAGGGTCTTCTCCACCGATTCTCACGGTATCCACCGGAAGGAGGACCAGGACTGAGGTCAAGCCTTGTCATTCAATCCTTCAAGTCCGCCGGCTGAACTTATAACAGCCATTTTGATTTCTACACTACTGTACATAAATATTAGGAATATAATAACTATGTAACATTCTGACCTTCATATTTTTCATGCTTCTAAAATAATCCTAAATTTTCCCGAATTTAACTTTAAGAAGATTTTCACTGAACAGATGGACTCGCCACTTATAATACATTTGTCTGTCCGAATTATAGTGGTTTGTTAAACATTAAGAAAACTTTTTAAAACAATTTCTTTCCCAAGAAATTTTCTCCTGACGATGACTTAAGGTCGAAACTAATTGAGAACAATCTCAAAATAAATAACATAAAAAAA
The DNA here is from genome assembly GCA_023376005.1 of Doryteuthis pealeii. Lineage (NCBI taxonomy): Eukaryota > Metazoa > Mollusca > Cephalopoda > Myopsida > Loliginidae > Doryteuthis > Doryteuthis pealeii. Next base: position 94,020,034 of record CM042159.1, on the reverse strand, counting down.
TAACAAAAGAAATATTCCTGTTTGTCTTATCACTTTTTGCTCATCTATATATATATATATATATATATATATATATATATATATATATAATTAGTGATCTATTTCATTAATTTATGTATATTATATATATATATATATATATATATATATATATATATATATAATCAAAATTAGTGAAATAGATCACTAATTAGGAATGAGCCTATTCTATGTCTGTATAGTTGTAGAAAAGATATTAATTACAAATGCTACTACAGTGAAAATCTGGTAGCAGCATTTGTAGAAATATATATATATATATATATATATATATATATATATATATATGATATACCAAACTTGTTTGTAAACCCTTGCGGTAAGAAAAAAAAACGGCAAATAGTTTGATTGTAAAAATATACTACTAAATATCACCTGGGAAAAAAGATTTTGAAAAAAACAAAAGACCAAGATAGTCGTACCAACCGAAAATAATCGGTTGATACTATAATACTTGGCCAGAATAAACATTATATATATATATATATATATATATATATATATATAAACCGCCAGGATTATCTAAAGCTAAAAAGTAAAGAGTGCTCAATACCTAAATAGAGCAAATAATAAAGTTAAACCTAATGAGTCAGATATACTTACTAACAGTTAACAGCATAGTAGCTCTTCAGGGCAAAGACCTTTACCCTGAAGAGCTACTAAGCGAAACTGTTAGTAGGTATATCTGATTCATTAGGTTTAACTTATATATATATATATATTTTAAAATTGAGATGAAACAAAGAAATCACAGTGCTCAACCACAAATTTGTAGGAGCTTTTTCAAATGTGATTTTTGGATATATAATTCCATAAAAGAATGGATTTTCGATAAATGAAACTCACCATCCACCCTGAAAAATTAAATTGCGAAATTTCCAGGACTTTACCATCAGAAAATTTGAAAATACATACGTCTTTTAACATATGAAGTTGATTACATAAATTCCAATTTAGAACGAAACTTTATAACATTAAAGGGAGATAACTTTGTGAGCATTTAAAAAAGAAATGCAAAAATTTAAAAAATAAAATCCAAAGCATAAAGAGCGTCCTCAATAATCAACCGACGTAATTTGCGGTCCAAAAACATAACAGCAAGAAATGTCTTCACATAAACACCAGAAGAATTATTAGCAACCTGATGATAGCAAAATAGCTTGAAACCTGGGTAGTTGCCTATGGAAAACAATTATATTTAAAAAATTGAACAAATAAACATATATATATATATATATATCTTATTATAATGGAGATTATGTGTTTGTTTGTCTGTAACCGAAACTATATCACTACTCAAGATCACTGTCCATTTAGTTATTATACATTACATTCTCCATGAATCATTTTTATTAAAGCCTCAATCATTAATAAAATCGTTTATCATTATTAATACCGCTGGTCATTTCAACAAACTAATAACATGCAATTGTATTTATATATACAACAAATAGCGGTTTACTGTGTGAACGGCAAGCCTAATTTGCATATTGATATTTAAAATTTGATTTTAATAAATATGTGCTTGGTATTGTTGATTTCTAATTATTTGATTTTATCTTAATGAATATGAGTAAAAATCTCGGAGATAAATCTAAAAAAAAGCAATTAACAAAAAGAAATAACTGTAATTTTATTCTTTACTTCCTAATCTAACTTAATTGTTCAATTAGAAAAGTTTAGCAAGGAAAGACGGGGGTGATGGAAGAGGAAGCTTCAGCTGTTATATTTTTCGATTATACCCCTCTCTGTTTCAAATCATTTTATCTGCATTCTTATTTAGTTTCTTTAGACTTTCTAATTTAATATAACATTTTATGACATTAATACTTGCACCCGGAGGGTGCATATATTTGCTAGTATATATATATATATATATATATATATAGTGGTGTTTAATTCGGTCTACAAAACGCCGACATTGCCTTCTGAACAATCTAATAATAACATAATTTGCCCTAATGTCAGTGCAAATAAACAAACATATATTCGTTTCCCCCTTGGCCGATCTAGAGATTTTGGGAATGTATTTACTACGCTAACAGGAGAGCGGGTGACAAGGGGAGACAACTCAGAATAGGAAAAGCCGGTATTGAGAAGGAAAGAAAAAAGGTCTAATTTGGGTGCTGCTTGGGGTGGGGGAATGGTTCGAAGGTGGCGAACGGGGTTGATGGGATAAATTCACAAGAGTCACTGCCCTCCCTACCCACTCACCGACGCTCTGCGTTCTGAAATCAAGATGAACTCTCAAAACCACCTGTGGATATATTCCATTTATTCATAGAATTACAGGATTTTTCGCAAGACCTTCAAACCAGTATTAACACACGATAGGTCACGATAAATGAATTTTGATAAAGATGTATAAAATAAATCCCACCACCGTATATCACCACGCCGAAAAAAAAAAAAAAAAAACATGAGGGAATTAACCGAATTTAATGAAATTTTCAGTGTTGATATCTTATTATAATGGAGATTGTGTGTTTTTCTGTCTGTAACCGAAACTATATACCTACTCAAGTCACAATTCTCTTAGCTTATTGACATCACATTCTCCATGATTTTATTTTTATCTAAACCTCAATTATTAATAAAATTGTCTTACATTATTAATACTGTTAACTATGTCTACATGCTGACAACATGCAATTATATTTATATATACAACAAAATAAAGGTTTACAGCGTGTACGGGAAGACTAATTTGCATATTAATATTAAAAAATCGAATTTGATAAATATGTGCTTAGTATTATTGATTTCTAACTGTTTGGTTTTATTTCAATGAATATAAGCAAAAATCTCTTCAATGAATCTTAAATGAAATCCATTAACAAGATAAAATAACTGTCATTTTATTCTTTACTTCCTCTTTTAACTAAATACTTAAATTAGAAAAACAACAATGAAAGACAAGAGTGATGGAAGAGTAAGTTTCAGTTGTTCCATTTTTTATTATACTCCCTCTGTTTCAAATCTTTTATTATACTCCCTCTGTTTCAAATCTTTTTATCTGTATTCTTATTTAGTTTCATTAGCCTTTCTAATTTAATACAATATTTTATTATATTAAAACTTAAATACTTGCACCCGGAGGGTGCATATATTTGCTAGTATATATAAATAAACAATATAATACACCAGTTATTTTATTTGAAATCTCTTGCATTTTTAAGGTCAGTTAACTTTGAACTATGAATCTTTGAGGCGTAACACAGATTCTCAAACATACGTGGTTCAAATTAACTGGCCTGAAAAAATGTAAATGTTTTTAAATAAAAAACTAATGTATTATATTGTTTATTTATTGGACCTAAATTCCACCATCGTATGTCACCCAGCCGAAAGAAAGAAAAAAAAATACCAAAAATCAGGGAATTAAACGAATTTAATGAAATTTTCAGTCTTGATATATTAATGAATAAAAGATGTAATGTACAAATTATTTTATTTAAAAACTTTTACATTTCCTCAGGTCAGTTAACTTTGGACCACGTATTTTGAGGTGTAACACAGATTCTCGAAGCTACGTGGTCCAAAGTTAACTGACATGGACAAATTGATCAGTTTAATATTTTTCATGATTAAGTTTTTGTTTAATTCCACCAGTTTGGTTACAAACGGGATAGATTTTTTATTGCATTTTTCTTTCTTTTTTCCTCTATTCTTTTTCCTTCTTTCTTTTTTTCTTATTTTTATTTTATACATTCTTTTCTTTTCTTCCATCTTTTCTTCCTTCTTTTCTTCTTTTCTTCCTTTTTTTCTTCTTTCTTTTGTTTTTTTGTCTTTTCTTCCTTTTTTCTTTTTATTTCCTTCTTTACTTTTTTCTTTCATTTTTCATTTTTCTTTTCTTCTTTCTTTGTTTTTTTATTTCTTCTATTCTGTTTTCTTCTTTCTCTTCTATACGTTCTTAGGTTAAATCGAGCTTAACGGACCTAAATTCGACCATCGTTGTCACCCCGCCGAAAGAAAAAAAAAAGGGTAATTAGCCAAATTTAATGAAATTTTTAGTGTTGATATTTTAATAAATAAAAGATAAGATGCACAAGTTATTTTATTTAAAAACATTTACATTTCCTCAGGTCAATTAACTTTTAACCACGTATGTTTGTGAATCTGTGTTACGACTCAAACATACACGGTTCAAAATTAACTGACCTGAAAAATGTAAGAATTTTCAAATAAAATAACTGGTTCATTATATTGTCTATTCATTAATAATTCAACAATTTCATTAAATTCGGTTAATTCCTTGATTGTTAGTAATTTTTTCTTTCAGCCGAGTGACATGGTGGAATATATGTTCGTTAAGTAGGATTTAACCGATTTATGTATATTTATAATACGTATATGTTACCTGTATGTAATCTATCTATCTATCTATCTATCTATCTATCATACTAAAGCTGAGCGAATCAACTTTTGTCTCCTAAATCGATCCTTTTATCAAGAAAGTGCTAGAAGTCGGTAGCTCAGTGCTCTGGTTATGACGTCAAACTCTATCTGCTGGTGAAGTTCCAGTTCTGTAGCTCTGGGGAATGTAGAGAATCAGTGTATACCTTATGAGTATCAGAAGACCACTGTGAGTAGAAATAGGTCTATAACCGCAAAATGACTGATTTTTAAACCTTTCATTACCAATGATATTGCTCTGTTCAATAATATTGAACATCGAGCTCTCAAATTTGGCCTGAACAACTCCAACATTCTGTGGTTGGAAGAAAGGTCTTAGAATCATTCTAATACCAACTTACTTGGTAACCCATTAACGGATATATATATATATATATATAATATATATATATATATATAGTAAATGAAGAAAAACTCTAAACTTGCTTCATTACAATAATTTATTTCAACTGGCATCTTCTTATATTAATACGGCATCTTCAGGTAATCACAAGAACATGACTCTTACTCTTCTTGTGATTACCTGAAGATGCCGTATTAATACGGTTGAAATAAATTATTGTAATGAAGCAAGTTTAGAGTTTTTCTTCATTTACTAAATTTCTTGCTCTGTCCTTTTACTCACTGGTATTAGGTACATTGAGCTCTCCTTATGGTCTACCTGCATCAGCTTGGTTAAACCACACATGGAAAGACCCTAACTACGGAAAAAAAACTATATATATGTATATATATATATATATATATATATATATATATATATATATATATATATATAATTCCCTACATCTAACAATATCTCATTTTATCTTCTATATATGAACTCCCCTTCATTTATTACTGAATGACCACCAACAATTTTTCTCAAAATACACACTTATCTAATAGACATTTCCCATTTGATCTCTCAACACACAATAAATTATCACAATTATAATATAACTACAAAAAATAAAAAATGGTAATCAAAAACATACATTTTATTAACCAATAATTATTTTCACAGCAACTCAAATGTTAAAAGAATATTCTCTTGCCTCTTTTATCAATGAAAATCATGCTCTCACACACACACACACACACACACACATACACACAACCTTGAGGTTTGTTTCGATTCCGTTTATCGCAAAAGATTTATACACACACGCGCAACCACACATTTATAAACACATAAAAAAATGCACAATGCTTTTTTTCGATACAAACACTTACACATTCTAATACTCACACCGCAAAAAGAATATTTGACGTCATATTTCAAACCGTTCATTTTTTCAACGTTCTTTTTTCTCAGACTTCAAATTATAAACAGACCGATAAACAAGGACTATTACTCGCCTTTCTCCTTATTCTGTGATAAAGAAGTTTTTATCACCTTCCACATACCAAGAAAAGCCCTGAAGATGATCTAATTAATAGACCGAAACACTGCAGCGTCGGCCAATAAGCTCACCACTTAACTCCTTTAAACCTGTGTTTTTTCAATTTTTTATTATACTACACACACACACACACACACACACACACAATATATATAATATATATATATATATATATATATATATATATTTGAAGAAAATCTGGATTGGGCCCATCAGCGGAAGTTGGAAAAATATGAAGACCTACGTGAGCAATGCATCAGAAACGGATGGATCACGGATGTATTTCCCATTGAGGTCGGATGTCGGGGGTTTATTGCCAACTCAACCTCGGCATTTTTGTCTAAACTTGGACTTTCTCTACCAGACAAGAGGAAATACTTGAAAAAGATTCAGGAGAAAGCTCTAACCGCATCAGCGTGGATATGGCAGTCTTATATTGTGACATCAAACCGACAAAGTCTGGTGGTATCGTGAGATACTGCTGGGGCGCTCTGGGTTAGTGGTAATGATGCTTCGGCCCCGAAACCATGCCTGAACCCAGAGTCATCATCTGATGAAGGCTTTGTTGGTTGCAATGCTACTGTGTAAATAGCACTCATTGTATGAAGATTATATATATATATATATATATATATATATATATATATATATATATTGGGAAGTCGCAGTTCGTTATAATATGGGTAAACTCCGTCTTCCTAGTAAAAGTCAGAGGGATGTCCCTATTATAAGGAACAGGAATGCGGGCTGTCGTTGACATGCTAGATTTTCATTTATTGGAGGATGGGGGGGGGCAATGACCATAGAATATATAATAAAAATATAGAAAAAAAAAGAAAAATGAAAAAAAAAAAAAGAAAGTAAAACGCGTAAAAAGTGGGAAGAGTTTTTGTAATAAAAGTAAGGTTGCTCCAAGTCTTTTTAGTCAGATTCCTGCCCTGATGAGCTACCAAGCGAAACTATTAGTAGGTATGTCTAACTCATTAGGTTTAACTTACACACACACACACACACACACACACACACACACACACATATATATATATTAAACCTAATGAGTAAATAATAATAAATGATTAAATAATTTATATTACATCCAACACGAAATATTATACATCACCATGGCCACCAAACACAAATACGCACTTTCATACGGTCATTTATACGCACACACGCGCGTGGATACGGTCATAACGTCACAGACTACATGCATTTTCATGCACAGGCGCATGACAACATACACACACGTACAAACAAAAAATTGGATTAACTACTTACGCTATGTTCACATAGTAGTACCCATAAATGAATATATATACATATATGTGTATATATTTCCTCGTGCTTGAATGCTGACAGATTCACGCGGGTAATCTCGTTGCAAACCGTATGTAAAAAGGAATGAATTCTCCATTTTGCCAGGACCATTACCAACTTCCTTCTTCTCTCTCTCTCTCTCCTCACCCCTCAGCCTATCTCCCTTCAGCCCCCCCCACCTGAAACCAACGTTTAACCAAGAATTATAATCAAAGCGCTGCTTTTGACACTTCTTGCTTTGCTACTAATATGTCTTTGACAGTTTGGTAAATAAGATTCCTCTCATTTCGCTTTGGGATTCGACCATTGAAAAATATATCATCAGAAAACTGGGGAGTCGTGGAATAGGGTAACGAAGGGGTTTCTCTGAGAAAACGTAAAGATTAAAAAAAAAATGTGTATGGGAGAGGGGGGTCGGTTCCTCGGGAGAGACCCTAGGGGTCGGGTGCTAAAGGGAAAGGATATTAAAAGAAGGAGATTGACAGGTTGATTTGCTTAAAGCTAATGTTGGGGAAGAGTAAAAAAAATAAGAAATAGAAAACAAAAAAAAAAACTTAACTCAATCCCGACCGTATGCGACGAGTCGAAATCCCAGCAATTGCCGTATGACATTTACAACTGGGTGTCAAAAGTTTTTCAATATTTTAAAGGCAAAATTAGGCAGCTCCGGATGCTTTTGTCGAAATCGTGAGGTTGACAAGCTCGCCTGATACTCTCCGAGTGCTACTCGTTGGATCTCCCTCTATAGCTTGGAGCATGGCATCGGAACGTATCTTTACTATTGGGAGTCAAAAGTTTTTCAATATTTTGAAGGCAAAATTAGGCAGCCCAGGATGCTTTTGTTGAGATCGTGGGGTTGACTAACCACACTGCACCATTACTCCCAGGTCCACTCTGACTCAGAGGGGTGGTACCTGTTAGGACCCCATTTATGGGTTAAATCTTATTATAATGGAGATTGTGGGTTTTTCTGTCTGTAACCGAAACTATATTACTATTCAATTCACAATTCCCTTTGTTATTTACATCCCATTCTCCTTGATTTTATTTTTATTTAAACCTCAATTATTAATAAAATTGCTTTACATCATTAAGACTGTTGACGATATCTACATACTAACAACATGTAATTGTATTTATATATACAACAAAATAGTGGTTTACAGTGTGAATGAGTAGGCTAATTTGCATATTGATATTAAAAATGTAATTTTAATAAATATATGCTTAGTATTATTGATTTCTAATTATTTGGTTTTATCTTATTGAATATGAGCAAAAATCTCGGGGATAAATCTTAAAAGAAATCCATTAACAAGAAGAAATATCTGTAATTTTATTCTTTACTTCCTATTTTAACTAAATAGTTAAATTAAGAAAATTTACAAATGAAAGATGGGAGTAATGGAAAATGATGGAAGAGTTAGTTTCAAAGTTCTATTTTTCAATCATACCCCCTCAGTTCCAAATCTTTTTATCTGAATTCTTATTCAGTTTCATTAGCCTTTCTAATTTAATATAATATTTTACTATAATAAAACTTAAATACTTGCACCCGGAGGGTGCATATATTTGCTAGTAAAAATAAATGAGTTTGAAGAAAAAATGATTAAAAAAATTGTTGAATAACCATGGAGAATGAATCAAACAAAACGTCTTCGGCATAAAATAACCCAACAGATTTTGACATGCCATAAAACCCAACCAAACCTTCTGTTTTTTTTCTGTTGATTCTGTTTTTTTCCTTAGCAAACCGTGACAGTGCTATTGTATGACTGCATCACGTCTTTCTTGTATGATTGTGACAGTGCTACTGTATGGCTACACCACTTCCTTTTTGTATGATTGTATTTTATTTTCCTTAGCAAATCGTGACAGTGCTACTGTATGGCTACACCACTTCCTTTTTGTATGATTGTATTTTATTTTCCTTAGCAAATCGTGACAGTGCTACTGTATGACTGCACCACTTCTTGTATGATTGTGTTTATCTTTCTTTAGCAAATCGTGACAGTGCACTAGTGATGGATCGTTTCCTGTCCATATCCCCAACTTGAAAAATCATCATTGTCACATCACAGCCACCGCTACACCGTTTTGCGATCCAACCCCTAGCATGTTAGAACCGCCCCTACAACGTGTGCGTCGAGTGCGATTCAAAGTAATTTCGGCGTCAAAATGTTTGTCGTGTAATAAAAGGCACTTGTCTGTTGAAAGTTGTCAAGAGGGGGGTCACAGGTTGAAAGGTTTCAGATAGAAAGTGACAAAAATACAAATAAGAATCCCTCCCTCGAAAAAAAAAACAACCCTGAGGGACGTGTCCTCGTTCTCTCTTGTGTAAACATTTCTAGTTACATCTATCTATCTATCTATCTATCTATCTATCTCAGTCCGTTCCCATTAATCTATCTTTCTCAGTCTATTAACATCTCAGTCTGTTCCTATCTATCTATCTATCTATCTATCTATCTATCTAGTTCCTAGTCGTTCCCATTAATCTATCTCTCTCAGTCTATTAACATCTAAATCTGTTCCTATCTATCTATCTATCTATCTATCTATCTATCTATCTATCAGTCCGTGTCTATTAACATCTATATCTATCTATCTATCTCAGTCTATCTATCTATCTATCTATCTATCTATCTAGTCAGTCTCTATCTATCTATCTATCTGTATCTATCTATCTCTATCTATCTATCTATCTCAGTTTGTTCCTATCTATCTATCTATCTAGTCTGTTCCTATCTATTAATCTATCTCAGTCTATTAACATCTGTCTATCTATCTATCTATCTATCCTATCTCAGTCCGTTCCCATTAATCTATCTTTCTCAGTCTATTAACATCTAAATCTGTTCCTATCTATCTATCTATCGTCTGTTCCTATCTATCTATCTATCTATCTATCTATCTCAGTCCGTTCCCATTAATCTATCTTTCTCAGTCTATTAACATCTCAGTCTGTTCCTATCTATCTATCTATCTATCTATCTATCTATCTATCTCAGTCTGTTCCTATCGGTCTGTCTTTCGATCTATCTATCTCAGTCTGTAACTATCTGTGTGTCTATTTATCTCGGTCTGTTCCTATCTATCTATCTCAGTCTGTTCCTATCTGTGTATCTATTTATCTCGGTCTGTTCCTATCTGTCTACCTCAGTCTGTTCTTATCCATCTATCTGTCTCAGTATGTTACTATCTGTCTATCTAATTATTTTCTTTATCTATCTATCTATCTATCTATCTATCTATCTACCTGTCTTCTGTTATCTGTCTATCTATCTCTTGTTATCTATTTTCTAATTCTGTCTCTCTCTCTCTCTCTCTCCCTCTCTTTCATTCTGTTCTCTCTCTCTCATTCTGTTCTCTCTCTCTCTCTCCTCTCTCTCATTCTGTTCTCTCTCTCTCTCTCTCTCATTCTGTTCTCTCTCTCTCCTCTCATTCTGTTCTCTCTCTCTCTCTCTCTCTGTTCTCTCTCATTCTTCTCTCTTCTCTCTCTCATTCTGTTCTCTCCCTCTCTTTCTCATTCTTTCTCTCTCTCTCTCTTCATTCTTTCTCTCTCTCTCATTCTCTCTCTCTCTCTTCTCTCTCTTCTCTCTCTCTCTCTCTTCTCTCATGCTTCTCTCTCTCTCTCTCTTCTCTCTCTCTCTCTCTCTCTCTCTCTCTCTCTCTCTCTCTCTCTCTCTCATATATATATATATATATATATATATATATATATATATATATATCCATCTGTTCTTATCTATTTATTGTGCTTCCTTCTATTTTTCTTTCTCTCCTCCTGTCTTTCTTCTTTCATTCTCTCCTCGCTGGGATCACCCCCCCCTTTTTCCCCACGAGGTAGGAGGAGGACGAGAAGCTTGTCTATTAAAGGCGACAATATTTACATTCTTCCTATTTACGCCGTCAATATCTTTCAAAACGAGACGGGGGGGGGGGGAGAAATGGGCCAGAAAGAAATGAGAGTGACATGTGGGGATCTGATTTCGCGCGCTTTTTTTGGCAGACACACCCACCCACCCCACCTCCAAAAACATCAGTCCATTTTTAGGACTTCAGTAAAGGCTTAATTAATTTCGCTTAGTCTGGTCTAAGGCCAAGAAAAATGGGTAATGTTGCACCGTTTCATTGCAAAAACTCCACTTTGGCCCTTGAGCTAGGCGGGCGGTTTCAAAGAGCCCATCCGATCAATCGGCTGGACATGTCAATCACTAGCACCTATATGATTGTCCCAACTATATTGCCCTCATGGCAAGCCCCAACCCTTTTTATCATATATGTGCTAGAAGGCGGTGGCTAAGGGTCTTTTTGTCCTGGGTATGATGTTAAATTCTATCCGATGGTGAAGTTCCAATTCTGGAGCTCTGGGGAATGTGGAGTACCCTTTCAACGGCATTACTCCCAGGTCCACTCTAACCCGGAGTGTGAGTGGCTATTATGGTCACATCTATGGGTGAAATAGATTAAAATGCGTTTTAAAAATTGTCTGCATCCTCAGATAGCCAAAATACGTAATACATGATGTATTTTGGCTATCTGATGATGCAGACTTCTTCTAAAATGGAGTTAGTCGAAGTAAATTTCTAAAAAAACAAAATGATTGGATTTTAAGCTTTCCCTTATGGAATTGTCTATATACTAGACAAAACGTGAACCGCTGGGTCACCCACTGAGCTCTGGGTAGATAATTGGGATCAGGCAAAATTGAATTAAAGTAAAAACAAAACCAATACAGTTGGAGAATTAAAAAAACAAACAAACAAAAAACCCCAAAACAACACAATTAAAATGATTTTGTAAGATTTCTAGGAAAGGGAACGTTTAACCTATTCTAAATTTATCAAGAGCCAAGATGTTGAAGCTGCTGGCACGCTGCTTATGAAATTAACATACAAATACATTTTGCACTCTCATATATATATATATATATATATACCCTCACTGAGGAACTAACATATATAACGAGGTGGTAATCTAGATATATATACATAGAGAGAGAGAGAGAGAGGGGGGTGAAAAGTGAATATAAAGAAAGAGATGGGCCAGTTTTTGACTTAACTGCAAATTACGACTAATTAGAACCAATTGAAATGGAATTTTTTTTCAAACAAAACTCAATCCTACAAGGAAAAAATATTTCAGTGTGAATTTTGTGTCATTAAACTAAACAGGAAAAAAGCGTTTAGGAGACAAACATTGATTCGCACAATGTTACTTTAATAATAATAATAATAATAATATATATATATATATATATATATAGTGAGTCTAGTCTTCAATGTATATATTATATTTGTATGTATTTCATAATATATATATATATATATATGTGTGTGTGTGTGTGTAAAATATATATTTTGGGGGGTTGTGTGAAGCAAGGGTGTGAAATAGATGAGAGACTCCGTTAGATGTTAAGTGCCATTAAGTTTCATTTTATTTCATTTAATATTTCGAAGGCATGAGCCTTCTTTCTCAAGAATTTCTAGACTGGCTGATTAGTGTTGTCCTTGGCGCTTTTATCAGCCTCATCTTGGACTGCTGTTAGAACGGTAGCCCAACGATTTCGCGCTTCGTCTTGTCTATATAAATGACGTGAAAGTTTTCCAGACGAGTCAGACGTGAGAGTATAGACTTTACCGAAAACCGAGTTGTGTCTTGTCGCCAACAGAGTTTATCTGTTCTTTCCGACAGAATTAAAACTATCCGACTATCTAAATATCTCATTAATCAACGTCGTCTTCAGTTTGGGGGGGGGGTGATTAACGGTCCGTTTTATGTAATCCCCACTTTTCAGCGCCTCCCCCCCGACTCCCCTCGTCTACACCTCCCCTCAGACGATTAATCCCCTCATTTGTTCTCTTGAGTGTATCATTTCTTTTATTTTTTATTTTTGTTTTTGTTTTTTTCATTTTTTTTATTTATTTATTTTTTTTTACTTTAAATCCGTTTTTATAGAAATCTAAGTTTATAGAAGATGTGATGATGGGACCGTTAAACGTTTATAAATTATGAAGGCGAGAGATATTCCAAGAGATAATATCTTTTATTTTAATTTTATTTTATTTTTAATCCGCTTTGCCTAACTATATTGAAAAATTATTGTCTGGGAAAGAATTCTTTTTGGAGACGCGATTAGTGTAACGATTATCGTCATACGAAACGATTGGTTAGTTGGATTTTACGGCATGTCAATCCTTGTTGGGTTATTTAATTTTGAGTTTTGTTTTATTCATACTTGATGGTTAGTTGGTTGGTTGGTTAGATTTTACGGCATGTCAACCCATGTTGAGTTATTTTTTATTATTTGTATGATCAATCTTTCCCAGTTATGGAAGCTGTTATGACCTCGACTTATAGAGATGAAATCATCATAGCATCTTATGCTATTCATATATATATATATATATATATATATATATATATATATAAAAGTAATTGGTAATTTGCTTGAAGCATTGTTAAGTATGTTATAAAATAATAAAATTCGAAGGCAATACAATGCGTAAAAAATAAAGACAAAAAGATGTTTTATATGTCTAATCGATTTCAAAGCAAAGCTTTATCATCAGAGTTTAATTTACAAATTAAACTCTGATGATAAAGCTTTGCTTTGAAATCGATTAGACATATAAAACATCTTTTTGTCTTTATTTTTTACGCATTGTATTGCCTTCGAATTTTATTATTTTATTATATATAATATATATATATATATATATATATAGTCATCCACAGACACGTGTTTCGACTTATCAAGTCTCTTCAGTGTGCCTAGACATTTTGTGAGCTACCTACAGCCGGGTTAGAAATCCGATCGTTTCATCAGCAGTCGGACAGCTTACCCTCTCGGCTATCATCACCACAGAATGCGAAGGGTTTTTAACTGTTTTCATACACACATTTGTTGTTCATATCTATCTATCTATCTATCTATCTATCTCTTCATTACAACGGTTGGTTGGATTTTACGCTGTGTCAACCCTTATTGGGTTATTTTATTCCGAAGATGTTTTGTTTTATTCATTCTTGATGGGTAGTCATTTTTTAACTCATTTTTTTTAACACATTTTTTCAAACTGAATTTGTTCTCTTTAACCCATAGATGGGACCCTAACAGTTACTGCCACTCCGGGTCAGAGTGGAATTGGGAGTAATGACAATAAAGGGGTACTCCATATTTACCAAAGTTCCAGAATTGGAAATTCATCATCAGATAGAGTTTAACGTTATACCCACAGGATATTAAGACCCTCAGCCACCGCCTTCTAGCACACATATGATAAAATGGTTGGGGCTTGCCATAAGGGCAATAGAGACGAGACAATCAAGGCGCTAGGGCTTGACATGACCAGCCGATAGATAAATTGTATATTTGTAAACTTTTTACATAACCCCATGATACGGAAAGATTTACTAATTCTTGTTTGCAAATACTTTTCTCGTAAAACTCTATACGTTAGATAACTTTAAACATTATTTCTCTGAATGTTTGAGATGAGGCTGGATGATTAGTATTATCTACGTTCTTCGGACTATTGTCTCCGCACCCCCCCCCAAAAAAAAAATGAATAGGTAGATATTCTAGCCAAAACAAGACATTAGGTTAAGGTAGTTAGGTTAAGACAGTTCTAAGTGACAGTTATCTCTGGATTCTGGGTTCAATCCTGAGTAGAGGCAGTAACATAGAAAAATAATTAACACAACTCCTACTCCAGCTATGGTTAGCGGAATGAGAACAGGATACCCCCGTGGACTGAATAAAGGGTTAGGTTCGAAGTTCCGTGATAGCTCCCGACTACGACAAGAAAGTTCCCCGGGTCTGAAAAGAAGGTTCCCGAGTTAAACAAGAAATACCTGAATAAGGCCGGAGGGCATATCGGCCGAAACCTTGTACAAATAACAATAAAGATGGGGACAATAGTCCGAATAACGCAGATAATACTAACTTTAAATATATTCTAAAATAAAACAATATATATATAAATATATAATACCGGGCATGTATTTATTAAAATTTGTTTTAGAAGACAATAAGAACCGTCTAAGTTTGCATACTCAAATTTTGAGTGTAAGGTAATATAAGGTAGTTCTTTATTCTATGTATTGACGTTTCGTGCAATGTGACGTAAGCAGTAACGTAGTTTTGGTTACAGACAAATAGAGACCGACTCTCCATTGTTAATAGATAAGACCCTCAAAAGTTCTTTATTCTATGTATTGACGTTTCGTGCAATGTGACGTAAGCAGTAACGTAGTTTTGGTTACAGACAAATAGAGACCGACTCTCCATTGTTAATAGATAAGACCCTCAAAAGTTCTTTATTCTATGTATTGACGTTTCGTGCAATGTGACGTAAGCAGTAACGCAGTTTTGGTTACAGACAAATAGAGACCGACTCTCCATTGTTAATAGATAAGACCCTCAAAAGTTCTTTATTCTATGTATTGACGTTTCGTGCAATGTGACGTAAGCAGTAACACAGTTTTGGTTACAGACAAATAGAGACCGACTCTCCATTGTTAATAGATAAGACCTCAAAAGTTCTTTATTCTATGTATTGACGTTTCGTGCAATGTGACGTAAGCAGTAACGTAGTTTTGGTTACAGACAAATAGAGACCGACTCTCCATTGTTAATAGATAAGACCCTCAAAAGTTCTTTATTCTATGTATTGACGTTTCGTGCAATGTGACGTAAGCAGTAACGTAGTTTTGGTTACAGACAAATAGAGACCGACTCTCCATTGTTAATAGATAAGACCCTCAAAAGTTCTTTATTCTATGTATTGACGTTTCGTGCAATGTGACGTAAGCAGTAACGCAGTTTTGGTTACAGACAAATAGAGACCGACTCTCCATTGTTAATAGATAAGACCCTCAAAAGTTCTTTATTCTATGTATTGACGTTTCGTGCAATGTGACGTAAGCAGTAACGCAGTTTTGGTTACAGACAAATAGAGACCGACTCTCCATTGTTAATAGATAAGACCCTCAAAAGTTCTTTATTCTATGTATTGACGTTTCGTGCAATGTGACGTAAGCAGTAACGCAGTTTTGGTTACAGACAAATAGAGACCGACTCTCCATTGTTAATAGATAAGACCCTCAAAAGTTCTTTATTCTATGTATTGACGTTTCGTGCAATGTGACGTAAGCAGTAACGTAGTTTTGGTTACAGACAAAATAGAGACCGACTCTCCATTGTTAATAGATAAGACCCTCAAAAGTTCTTTATTCTATGTATTGACGTTTCGTGCAATGTGACGTAAGCAGTAACGCAGTTTTGGTTACAGACAAATAGAGACCGACTCTCCATTGTTAATAGATAAGACCCTCAAAAGTTCTTTATTCTATGTATTGACGTTTCGTGCAATGTGACGTAAGCAGTAACGTAGTTTTGGTTACAGACAAATAGAGACCGACTCTCCATTGTTAATAGATAAGACCCTCAAAAGTTCTTTATTCTATGTATTGACGTTTCGTGCAATGTGACGTAAGCAGTAACGTAGTTTTGGTTACAGACAAATAGAGACCGACTCTCCATTGTTAATAGATAAGACCCTCAAAAGTTCTTTATTCTATGTATTGACGTTTCGTGCAATGTGACGTAAGCAGTAACACAGTTTTGGTTACAGACAAATAGAGACCGACTCTCCATTGTTAATAGATAAGACCCTCAAAAGTTCTTTATTCTATGTATTGACGTTTCGTGCAATGTGACGTAAGCAGTAACGTAGTTTTGGTTACAGACAAATAGAGACCGACTCTCCATTGTTAATAGATAAGACCCTCAAAAGTTCTTTATTCTATGTATTGACGTTTCGTGCAATGTGACGTAAGCAGTAACGTAGTTTTGGTTACAGACAAATAGAGACCGACTCTCCATTGTTAATAGATAAGACCCTCAAAAGTTCTTTATTCTATGTATTGACGTTTCGTGCAATGTGACGTAAGCAGTAACACAGTTTTGGTTACAGAAAATAGAGACCGACTCTCCATTGTTAATAGATAAGACCCTCAAAAGTTCTTTATTCTATGTATTGACGTTTCGTGCAATGTGACGTAAGCAGTAACGTAGTTTTGGTTACAGACAAATAGAGACCGACTCTCATTGTTAATAGATAAGACCCTCAAAAGTTCTTATTCTATGTATTGACGTTTCGTGCAATGTGACGTAAGCAGTAGTACGTAGTTTTGGTTACAGACAAATAGAGACCGACTCTCCATTGTTAATAGATAAGACCCTCAAAAGTTCTTTATTCTATGTATTGACGTTTCGTGCAATGTGACGTAAGCAGTAACGTAGTTTTGGTTACAGACAAATAGAGGCCGACTCTCCATTTTAATAGATAAGACCCTCAAAGTTCTTATTCTATGTATTGACGTTTCGTGCAATGTGACGTAAGCAGTAACGTAGTTTTGGTTACAGACAAATAGAGACCGACTCTCCATTGTTAATAGATAAGACCCTCAAAAGTTCTTTATTCTATGTATTGACGTTTCGTGCAATGTGACGTAAGCAGTAACGTAGTTTTGGTTACAGACAAATAGAGACCGACTCTCCATTGTTAATAGATAAGACCCTCAAAAGTTCTTTATTCTATGTATTGACGTTTCGTGCAATGTGACGTAAGCAGTAACGTAGTTTTGGTTACAGACAAATAGAGACCGACTCTCCATTGTTATTTGAATGAGATCTTCAAAAGTTCTTCGAAGCCTGTTTGATTAAATGTCAAACTATTAAAAATGATTTGCCGGGTGGATCATTACTATGTTCGGATACTCAGGAAACACCCGAGGAAGGCTGGAGGATACAGCGGCCGAAACGTTGAGTTTATACATACCACAATAAAGATAAGGACAACCTTATGAAACATCAAAATTATACCCATCAAGAATAAAAAAGAAACAAACATTCATTCAAATAATGACGTCATTGTTTATGAACGCCTATCATTCCGACAAGTATCACGAGAAGAATCAAGATCATTTAGAAAAAAAAATGATTTCCCAGTTTGTATTATTACTATGTTCGGATACACGGGAAACACCCGAGGAAGGCCGGAAGATATAGCGACCGAAACGTTGTGTTTATACATGCCACAATAAAGATGAGGTCAACAGTCCGAAGCATAAAAAATATTCAAAACAACGTCTTCGTCATAAGATAACCCAAGTGCTGACATACCTTAACATCCAACCAACGACAAATAGACAACTCTCTCAGCCACAAGGCAGGACATCACACTATCAACTTCTATATTCATTATTTATATAAGAAGCGCGTGGTGTAATGGCTAAAGTCATGGGAAATGGACTCGTCGCCCCGAGTTCAAGTCCTGGATGTGGTAATTGCATTTCACTTAGCGCTAACACCCTTGGGAAAGGTATGAATCTTACTCTCCATCCAGCTATGGATAAATAGCTGGGCAGACTGGGCTCTTTAACCTTGGTTAGGCAACCGGTCTAGGAGAAGGAAAACTCTGAATTCAAACCTGTTGAACTCCGCTTAAGAAATTGACCTTGTGTCACATCCTACTCGTGCGGAGGGGTTGGTAAATATATATATATTCATTATTTACCCACGGCCATTTCAACACCCCTCCCCACGCTCCTGTGTTTTCGACTGTGGTGTCTCTCTCACCAAACAAAGACTTAATAGTGCCCCCCCCTCCCCGCGCTGCCTCTTGAAAGCGCAACTAAAATAAGAACATGCCAGCAATTTAACGTTTATTCTTACTTACCTATGGTTTACTGACATCTTAGAAAATTGATGAAGAAGAAGAAAACTTTCAATTTCTTTCTTTCTTTCTACTCAAACATTTTCTAGATAGCTCTTTTTTTCAATTCTTTTTCTTTTCTTCTTCTTCTTCAAACATCCCACATTCTTCTTTTTCTTCTTCCTTTCTTTTTTTCTTTCTTTTCACTTACACATTTAACTTCAACTTCTCTCTTATCCATTCTTCTTCTTCTTCTTCTTTGCACTCCTTTGTCTCTTTTCACTATCAATATAACCGTATTCTTCTCCGTCTTCTTAGGGAGCTCTTTCTTCAGTTTTTCTTCTTCCATTCCTCCTCCTTCTTCCATTCCTCCTCCTTCTTCCATTCCTCCCTTTCTTATTCTTTTTCCATTCCTCCCTTTCTTCTTCTTCTTCTTCTTCTTCTTCTTCTTCTTAGGGAAGAGAGAGAGAGAGAGAGAGAGAGAGAGAGAGAGAGAGAGAGAGAGAGAGAGAGAGCTCCTCTCTTCTTCTTCTTAAAGAGCCCTTTCTTCTTCTTCTTCTTCTTCTTCTTAGCTCTTCTTCTTCTTCTTAGAGAGCTCCTTCTTCTTCTTCTTCTTCTTCTTCTTCTTCTTCTTCTTCGAGAGAGAGAGAGAGAGAGAGAGAGAGAGAGAGAGCTCTTTCTTCTTCTTCTTCTTAGAGAGCTCCTCCTCCTTCTTCTTCTTCTTAGAGAGCTATTTCTTCTTCTTCTTCTTCTTAGAGATCCTCCTTCTTCTTCTTCTTCTTCTTCTTCTTCGAGACCTCTTTCTTCTTCTTCTTCTTCTTCTTCTTCGAGACCTCTTTCTTCTTCTCTCTTCTTCTTCGACCTCTTTCTTCTTCTTCTTCTTCTTCATCATCATACCTACGTATAGCTTACCGACATATTCGTCTGTCTCTTAATCTGTCTTCTTCTTCATCTCAATCCACGCCCGCACGCCCCCATCCCTCGTCATCACCACCCCCCCTTTACATCACCCCCCTCCTCCTGTCCAATATTACACCTTCTGCGCTGTCTTATTTGAGCCGCACGACGTTAACCTTTTGCTATGGTCGCATCTATCATCCATGACAACTACGCTAGCTGCTTTAATTTCACCTTGTTAATACTAAAATGCAAGATTAAGCCGGTGTCATTTGATCCCCACTAGAGAGGAGATGGCCCAGGGGATTTACTAGGGAGGAGGGGGGGGGGAGGAGAAGAAGATGGGGGGGGGGGTCTGCGGTTCAATTCTTCTAATTCTGGGATTAACTGAACTTTTGGAATCAGGGGATATAACAAGTTGTTAAACAAAATCGGACGTGATGAAGACAAAAGAAATCTTTTGTTAATTTTACAAGAAATTATCTACATTTATAAGTAAAGATATATATGATAGATAGAACATATCTTATTATAATGGAGATTGTAGGTTTGTCTGTCTGTAACCGAAACTATATTACTACTAAAGTCACAATTCCCTTAGTTATTTACATCACATTCTCCATGATTTTAGTTTTATTTAAATCCAATTATTGATAAAATTGTTTTACGTCATCGTTGATCATTTCTCTTTCTTTCTTTCTTCTGACTCTTTTCCTTTTTTCTTTCTTCTTTCTTTCTTTCTTTCTCTCTGACTCTTTATCCTTCTTTCTTTCTTTCTTCTTCTCTGACTCTTTATCCTTCTTTCTTTCTTTCTTACTCTTCTTTATCCCTTCTCTTTCTTTCTTTTTTTCTTCTCTGACTCTTTATCCTTCTTTCTTTCTTTCTTTCTTCTCTAACTCTTTATCCTTTCTTTCTTTCTTTCTTTCTTCTCTGACTCTTTATCCTTCTTTCTTTCTTTCTTTCTTCTCTGACTTCTTTATCCTTCTTCTTCTTTCTTTCTTTCTTTCTTTCTTTCTTTCTTAAACTCTTTATCCTTCTTTCTTTCTTTCTTTCTCCTCTGACTCTTTATCCTTCTTCTTTCTTCTCTTTCTTCTCTGACTCTTTATCCTTCTTTCTTCTTTCTTTCTCTCTGACTCTTTTTCATTCTTTCTTTCTTTCTTTCTTCTTTCTTCTCTGACTCTTTATCCTTCTTTCTTTTCTCTTTCTCTCTGACTCTTTTCTTTTCTTTCTTTCTTCTCTGACTCTTTATCCTTCTTTCTTTCTTTCTTCTTTCTTTCTCTCTGACTTTATCCTTCTTTCTTCTTTCTTTCTTCTCTGACTCTTTATCCTTCTTTCTTTCTTTCTTTCTTCTCTGACTCTTTATCCTTCTTTCTTTCTTTCTTTCTTTCTTCTCTGACTCTTTATCCTTCTTTCTTCTTTCTTTCTTTCTTCTTTCTTTCTTCTCTGACTCTTTATCCTTCTTTCTTTCTTTCTTTCTTCTCTGACTCTTTATCCTTCTTTCTTTCTTCTTTCTTCTTCTCTGACTCTTTATCCTTCTTTTCTTTTTCTTTCTTTTCTTCTCTGACTCTTTATCCTTCTTTCTTCTTTCTTCTTCTTTCTGACTCTTTATCCTTCTTTCTTTCTTTCTCTTTCTTCTTACTCTATCTTCTTTCTTTCTTTCTTTCTTTTCTTTCTTCTCTGACTCTTATCCTTCTTTCTTTCTTTCTTTCTTTCTTTCTTTCTCTTCTGACTCTTTACCTTCTTTTCTTTCTTTCTTTCTTCTTCTCTGACTCTTTATCCTTTCTTTCTTTCTTTCTTTCTTTCTTTCCTTCTCTGATCTCTTTATCCTTCTTTCTTTCTTTCTTTCTCTGACTCTTTATCCTTCTTTCTCTTCTTTCTTTCTTCTTTCTTCTCTGACTCTTTTCCTTCTTTTTTCTTTCTTTCTTTCTTTCTTCTCTGACTCTTTATCCTTCTTTCTTTCTTTCTTTCTTTCTTCTCTGACTCTTATCCTTCTTTCTTTCTTCTTTCTTCTTTCTTTCCTTCTTTCTGACTCTTTATCCTTCTTTCTTTCTTTCTTTCTTCTCTTGACTCTTTATCCTCTTTCTTTCTTTCTTTCTTTCTTTCTTTTTTTCTTTCTTTCTTTCTTCTGACTCTTTATCCTTCTTTCTTTCTTTCTTTTCTTTCTTCTCTGACTCTTATCTTTCTTCTTTCTTTCTTTCTTTCTTTCTTTCTTCTCTGACTCTTTATCCTTCTTTCTTTCTTTCTTTCTCTTTCTTCTCTTTCTTCTTCTTTCTGATCCTTTCCTTTCTTTCTTTCTTTCTTCTTTCTTTTCTCTCTGACTCTTTATCCTTCTTTCTTTCTTTCTTTTCTTTCTTTCTTCTCTGACTCTTTATTCTTCTTTTCTTCTTCTTTCTTTCTTTCTTTCTTCTCTGACTCTTTATCCTTCTTTCTTCTTTTCTTTCTTTCTTCTCTTCTTTTCTTCTTCTTTCTTTTCTTTCTTCTTCTCTGACTCTTTATCTTCTTTCTTTTTCTTTCTTTCTTTCTTCTCTGACTCTTATCCTTCTTTCTTTCTTTCTTTTTTCTTCTCTCTTTATCCTTCTTTCTTTCTTTCTTACTCTTATCTTCTCTTTCTCTGACTCTTTATCCTTCTTTCTTTCTTTCTTTTTTCTTCTCTGACTCTTTATCCTTCTTTCTTTCTTTCTTTCTTCTTCTCGACTCTTTATCCTTTCTTTCTTTTTTCTTCTCTGACTCTTTATCCTTCTTTCTTTCTTTCTTTTTTTCTTCTCTGACTCTTTATCCTTCTTTCTTTCTTTCTTTCTTTCTTTCTTTCTTCTCTGACTCTTTATCCTTGTTTGTTTGTTTCTTTCTTTCTTTCTTTGTTCGTCACTTTATCTTTTTTTATGGTTAAAATTTATTTTTTTGCATATTTTCCTGTGGATCACCTTCACAACTCAGTTCTGTCTATTATTATCATTATTATTATTATTATTATCATTATTATCATTATCATTTATTATTATTATTATATTATTATATCATTATTTTCATTATTATTATTATTATTATTATCATTATCATTATTATTATTATTATTATCATATTATATTTTTACAGTTATTGAGATCTGCCATTTATTTTCTCCTTATCTCTTCTTTAAACAATTTTCTTGGGATATGAAAGAATCTTCCCGTTTCAAAATGATGGATATCTCGCTGAGATGACGGTCGAAACGTCTCGGCTAACCATTCCAACGCATCCAGTCTTAGATTTCACAGAGAATGGCATTCTTACCCGTGTCATTCAAAAACGACACTGGCCACCCCCTTCCACCCCCCCTAATCCCCTTCCCTTCTCTCTGCACAGCAGATATCAACTGTGGGGACCATTATTCCCATGTACAGACATACGTACATACAATATGTCGTATCATTTAGGCAGGAAGGAGGTGTCTTCTCTTTTATCTATCTATCTATCTATCTCTCTATATATAAAATAAAGAAAAGGCTCGTGCACACACCCACCCACACATTTATATATATACATATATACACATATATGTGTGGGGGCATTTTACTTTATAAATATATATATGTGTGTGAGTGTGTATGTATGCACTTTCCTTTACACACACGTACGCATACATACACACACACACACACACACACACACACACACATATATGTATTATATCTATATATATATTTATAAAGGAAAACGCATATAGTATATATATATATATATATATATATAATGTGTGTGTGTGTATGTGTTTTCCTTTACACACACACACACATATATATACACACGTGTTTGTATGCAGTTTCCTTAAATATATATGTGTGTGTGTGTGTGTTTTCCTTTACACACACACACACACACACATATATATACACGTGTTTGTATGCTGTTTCCTTAAATATATATGTGTGTGTGTATTTTCCTTTACACACACACACACACACACACACACACACACACACACATATATATATTTATAAAGGAAAACGCACACACACATACACATATATGCGTTTTTCTTACACACACATATATATATATACATGTGTTTATATGCATTTTCCTTATAAAACGCGCACGAGCTTTTCTTTCTTCATTCGGGGCGTGTTGTGGGTTTGCACTATTTTTTCTCGACGCATGTATATTTGTCTTGATAAGAGACAGCGTAAAAAGTCAGAAATAATGAGGCGCCTTGTTATTATCCTTATGGATCTTTTTTTTAAGCAAAGGAAATGCGTTGAAAAACGAAGAAAGAAGAAGAAAGTATTTTTTTTTTTATTTTTTTTATTCTTTCTTTTCAAAAGGATTCTTTTTTTTTAATTCTTCTTTTTTTTCTTCTTTTTTTTTATGAAGTCGACATTTCGACATTTGACATGCACGTCACCCCTTACAAATATAAACATGAATAAATAATAATAAATCTATCTCGGTACGTTCTTATATTGAGAGGTAGATATAGTTAGCTTGAAAGGAACAGATGGAGGTAGATAGATAAATCGATAGATATGAACTGAGTGAAGTAGATAGAGATAAATTGATAGATATGAGCAGACTGAGGTAGGTAGAGATAGATAGCTATGAACAGACTGAGGTAGGTAGAGATATATAGATATGAACAGACTAAGGTAGATAGATAGATATGAACAGACTGAGGTAGATATAGATAGATTGATAGATATGAGCAGACTGAGGTAGATTGAGGTAGATCGATATGAGCAGACTGAGGTAGATAAAGATAGATAGCTATGAACAGACTGAGGTAGGTAGAGATAGATAGATATATAGATATGAACAGACTGAGGTAGATATAGATATATAGATATGAACAGACTGAGGTAGATATAGATATATAGATATGAACAGACTGAAGTAGGTAGAGATAGATAGATATATAGATATGAACAGACTGAGGTAAGATATAGATAGATATAAACAGACTGAGGTACATATAGATAATATAAACAGACTGAGGGTAGATATAGATAGATATAACAGACTGAGGTAGATATAGATAGATTGATAGATATGAGCAGACTGAGGTAGATTGAGGTAGATAGATATGAGCCAGACTGAGGTAGATAAAGATAGATAGATAGATATGAGCAGACTGAGGTAGATATAGATAGATAGATATGAACAGACTGAGATTGATTGATAGATAGATAGATATGAACAGACATGGGTAGATAGATAGAGATAGATAGATTATGAACAGACTGGGGTAGATAGATAGAGATAGATAGATATGAACAGACTGGGGTAGATAGATAGAGATAGATAGATAGATATGAACAGACTGAGGTAGAAAGTGGGTTATCTATTACCTGACGAATAGCGTGTTCCTTTTCCCTCACAATAAAAAAAAAAAGAATGGTCCATTTTTGATATTAGGGTGTTGATTGGTTGGTTTGATTTTACGGCATGTCAACTTTTGTTGGGTTATTTTATGCCAAAGATATTGTTTTATTCATTCTTGATGGTTACTGAAAAATTTGTTGGGTTATTTTATGCCAAATATATTGTTTTATTCATTCTTGATGGTTACTGAAAAATTTGTTGGGTTATTTTATGCCAAAGATATTGTTTTATTCATTCTTGATGGTTACTGAAAAATTTGTTGGGTTATTTATGCCAAAGATATTGTTTTATTCATTCTTGATGGTTACTGAAAAAATTTTTAAACACATTTATTTAAATTCCTTTTCTTCTATTTAATCTATAGATGGGACCCTAACAGGTACTACCACTCCGGGTCAGAGTGGACCTGAGAGTAATCGGTATCAAGGTGACCTCTACACTCCTTAACCTTTAGAATTTGAACTTCAGTACGAAATAAGGGGGTATAGGTAGTAATGGTTTGCTATATATATTCTATGTTACTGTCGCTCTTGACTAGGATTGAACCTTCAGCCTAGAGATAACTGCCACTTAGAACT
The DNA here is from genome assembly GCA_023376005.1 of Doryteuthis pealeii. NCBI lineage: Eukaryota > Metazoa > Mollusca > Cephalopoda > Myopsida > Loliginidae > Doryteuthis > Doryteuthis pealeii. Next base: position 93,994,321 of record CM042159.1, on the reverse strand, counting down.
GTTTTAACCCATCACCGTTATCCACTACGCTATGTGTCCAATTGTTTCTTGGCTTTGGCGGGGGGGGTGACATCATGGAAATAATTGTCTGTTTTCTGTTCTTTTCTGTTGAGGGGAGAGAGAGAGAAAACCAGTGGAGCAAAAAAAAAAACTTTAATACCCTGTGTTTCAGTTGCAGTAGTAGACCTCTTCTAGGCAGCTTGTTTAAACTGGTCACTCGGTGGGTAAGGCTGCATAAAATTCTCTCTTCCTCCCCCTCCTCCTCCCCTTTTCTTTTCTTCGTTTATCATAAAAAGGGTTACGGTTGCCTTAGGGTCATTAGGGTCGGGACAAGCATTTAGGAGATAGGGCTTGACGTGACCAGCCGATTGAGCACAGGAAGCTCTCCGACCACTCGTCTAGCCTGGGTAAGGAGCAAAGTAGAGTGTTGCTTGTTATTGTCTTGTCAGCCATCAGGATTCCGTCCTTAAGCATCACGGGTCGCCACCAAGGGCCAACAAGTGGCTCCATTGGTAGGGATTTTAACCCTCTGTAGAGGTGCAGCCGGAAACCAACAGGGCTCATTCCTTTGTAATGTAATCAACCAAGCATAACACCCTGAAATATCTATTTCATTAAAATTCTGATAAATCGTTTGCTTTGAAAAAGGGTTTCATATGACGGGTTTAAAAAAAGCATGTATATGTTTCTAACTCAAACTTAGTCTTAACATCCTATTGAGAATTTTCTAAGTCCAGAGCATTCCTATAAGGATATATAAAAAAAACTAGCAGGAGGGAGATTTTTTAAGTTAGTCTCGCAGATCCATTATTACTGAAACGTGAGTTGAATCCTCATGGGATGCCCCATTTAAATCCCTATGTAAATAAATAGACCTTGCATTGATCCAGCTACTCTGAAAAGAAATGTTAATGTCTACTATCTAAAATATTAAATGAAAAAAAAAATTCATGCTGTTATCATTTAAATTTTATTTTTTAATTATCTTCATGAATATAAATCAAATCTTTATTATTATTTTTGCTCAAAAACCAAGCGCTGGTGATATTTAATGTGTATATATATATTTAGTTTGTCGTTAATTGTTTTATTTTCGAAGTTTCATCCGGACATACACATACTCACAACTGCCCTTTATATATTTATAGATGGCTCAAAATGACCTTTGCATTTAAAGTTACCTGTTATTTCCCTTGAATCAAAGACTTCTAAATATGTTTAATATTACATTTAAACAAAGGTTATCGCTTGGGGCGGCTTAAGAAAACGAATGAGACTTCCGGTCGGGTGGAATGAGGCGGTATAGGACGTTAAGAGTTAATCCTGAATATATATCTTGTCCCACATAAAAATCACGGATTAAATCGATATACGCTAACTGAATAAACTGCTCTATCCAACGACGCTATTGTGTTGCCATCAGTAAGGGGCAAAGTAGAGTGTTGCTTGTTATTGTATTGTCAGCCATCAGGATTCCGTCCTTAAGCATCACGGGTCGCCACCCACGGCTAAGTAGTGGCTCCATTGGTGGGGAGGTCTTACCCCTCTGCAGACGTGTTGTCGGTGTATTCTAAGGCCTCAACCGACAGGGCCGTTTAATCCTCAGAGCTTCAGAATTGGAACTGCAGTTAAACATCATACCGTGGACACGAAGCCACCATCTTTCGTAAAGTATTTGTAATGTGAAATGTACTTAAAAAAAAAACGAAAAGGAGAAAAACAAGAGCTTTCTAGCAATTGGGGATCAAAATACTGCATCCCCTCGGACAAGAATGCTGTAGATTTTGTCTTTTATTCTAAAAAGGGCGCCCTTTTTATAACGTGTTCTTTTCCAACAAAACTGGTTGACGATATCAGTGGGCCAATCTCATTCGGCCTCTCTCTCTCTCTTCCCCCACCCCCAATTCTGTCAAAGGACGCTCAAGTATTGGCTTTTACGAAACTCGTCCGAAAGAACTAATGGTCAAATAAATAGAGAGAGAGAGAGAGAGAGGGAGAAAGAGAGAGAGTTGAAAGCAAGCAAGCGAGAGAGACAAGGGCAAGGGTGAGAGAGTGGAAGCGAGAGAAAGAGAGAGAGAGAGAGAGAGAGAGAGAGGGGGGAGAGAGATAGGGGCATGAAGCAAGGAGAGAGAGAGAAGAGAAGCGAGGGAGCTAGACAGTGTGTGAGAGTGAAAGCAAGAGAGAGAGAGAGAGAGAGAGAGAGAATGAAGGGTGAGATAGTGGCAGTGAGAGAAAGAGAGAGAGATAGGGGGGGAAGCAAGGAGAGAGAGAGAGAAACGAAAGAGAGAAGAAAAAAAAACGAAAGTGACAGAGATCGAGCGAGAGAGTGTATGAGAATGAAAGAAAACGAGAGAGAGGGGGAGGCAAGAGAGTGTGAGAGAGAGAGAGAGAGAGGGGGGGTTCCAGTTTTCTAAACTCGTTTCCAAGAAAGAAGAGTGGTCAGTAAAAAGAACTGGCGAGATTTTATCAGCACATGCTGCTCACTCCCCCCCCCCCCCCCCAAAAAAAACCCTCCGTTTGCGGACGCTCTGGTAATAGACTTGATATTAATATTAGGGACGTCTTTTTTTTTTTCAGAATGTGGTAGCGTTGCCCCCAGGGCCGAGTGTCTTCCCTTTTTATTCTGTCTGTCTCGCGAGCGCTTCTCTCCCTCCCTCCCTCTCCTCTCTCCCTCTCTCTCTCTCTCTCTCTCTCTGTCTGTCTACCTCTCTCTCCGATTTCTCTCACTCACATTCTCTTTCTTTCTTTCTCTCGCACCCTCGCATCTTTTTCTCGCTCTTCTCTCGCACCCTCGCTCTCGCTCTCTCTCTCTCTCTCTCTCTCTCTCCCTCTCTCTCGCTCGCTCTCTCGCTCTCTCTCACTTTCGTTTTCTCTCTCTCTCTCTCTCTCACTTTCGTTTTTTCTCTTCTCTCTCTCTCTCTCTCTGGCTGTCATTCTCACACTCTCTAGCTCGATCAATTTCTCTTTCACTCTTGTTTTCTCTTTCTCTCTCGCTCTCTTTCCCCTTCTCTCTTTCACATTCTCTCTAGCTTCCCCCCTCTCTCTCTAGCTCGCTTCTCTCTTTTCTCTCTCTCTCTCTCTTTCTCTCTCTTTCCCTCTCTCTCTCTTTCTCTCAAATATCACGGACATTGCCTACAAGAAATGCCCTCTTGAAAGAAGACCCGTTCGATTAAATTGCACTTCTACCGACTTCCGACAGCCCCCCCCCTGCTCTGGATATATGGGTAGAGAGGGGGGGGGTAAAGATCAGTCTATTCGGCTCGAATAAGTCTAATAACAACCCCTACCCCAACCCCTTCCTCTTCTATCGTTGCTCTTTCTATTCTGTTGTTGTTCAGACGACCATCTCGGTTATTGCGTCGACTACTACAAAACATTGGACACTTGGTCTGTTTCCTCTCATCTAAGGGGAGATAATCCTCTTTATTTGGACTTCCGCTCATCTTTTAAAAATAAATCAGATCTCCGAGATTTTACAAAGAAGGTTCGACTTAAGGAGAATTGGCTTATGGGTAATATCCTTTTTTGATTTTTGGGTTTTTTTTCCGTTGATCTTTCTTTGTCCCCTCTCTCTCTACTATTTTTATTCTCATTTCCCTCATATCTTATTCTTATATAAAGTTCAAAATATATAGAGAGAGAGAGAGAGAGAGAGAGAGAGAGAGTATTGTGTAATGGTTATCGTCGTAGGAGATATATATATATATCTTACGACGGCATTTACTCACCTGTCGTTTACAGACTTGAGTTCTCAGGTGATTGTAAAACATACATCCTATCATATCTTATTCTTCTATGATTCAATCTATAACATTGTCTGTTTGTCTGTCTCTCTCCATATATATTTTTAACTTTATATACATATATATATATATATATATATATATATATGAGGAAAAATGAGTAAAGAAAAGAAAAGTAAATGGATAAAATGAATTTAATCGATATCACATTAATCGATATCACTTACACATGTGTTTCGGTCAGTTTATGTGTGTGAAAATATTTCGCACACATACAAGAATCGACCTTCATCAGAGTGAACATTTATTTATTTATTTATTTTTTTTTTTTTTCACTCTGATGAAGGTCGATTCTTGTATGTGTGCGAAATATTTTCACACACATAAACTGACCGAAACACATGTGTAAGTGATATAGATTAATGTGATATCGATTATTCATTTTATCCATTTACTTTTCTTTTCTTTACTCATTTTTCCTCATAGTGTCGGATTCAATTCCTTTTCCATTTTTACATATATATATATATATATATATATATAAAAAGTTAAAAATATATATAGGAGAGAGAGAGAGAGAGAGAGAGAGAGAGAGAGAGAGAGAGAGAGAGAGAGAGACGTATGGTGTAGTGGTTATCGTCGTACGATATATATATATATATATATATATAGTTCAAAATATATATGAAGAGAGAGACGTATGGTTTAATGGTTATCGTCGTAGGATATATATATATATATATATATATATATATCTTACGACGGCCTTTACTCACCTGTCGTTTACAGACTTGAGTTCTCAGGTGATTGTAAAAACATACATCCTGTAAGTATGTATCAATTAATTGTTCACCTCTGATTGATAGTCTCTGACGGCCGTAAGGATAAGCAGTTTGACATACGAAAATTCTGCCGGCTAGAGGTATCTGTTAAAAAAGTGATGAGATAAAAACTTTTACATTTTTTCAGGTCAGTTAACTTTGAACCACATATCTTTGAGGCGCAACACAGATTCTCAAATATACGTGGTTCAAAGTTAACTGACCTGAAAAAATGTAAACGTTTTTAAATAAAATGACCGGTGCATTATATGTTTTATTCATTAATATATCAACAATGAAAATTTCATTAAATTCGGTTGATTCCCTGATTTTTGGTATTCTTTTTTTCTTTCGGCGGGGTGACATACGATGGTGGAATTTAGGTCCGTTAAGTTCGTTTTAACCAAAAGGTTTTTCTCTCTACCGCGGTTTCGGTGTTCAAGGTATACCTTCCTCAGGAGAACTAAAAAAAAATTATAGGTAGCTAATTTTATATATACTTGTCTGGTTTATAATTATTTTTATTTATATTCCTTATTTCTCTCTCTGTCTTTTAATTAGTATGAACTTAGTTTTTTAAGATCTAAAGTGCTTCCCTTTGAAATTACAGATTAGTTTTCCATACGCTTATTAGGCAAAAGTAATTTGTAATTCTGTCATCTATCTTCAACTCCCATCCCTATATATATATATATATATATATATATAGGGTGGACCATAATGATAAGACACATTTTAAATGCTATTTTCTCAGATTACAAAAGCGACACAGAGTACTAAGTAGATTTATTACATAACTGGTACACACGAATTTTACATGTAATCTAAGATTTGAATATTATTTTCTTGAGATGGTCATACTCACGACGAAAACATTTGAGAGCTCGATTTCTCATATCACGTAAAGTGTGGTTTAGCATATCAACTGGAATAGCTATTATCACTCTAAATTTGTAACATCACGAAAGATCACCTCTCGGAATGGTGACTCTCGCTTTCCAAAATGCTGTCGGAATTCTCTTTGGGCTGCAACGATGGATCTTTTGCTGGCGAAGTATTCTTCGACTACATATGCAGTTTCTCTTGGACTTCACGGCATTAAGAGGACCACAAAAATTAATACCTGAAGGTAAAAAAAATTAATGTAATATTCAAATCATAAAAAACTCCTGTGTATCAGTTATGTAATAAATATATCTAGCACTCTATGTTGTTTTTATAATCTGAGAAAATAGCATTTAAAATGAGTCTCATCATTATGGTCCACCATATATATATATATATATATATATATATGTATATATGTGTGTGTGTGTGTGTGTGTGTGTGTATTTGGGCAGCATTCTTTCATTTATACATCTTGAATCAAACAAAAGACACATCTCCTGTTTGAAATTTTTATTTTTAATCTTTTCGAGTTTTCTGGCCAACTTTTTAATGTTTGGGTGGAATTCGTGGATTAGACCACCAAAGTTCAGGTCCCGAGTACTTTCGGCACTTCGAAGTGCCATCCTCAGGGGGGATGTGTACCAGTTTTTTTTTTTTAAATTAAATCAATGTGGAGGCTGGAAGGGGAAGAACTGATGAGAAAGGTGTTATAGGCATTTTAAAATGTGTGTACTGCATTGGAAATTAATTTTCTTTAAGGATGGTTTATATTGTTTTATGTATAAAGCTTCTAGTATTTGGAGTTTTTGTTTATTTTTTTCTTTGTGCAGAATGTGTGTATTTTCCGTTAGAATATTTCGGTAATTATAGTGGGGGCATGAATGTAATTTTAGGTGTTGTGAAATGGAGCTATTATCTGTTAAATGGAGGGTTAGACGACGTGACAATGTGGTTGAGGTGAATCCAATGTATGTATTTTCATTTTCTGGGAGACTGCAAATACTCTGTGTCGGTGTGAGTATGTGTATGTCCGGATGAAACTTCGAAAATAAAACAATTAACGACAAACTAAATATATATATACACATTAAATATCACCAGCGCTTGGTTTTTGAGCAAAAATAATAATAAAGATTTGATCTATATTCATGAAGATAATTAAAAAATAAAATTTAAATGATAACAGCATGAATTTTTTTTTTCATTTAATATTTTAGATAGTAAACATTAACATTTCTTTTCAGAGTAGCTGGATCAATGCAAGGTCTTTTTTTTACATAGGGATTTAAATGGTGCATCCCATGAGGATTCAACTCACGTTTCAGTAATAATGGATCTGCGAGACTAACTTAAAAAATCTCCCTCTACCCAGGCGACGCCGGGTAGCCGCTGCTAGTTTTTTTTATATATCCTTATAGGAATGCTCTGGACTTAGAAAATTCTCAATAGGATGTTAAGACTAAGTTTGAGTTAGAAACATATACATGCCTTTTTTTAACCCCGTCATACGAAACCCTTTTTCAAAGCAAACGATTTATTAGAATTTTAATGAAATAAATATTTCAGGGTGTTATGCTCTGTAATCTGAGAAAATAGCATTTAAAACGTGTCCATCATTATGGTCCACCCTATATATATATATATATATATATATATATATATATATATATATATTACCTTCTTACCTGTTTTTTCTTCCTTTCCGTATAATTTTATTCTTTCCCTCTTTACATACCTTTTTCCTTTTTTTATTTTGTTTTCTAGCAGTTCACTCCTCCCCCCTGTTGGCGTGGCCTAGAATGCACTGAGTGTATCCCCTGCAATGGGGTAAGACCCCTTCCCCCCAAAATAAGAAAGTCTTGTCTATCAAAGAAAGGAGAATGAAATCTCTGAATCAAAACCTGCTTAACTCCACTTTAGAAATTGACCTTGTGTCACATCCTACTCGTGCAGAGGCGTTGGTGAATACATATATATAACTGCGAATTATTTATTTCATTAAAAACAATTATTTCAAGCTATATCTCTTTTATTAATAATGGAGATTCGCTTCCGGTTTTTGTCTGTAACAAAAATTACGTCACTGCTTACGTCACATTACCCACAATCGTCATAATATAGAATAAATACAATCAACATTTGAACATGCAACATCAGACAGTCCTCATTGTTTTTTAAAACAAGTTTTAATAAATACATGACTGGTATTATATATCTATATATAGTTTGTTTTATTTTAATATATTTAAAGTTTACATTTCAAATTGTTTTATTTTTTAATCCTTTAATGAGTTTGATGATTTTACTTACTTAGGGTACAAACTCGCTGACATTGAATTATTAACTCCCACCCCTCAGGCAATATGTTTCAAAAATCTATTTTACATCGCCCAGAAGGTGTTTTTTTATTGTGCACTAGTTTGTTTAATAAGGATTATTAGTTACAAAAAGACTAATAGAAATAATTACTTGAAACCACACGTTTATTATTGTTAAATAGAAATAATTACTTGAAACCATATAATTATGTAGGAATTCTAGAAACCATATAATTGTGCGCCAATTATTAGTATTTGATAGGAATACTTGAACCCATACAACTTTTTGCATATCATTTGTATTAGATAGGAGTACTTGAAACCATACAACTGAGTGCAAAATATTTGTAGTAGATTGGAATACTTGAAACCATGTGCAAATTATTTGTATTATACGCGAATACATAAAACCATATAACTGTGTGCAAATTATATGTATAAGATAGGAATACTTAAACCATACAGCTGTATGCATATTATTTGTATTAGATTGGAATACTTGAAACCATACAACTTTGTATAAGTTATTTGTATTTGATAGGAATAATAATCTAAGCCCCGTCGATTGGCTAACCAATAGTAAAGTTGTGTTGATTAGTTTAAAATAATTTTAACCATTGACATTTAACTATAGTGATGTCGTCTGAATGTTACGTCAGCCATATTTGTCATTTTCGCCGTCTACGCATGCGTCGTTCTTTTTTCTTTCCCCATTTTTATTCTCTCCTCTTTTTCCCTCCCCCTTTCTTTCTCTCCTCTTTCTTCTCCCTCCCCTTATTCTCTCCTTTTCCCGCTTTTCTTTTTCTCTCCCCTCTCTTTTTTCACTTTTTCTTTCTCTCCCCTTTCCTGTTTTTGCCCCCCTTTCTTTCTCTCCCTTATTCTCTCCTTTTCCCGCTTTTCTTTTCTCTCCCCTCTCTTTTTTCTTTCTCTCCCCTTTCCTGTTTTTGCCCCCCTTTCTTTTTCTCTCCCCCTTCTTTTTCTCCCTCCCTTTCTTTTTCACTCCCCTCTCTTTTTTTCACTTTTTTCTTTTCTCTCCCCTTTCTTTTTCTCCCCCCTTTCTTTTTCTCTCTCCCTTTCTTTTTCACTCCCCTCTCTTTTTTCACTTTTTTCTTTCTCTCCCCTTTCTTGTTTTTACCCCCCTTTCTTTTTCTCTCCCCTTTTTCTTTCACTCCCTCTTTTTTTCACTTTTTCTTTCTCTCCCCTTTCTTGTTTTTACCCCCTTTCTTTTTCTCTCCCCTTTTTTTTCTCTCCCCTTTCTTTTTCTCTCCCCTCTCTTTTTTCACTTTTTTCTTTCTCCCCTTTCTTGTTTTTGCCCCCCTTTCTTTTTCTCCCCCCTTCTTTTTCTCTCCTCCTTTCTTTTTCTCTCTCTCTCTTTCATTTTCACTCCCCCCTTTTTTCACTTTTTTCTTTCTCTTCCCCCTTTCTTTTTCTCCCCCCTTTCTTTTTCTCCCCCCTTCTTTCTCTCTCCCCTTTTACTTTCTGCTCCCTTTCTCTTTCTACCGTTTTTGGATGTTCCAAACAGACGCTGTGATTTTATGGTTTTTATTCTCCCTCCTTTTGAGCAGACTTTCGAAAAGACTTTTAATACTAATTCCTTGTCTAATTATTTTCCTTTCTCTTCTATCAATTCTTTATAGTTTCAGACTTTTATATGAGCTGTTTAGGAGTTTAATAATTGATTGGCCTACATTGGTTGGTTAGATTTTAGGGCATGTCAACCCTTGTTTGGTTATTTTATGCCGAAGACATTTCGTTTTAGTCATTCTTGGGGGATATTCCAATTTAAAAACAAAAAAAAAACTCATTTGTTCTGTTTAATCCTTAGATAGGACTATAATAGGTATTACCACTCCAAGTCAGAGTGGACCTGGCAGTAATGGCGATGAAAGGACACTTCATACTCCCCAGAGTTCCAGAATAGGAACTTCAACACTAGACGGACTTTGATGTCATACCCAAGACACTAAGACCCTCAGACACAGCATTCTAGCACATATGATAAAAAGGGTTGGCTGTTTGCCATAAGGGCAATAGGGTTGGGACAATCATGTAGGTGCTATGGCTTGCCGTGACCAGCCGATTGAGCAGGGGGCGTCCAACCTAGATTCGTCTAGACCCTTCCTCTTTCCCATAACACTAAATACACATAGATGTCTTTGGGTGCTGACGATAGCATGTCTGTTAGCCAGCTCTTTCATATATATGACTTCATACATATATTTTTCTCCGTTTTGTATCTTGGGCTAGACGGGCGGTTGGAGAGACCCCCTCCGATCAATCGGCTGGTCACGTCAAGCCCCAGCACCTATATGATTTTCCCAACCTTATTGCCCTTATGGCAAGCCCCAACCCCTTTTTATCATATGGGTGCTAGAAGGCGGTGACTGGGGGTCTACATGTCCTGGGAATGACGTTAAACTCTATCTGATGGTGAAGTTCCAGTTTTGGAGGTTTGGGGAATGTGGAGCACCCCATCATCACCATTGCTCCCTGGTCCACTCTGACCCGGAGTGGTAGTATCTGTTAGGGTCCCATCTATGGGTTAAATAGAAAAACATGAGTTTATAAACAAAATTGTATTATGCATTAAGAATGAATTTATTTCATAACTTTGTTGGCATTAAATAACCCACCGAGGTTGATATGCCGTAAAACAAACCAAACCAAAATGTATTGGAGAGATGAAGAATGATTCTTGGATGATAAAATTCTTCCGAGTTCCAAACAGAAACCGAAGAAGGCGTTGTAATTTTAAAAGACGATAGAATTCTTTCTTTTTTTCGAAAAATCGACAAAGTTCTTCGGTGACTCTGGTTCCAGTTATCCAATTTTCGTTTCAGTTTTTAATTCAGACAGAATTTTGCTTTATTGATCTGAAGAAGGCAAAGATTTTTATCGATACTCTCTAATACCGAAAATTAGATTTTAATGATTGTGTTAAGATTTCCCGCCAAGCAATCGAAAGTTGATCAATATAACCTTTTACTGTACCGGGTGTCTACAAAGAATACTTCAAAAAAATATTCATATTAACAAAAAGGCGTCTATTTACAAGGATGAGTCAAAAAGTAATGCAATTTTGTTTAGGACGAGTATATATAATTACCAACACAAAAACATGTACCATACATCAAAATGAAATTGGTCCTCTGTGGTTCACACCCCTACTTCTCCACATAGCCACGGTTTCTCTCAATAGCAATGTTCCAAATTTGAATGAGAGCACATATCCCTGCCCGTAAAATTCTGTTAACTATCAACAACGAATACGAGAAAACATCTTTCGGCATATAATAAGCCAACTTCTTAGGCATAAAATGACCCAACAAGTGTTGGCATGCCGTAAAATCCAACCAACCAACCAGCTTTCCGTTTGTCTACGTGACGGACAAAGATGTGTTTACTAGATAAAATATATAAAGTACTCTCTCTCTCTCTCTCTCTCAACAGACAAAGACGAATCTAGAATAATGAAATGGGATATCGGAAAAGGGTTGTGAATCCAATTTTGTTTCATACATTGTTTTCTTTTTCTTCTTATTCTTACTATTATTTGGTGCCGTGACCAGGATATTATTATTATCATTATCATCAACAAACATATTTGATTCATAAAACTATACTTACAGATGTGCACGCAGTATAATCACCATATACTCACATATCCATTGATATATATATATATATATATATTAGGAGGTTGATTTAGAAGGCTATCACAGTGCAGGTGTAAAGAAAAAAATAATTATACGGTAACAATGGTGTTGTGTGTTAACCTGTATTTAATTCTTAAATTTTCGAGATAAAATCTCTTTTTCAAAAGATCACTGGAATATATGGTTCCACTCTTTAGACGTGTCTCTTTCTATGAATGCTGAGGAAACGCATATGTAGTGTTCCCAAGGAAGCTTTCAGTAGTTGGTGAACCTTCTCTTATTCACGACAACTAAGCAGTATTTCACAACAGTACAAGATTTTTTCGGTTGAAAATTCCAATTTTGTGGTTGACGATGGTTGTCACAGCAAAGCCGATTCAGTCATTGCTCGTCGGTTTTGTTGCTTTTTAATGTTTCCCTTTCAAGATATTTCTAGCGAAAACGTAGGTATCTACGAAATCACGACACTTAGTCTTGTGTATGTATATATTGTACAGTGTATTGACGTGTCATCTAGTCAGTTGATATAAATCTTACCAATTCAATGCCAGATAGTTGTGAATGCAATAAAGGATTATAGGAAATGGATAAATCTTCATGTAAGTGTTGTGTGCGTATATATATATATATATATATATATATATATATATGAGTGTGAAGTGAACAAACAATCTGTTTGGGATGGCGATAGCCGACAATTTTTTGGGAGATTATGCGCTTAATCAAAGAAGTCATACCTAATTTAAGAATTAATTAGTTATAATTAAATAATTTAGGCATGCATATCGGTTTAAATGTAAGACGTAAACAAATCGAGAAAAGGTCAGTCTCTGTGTATATATATATATATATATATATATATATATATATATATATATATATACGAGTGTGTATGTGCGTGTATGTATATATATGAGTGTGTATATGTGTGTGTGTCTCTGTGTGTATATATATGAGTCTGTATATATGTGTGTTTGTATATTCACATTTATATATTTATATACACACATCAGAAACATAACGACAAGGAAAAAAGGTTTACCAAGCAAAGATACAAGGTGAACAGAGTATTTGGCAATTTTTAGGTTGAATCAACAATATCTCGTTGTTTTTCAATTCCAATGTTTCGTCAGACATTGTTTGTAGGAAAAACAGACGATTCCGTTCTCATTAGTTAGATACTATTTGAAAATTCATTAAAAATGTTGTTTTCTGGCTTATATATATATATATATATGACATTTGAATAGATCTTTATTATGTCCTTTGCCACCCTACCCTAATTCATCGCATATTTTTCGCCCTCTATTAATCTAAATAAAATCATATATGTTCTAGAAGGCGGTGGCTGAGGGTCTTAGTATTCTGGGTATAATGTTAAACTCTCTGATGACAAAGTTCTAATTCTGGAGCTCTGGAGAATGTGGAGTATCCCTTCGTCCCCATTACTCCCAGCTCCACTCTGACCCGGAGTGGTACCAGCTGTTAGGGTTCCGTCTATGGATTGAATAGAAAAAAAATGAGTTTAAAAATGTGTTTAAAATAAATTGAGTGAATAACACAAAAACATCTTAGGCATAAAATGACCCAACAAGTGTTGACATGCCGTAAAATCCAACCAACCAACCAGCTTTTCGTTTGTTTACGTGACGTACAAAGATGCGCTTACTAGATGAAATATATTAGGCAATCTCTCTCTCTCTCTCTCTCAAACAGACGAAGACGACTCTAAAATAATGAAATGGGATATCGGAAAAGGGATGTGCATCCAATTTTGTTTCATACATTGTTTCCTTTTTTTTTCCTTCTTATTATTTGGTGCCGTGACCAGGATGTTATTATTATTATTATTATTATTATTATTAACAACAAACATATTTGATACATACAAATATACTTACATATGTGCACGCAGTATAATCACCCTACACTTACATATCCATTGATATAATATATATATATATATATATATATATATATATAATTGTTAGTTTACTAATGAGGGGGTCCACTTACGAATTCTGGGTACAGATACCAGACCACCGTGTACGTATTGATATAGACCCAAGTCAATTACAAATGGATAAGATAATGATGGGTTAGTAACAATGATAAAAAAATAGGCTAGAGTGTTTGAAGAACCAATTAGTGTTCACCATATATATATATATATATATATATATATATATATGAATGATGCCGAAAGATATTACTAATGAGGCCAGGGATTATCGGTGATGAAAATAAATGAAAGAAATCGAGCTATAAAGACGGGAAATTTAAGAGAGAAAGAGAAGGTCACGGTGGAAACTATGCGAGAGAGAGAGAGAGGGGGGGCGAGAGAGAGAGAGATATTGGGGTGGGTGGGGAAATATGATCCAGTCCCGTGGGAGGAAGAAAAAGTAAAATAAAAAGGATAAACTTAATGTTAGGGGACAACAACTTATTTACTACGCTTATTTTAACATGGCACAAGGACAGGAAGTATAAGTCACCCAAAAGAGAGAATCGAACTATGTTTAGCCCATTTGTAAATATTATTTTTTACAACAACATGCTTCTTCGTACACATCACTCATTGTTCCATAAATTTCACATGGTTTGCACTTCTCAACCACCAAAAATTTGATGACAGACCTCTGTTCAAGCCTCGTGAGCACTGAATAGCCACAGAAGAAATATTTTTTCTGCCAGTGTAAAATAATTTCTGCTATACACCAATTCCTAACAACGCAGAATTTACATTTATGAAAAAAAATCACCTTATTTATTCAATAATTCTCGTATTCCAAAATTTAAAAAAATGTTTGCATTTCTTTTATTTGGATTTTGTGCGTATTTTTGGTATATATATTGGTTAGGAAACTTTTTGGATTCTATCTATCTCTATCAAATATATATATATATATATATATTATATATATATATATATATATATATATATATATATATATATATATATATATATATATATAACCTTACATTAAATCCAAATTAACATTATCTAAAATAATTAAAAATTCCGCCCATAACCTTTTTTTACTTTATATATAAAAACAAACAATAAATATTTAATCATTTATGAAATACAGAACTTAAAAATAATAATTAAAGAATTAAAAATAATTAATCGTAAAATAAAATAAAAAAATAAAATAAAAAAAATCCTTTTCTAAAATAATAACATATTCCGCCCATAACTTTTTTTTTTTAAATTTTTTTTATTACTTTATATATAAAAACAAAATACAGTAAATATCTAATCATTTATGAAATACAGAACCTTAAAAAAATAAAAAATAAAAAAATAAAATAATTAATCGTTAAAAAATTGCTTTACTAAAAATCTTTTGAATTCCAACCGTCACGTTTTTTTAATACCCATCCCCTTCCGTTTAAATTGTTTCGTCTTGTTGCCAACATCTAAAAAATCCGCTACATTTGGATATGTTTTACTGACAAAAGGTATACATAGAGACATGACCGACATATATATGGCGCGAATGCCCACATTGGTGAATAATGTAACGACTTTCGTTCTTTTTTGCAGTAATAACGTTTTTTGTTTTGTGAACTGATTTGACATTCTTCTCTGACCCAAACAACTACGGAGTGAATGAGCTCTGATGAAGATTTTTGTAAAATCGAAATATTGATCAGTATCAGCTATGATTATATTATAAATTGTTTTCTCTTTAACAGCATTGTGTGATGTTTTCATTCCACCTATTCATACTCATATTGTCGGATTCATTTCCTTTCTTTTAACACATATATATATATATATATATATATACATATGGTATTTGTGGAAAAGGTGACTTACCGGTGAAACAGGTCACAATGGTTAGTTGATGCAAGATTCACAATGATAAGGCAGCGATATAACAAATATAAAGTGCTCAATACATTGGTAGAGCAAATTAATTATGATAATGGTACACGGTAATAAACTACTATATATATATATATATAGGGCCGGTTTAGCTCAGTCGGTAGAGCGTTCGGCTAGGAATCACAAGGTTCCTGGTTCGATACCGGCCCACGCCAACTCAGAGTAAGTGTAGCACAGGGATCTGTGCGGTAAAGTGAGGAGCTGATTGTAGGTGTGGCGCTCCACCTCCGACGCTAAATAATCTCCTTGGTATAGCGCTACTGAATAGGGGATACACTCCCTCGTTGTTTGGCTGATACCGACATTAGGCCGCTCCGATGATATATATATATATATATATATATATATATATATATATATATATCCCTGTATCTGAAATACTCCTTGTATAAAATGCTATTAATGATATTCCCTCTTTAACTCTTTTTTTTTTAAATTAAAAGCATTGACAAAGAAAGAGACTAAGTTGAAAAAATATTCGATGACTAAACTTATTCCTACCGTTAAGCTACGGATTTATTGATTAGTGAGGTTTGCGATTAATTGAAATTTTGATGAATTTGTTTAAGAAATCATTATTGTAGATATCATATGATTTATTAATCTTACGCCGGATATTACAAGTTATCTAAACGGTTATCACTTTAAAAAATAGATAAGAAGAAAGAAAAAAAAACAAAAAAAAAACGAAGATTAAGAAGAGTAAGAAATAAGAAAATGATTAAAAAAAAAGATCTTGATGATCTATTGCAAACTGTATTTTTAGAAAATTTTAATTAATTAAAAAAAATCTAACCTGGAAATCTAAATTGAAAAATAAATTGGGTATTTGGAAAAAAAAAAAAAAAGAAAAAAAAAGGAAAATATATAATCGTCTATGAAAGAAAGAGAAGGAGGAAACTGAGACGAAATGATATTGGATTTTATTTCTTTAATAAAGAAAGAAAAAAAAAGAAGAAAAAAAGAAACGATTTGGTATTTATTTTCTTAATAATAAGAAAAAAATTCGGATAAATTTTGTAGTTCGCTAATCAATCTGACCTTTCGGTCTCCAAATAGTGAATAGAAAATTTGATTTTGATTTGAAATACTTTATCTCGAAACTTAAAAACAACAAAAAACTCTAATCCATTTCTTGAACCAATTTGGAAATGCCATAATAACTATAAGAATTGTATCCTATCAAATAGACCACTGGTTCTCAACCGGGGTCCATATGGATCCCCACGGACCATATAACATTTTTTGGGACCTACGCAAGTAAAATGTATTTAACTTGAAAAATACAATGGGGTTTTTAAACAACGAATGGCTATGGGAGGCTCCACCAGAGTAAAAATAGGATTAAAAGGGGTCAATAGGTAAAAAGGTTGAGAACCATTGAAATAGACCAGAGGTTCTCAGTCGGTGGCCATACGACCCTCGCGGACAGCTTTTATTGAATTATTCAGATCATACAAGTGTTTTATAGAAGGGGGAAGTAGGTAGGTGGGTAAGTTTTTGTGGTGAGGGGAAGATTTGATTGGTTATAGGGGAATTCTTTGGGGTGGGGGGAAGAAAAGGAAATCAGATGGGAAGTGAGTTGAGGGGGTAGGTAGAAAAATGAATGGTGAGAAATACCGGATAGGGGAGGGGAGTAGCATTTCTCGGAGAGAGATTTGTCTGAGTTTTGTTCTTTCATTCCTTATATTTTACCTCATTCTGTCGGATTCATTCCAACCCCCTTTGTAGAATTAAACGAAAGACACATCTCATGTTTAACAATTTTATTTTTGATCTTTTCGAGTTTTCTGGCCGACGTTTTAATATTTGGGTGGAATTCGTCGATAAGTCCACCAAAGTTCAAGTCCCTATGATGATGGCGCTTCGAAGTGCCGAAAGTACTTGGGAACTGAACTTTGGTGGACTAATCCACGAATTCCACCCAAACATTAAAAAGTTGGCCAGAAAACTCGAAAAGATCAAAAATAAAATTGTTAAACAGGAGATGTGTCTTTTGTTTAATTCTACATGTATAAATGAAAGAATGCTGCCCAAATACGTGCACACACACACACACACACACACACACATATATATATATATATATATATATAGCATATCAGTTTTGTTATTGTGAACTATTTTCTTTTTTTTTTTTTTTCTTTTTTTTTTTTAGATCATGAAACATGAGAAATGAACAAACGGAACAAAAAAAACAGATTTTCAATATCTAGCCGTTGTTCTGTCCCTGGTTCGATTTATTCCAATGTTTCGGGTGACCTTCATCCTTATCAAGGAATTATATGATAACTATCATTGTGTAAATAAGTAAAATGAAACAAATTGCCGTCTATATATATAATCACAGTATCATCTTTGTCTGCTTTTATAGATATCTTTATCATCATATTTATCCGTGTCGGTATCATTTTATTATATAAGATAAGGAAACCAATATCAATAATAACTAGCGGGACCTGTGGATATACCACAGTATGATAATGTAACTATTACAACGTTTGATATGTTTATTTAAGAGCTATTGCGAAATAGTTTAGTACGTAAAAAGTATAATAATCTTGATTTAACTCTCTTGACTAGCAGGACCTGTGGATATACCACAGTATGATAATGTAACTATTTCAACGTTTGATATGTTTACTTAAGAGCTATAGCAATTTGTGCGGGCTCTTCATTAATATGAGTGATAGGTGTGCGGGTGCAATACTCGAGGGTGGGGTTCAGAATTCCCACCAACAAAATCAAAGGGAATTTTGATCTTTTGTGGTGCCGGCGTCAGGCGAATTTGCGGCCCAACTTAGATATTTTCCGAGTCGTGTTTTTGTCGGCAATTTAATGTAGATATTTTACACGCCCCCCCCCCAATTTTATAGGCAAATCAATGTAGTTATTTTACAATAGAGTAGATAGGTTTTTATTGAATTATTCAGATCATACAAGTGTTTTATAGAAGGGGGAAGTAGGTAGGTGGGAAAGTTTGTGGCGGGGGAAAGATTTGATTGGTTATAGGGGAAATCTTTGGGGAAGATGAGAAATACCGGATAAGGGAGTGGAGTAGCCGTTCTTTTACAATGGGGTAGGTAGATTTTTTAACTTTTTTGAAATCTCAAATTATCCATCTATAAGAAATAGCATCAAAGATTGTCCACTAAAATGCACTAAAACTCCTCGTTTTCTACAGGCTAAATTTTGCGAAAACGAGGATTTTGGTAGACGATCTTTGATGCTATTTCCTCAACCATTGGTACAAGTAAAAGATCTAATTTTTGGTATCAGTATTCAGTATTCTAACACACAAGTTTTCGCATCGATGGACAATTTGATATTTCGAAAAAGTGAAAAATTGATCTACCCTATTCTACAACCCTTCCTTTTAAGAAAATTTTTTTTCGATTGAATTTGTACAAATTCAATTGAACAAATACATTTTTCTAAAAGGGCGGGATTTTAAAATATTTACCTTGATTTGCCGATAAAAATGGGAGGGGGCGTGTAAAATTATTAATGGTAAACCAAATACTTCCGGTTCTTTTCTGAACTATTATCAAAGCTGTTCATATTTGTCTAAACTATCATTATCAATACTATTTAGTCAAATGAATAAATAATTTAGACAAATACAAATAGTCTTGATTATAGTTAGGAAAAGAACCGAAAGTACTTGGTTTAACAATGTAAACTCATTGATTTACCGAAAAAAACAAAAAAAAAACACGACCCAGAAAATATCTAAGTTAGAAATTTTAAATCTCAAAGCGTACACTCAAATGTTTTAAAATTTTAGTTTGAATTTTTTTTTTAAATCCACTTAAAATTTGTACAAATTCAATCGAAAAATAAAAACAATATTTAAAAAAAAAAAAAAAAAGAACGGGGTTGTAAAATATCTACATTTACTTGCCGATAAAAATCGGGTGTGGGAGGACGGCCTGTAATATATATACATTGATTTGCCGATGAAAAAAAAAACACGACTCGGAAAATATCTAAGCTGGAAATTTCAAATCTCAGAGCGTACGATATAAAAATTATTTTTAAATTTCAATTTGAGTTTTGTCAAAATCCACTTGAAATTTTTACAAATTCAATTGAAAGAAACCGCCCCCCACCAAAAAAAAACAAACAACAACCCCAAACAAACAACAACAAATATCTACATTGATTTGCCAATTTAAAAAGTCTGGGGAGGGACCTGTAAAATGTCTACATCACAATAAAAACACGACTCGGAAAAACTGGGCCGGAAATTCGCCTGACGGCGGTACGCTAAATCATAGCGTAAATTAGGGCAGGAGACCGGAACGACCGAAGATCAAAATTACCAAATGAAATACGCCTGCTCCAGAAACTTACCAGTTATATCTGAACCAACCTACTGTGTATTTTTTCTTTCTTTTGGTTTTTCTTTTTTTTTAATGATTTTTTAAAAAGATTTTTTTCTTCTCACTATGTGTCGAATCATCAATTCTTCATTCCTATTCCGTTCGTATCTCTTTTCAGATGTTACGAAAAAAT
The DNA here is from genome assembly GCA_023376005.1 of Doryteuthis pealeii. Taxonomy (NCBI): domain Eukaryota; kingdom Metazoa; phylum Mollusca; class Cephalopoda; order Myopsida; family Loliginidae; genus Doryteuthis; species Doryteuthis pealeii. The sequence goes on along the minus strand of CM042159.1, from coordinate 93,974,482 downwards.
ACACCCGATAATTTAACGTACGAGAACGAATTTAGAACCATGGAATTATGGGGTCCTTGAGTAGGTAAGATTCGTATTCAGTGGACTCGTGTTTTATTTATTTATTTATTTATTTATTCATTCATTTATTTATTTATTTTTAAATTCGTGGAATGGGAGGTTATGTTTCTTGTTTGTCTGTTCATAGTGTTGTTCATTTCATTTATATTTTATTTATCTTTCTATTGTTTTCTGGTCTTTTGTGTGTATGTGTCATTATATATATATATATAAAATAAAAGATATCAGTTGTCTGAAGAAGCTCGTGGGCATACTCGCGAGTGAAATGGTCCATAACCACGATACCCATGGTATTTAAGGCCTTTTATTCCCAAATAACTTTGCTCTGTTAAAAATAATTAAATATTGAGCTCTCCAAGAAACTTGGTACCGCACCAAAGTATATATATATATATATATATACATACAAGCAAATATATGCACCCTCCGGGTGCAAGTATTTAAGTTTTGATATAATAAAATATCATATTAAATTAGAAAGGCTAATGAAACTGACTAAGAATACAGATAAAAAGATATGCAACAGAGGGGGTATAATCGAAAAATAGAACAACTTTGAAACTAACTATTCCATCATTTTCCATTACTCCCCTCTTTCATTGGTAAATTTTCCTAATTTAACTATTTAGTTAAAATAGGAAGTAAAGGATAATATTACAGTTATTTCTTCTTGTAAATAAATTTCTTTTAAGATTTATCCACGAGATTTTTGTTTATATTTCTTAAGATAAAACCAAACAATTAGAAATCAATAATACCAAGCACATATTTATTAAAATAAAATTTTAAATATCAATATGCAAATTAGCCTTCTTGTTCAAACTGTAAACCGCTATTTTGTTGTATATATAAATACAATTGCATGTTATTAGTACGTAGATATGGTCAACAGTATTAATAATGTAATACAATTTTTATTAATAACTGAAGGTTTAAAAGAATGAAATCATGGAGAATTTGACGTAAATAATTAAGGGAATTGTGACTTGAGTAATAATATAGTTTCGGTTACAGACAGAAAAACACACAATCTCCATTATAATAAGATATATATATGAGAGTACACAAACAGTTTGTTTGGTATGGCAAGATCCGACAATTTTTGGGAGAATATGTCCTTAATTGAAGTCATACCTAATTTGAAAATTAATTAGTTGATAATTAATGAATTAGGCGAATATACCTATTCAAATATAAGGCGTAAGTCAATTGAGAAAAGTCGATCTCTGTATGTACATTTCGGCCTATTATGCCTGATCAGCAGAGTTATAGACAGTAAGACTGCTCTGTGTGTGATTCGAACCCTAACATTTTCTTGATTTGTTTACGCCTTACATTTGAACAGCTATATTCGCCTAATTCATTAATTATCAACTAATTAATTTTCAAATTAGGTATAAATTCAATTAAGCACCTATTCTCCAAAATATATATATATAATTTGGGCAGCATCTTTTATTCAAACAAATTTGGTTAAAATAATAAAATCCTTATTATTTTCAAGTTTCTTTTTTTTTTCGTACAAGTTCGCAAACATTTTCTTATGTTATCATCTTGAATGGTGTTAATCAGTTGCCCAAAAGAGTTATTATTGGTAAACCAAGTACTTCCGGTTCTTTTCTGAACCATTATCAAGTTTGTTTATTATTTGAGTAAACAATATATTTATATGTCTTGATAATGATTGTTTATCTAAATATAAACAACCTTGATAATGGTTCAGAAAAGAGCTGACTTCTGATTTATGTCGGAAAATCAAAACGGAAAGTTTTCTGGTGGTCCCCAATGACAGTTTAACTACAGTCTATAAATTAACATTTTACGAATTGGGTTACGGTTTTAGGGGATTAAGGTTGTTTTTAATTACTAAAAAAAAACAACAAATTACTATACATTTAATGTTGAAAAATATTTCTTTAAACTAAGTTAAATTGAAATTATACATTGCAATGCTAACACAAACAACTGTCTCAATAATAGCTTCAACAATTAATTTCAATGGTTAATTAAATGTATAGTAATTTGGGTTTTTTGTTGTTTATTTTTTAAGCAATACGTAATTAAGAACAACCTTAATCCCCTAAAACCCTAACCTAATTCGTAAAATGTTAATTCATAGATTGTAGTTAAACTGTCATTAGGTACCACCAAAAGACTTTCAGTTTTAATTTTCCGACCTAAATCAGAAGTCAGCCTAGAAAAGAACCGAAAATACTTGATCACTCTTTCGAACAACTGATTAACGCCTTTTAAGATGATAACATAACTGTTTGAAACCTTGAAAGAAAATTAAAAAAAAAACATTGAAAATAAAAAGGTTTCTGTTATTTTTAACCAAATTTGTTTGAATATATTTATTCTTTAGTGTATTTTGGTGAGAGATTCTATTTTAGAAAAATATGTTAATATGAAAATCTAGACAACCCGCGAAATCGTTTTTATTAGCATAATAATCAGCTCATCGAAGTTATTTATATCCAGAATTATGACATGAATAATAAAAAAAAATGATCATAATTCTAATTTTTCGGACTGTCCTCATCTTCATTGTGGTATGTAAAAACACATCGTTTCAGACACGCTATCCCCCGACCATCCCCAGGTGTTACCTACATATCCAAGTAGAATAATGATTCAACCTGAGAAATCATTTTTAATAGTTTAACTGTTAATCAAACAAGGCGTCGAAGAAATTTTGAACGTTTCATTCAAATGATGATATCATTATTTCTTGCTCGCCTATCCATCCAAGATGCGTCACGATCATTAAAAAAATTTAATAAAAACCCCCCAAAAAACAAAAAAAAAACAAACAAAAAAAACAATGACGTTATCATTTGAATAAGATCTTCAAGCCATAGCACCTGTATGATTGTCCTAACCATATTGCCCTTATGGCAACAGCCAAACGCCTTTTGATCATATATGTGCTTGAAGGCGGTGTCGGATGGTTTTAATGCCCTGGAATGATGTTAAACTGCATCTAGTAGTGAAGTTCCAATTCTGGAGCTCTGGGGAGTGTGGAGTCCCCTTTATCCCCATTACTCCCGAGTTCACTCTGACCTGGAATGGTAGTACCTGTCAGGGTCCCATCTATAGGTTAAATAGATACAAAAGTGTGTTTGAAGAAAAATTGTGTTTAAAGAAAAAAAATTGAATACTCAACAAAAATAAACAAAAAAAAAAATCTTCGGCATAAACTATCCCAGTGAGGGTTGACATGCCGTAAAATCCAAACAACATCCATAACAAACTATGTAGTGTATCAATCTACAGTCACTTCATATATTTCTCATATTAAGACAGATCTATATGAACAGTCAGTTCATATCATCATCCTCTTTCTATCTATCCATTTATCGCAGTCACTTCATATCTATTTAATCTATCGTCATATCTATATATATATCTACCCAACCCCTCCGTACGAGCAGGATGCAACACGGGTCAATTTCTTAAGCGGAGCTTAACAGGTTTGAATTCAGAGTTTTCCTTCTCCGAGACTTAAAGGTTAAAGAGCCCAGTTTGCCCAAGTATTTTACCCATAGCTTGAGGAAGACATGGATTCATACCTTTCCCAAGAGTATTAGCGTTATGTGAAATGCATTCAGCCTCGTCCAGGATTTGAACTCGGGTCAACAACTCCATTTCCTACAATTAACCATTACACCACGCACCCACTTTCTCTTCATATCTATATTATCTATCTATTTTCATTCTCTTCGTATCTATCTTCATATATATATATATATATATATATATATTCACGTTAGGTGAAACATCTTCAAAAGACTGAAGATGTTTCACTTAACGTGGAATGAAATATTTCCTCTACATTACAACTTGTTTGTGTTGTTTTGTCCAATTATTCATTCAAAATCCTCCTATCCTCATATATATATATATATATATATATATATATATATATATTAAATTTTTACTTGAAGGCACTTACAACGCATGTATCGCATAAAATTCGATACTTTTTCTTATAGAAAACGAACTTGACAAGTGTAATCCCGGCAAAGGATGGCTCGGTGTGTAGAATACCGTACAGACTGTTTCGACTTTATTAAGTCTCATCAGCGGTATATACTAACGATTTCCCTCCGACAGAAATCGAAACCGGGACTTCAGCAGACACAGTGAAATGTGTGTGTGTGTGTGTGTGTGACAATTTAGCATTAAATAACCCATGAGGGTTGATATACCATTAAACCAAACAAAAGACCAGATCTTGTTACAGTCAACTAAAAGAAATCATTAAAAGAAATATACTTTGTAATATAATTGCTTTGTAATAAGTTGGTCTACCCGTTGTACGAAGGCGCATTTATTGCTTTTTTCTTTCTTTTGCATCCGCATATAATTTCATTGGCATGTCTTTTCTATTGCTTCTCTTTTCTTTCGTGTCGCTTTAAAAGTTTCTCGTTGTAAATTTGATTTTCTGTTGTCCAGTAAAACCGTATGCTATTAAAGTTGTCTTGACGCGATTGAGCAGTAGCTAATGTGCAGGTTTATGAAATTGTTGTTTGCCAGTTCGATCCTGACTGGTGGTGGTAACTTCGTAAAAATACAGTCTTCGCAGGTGGGTGACAAAGTTTCGGCACCGGGCATGTATGCCGAAAATAAGGTTCCCTTTATGAAAATTCTGATATTGTGAAAAGTACCTGCTACCTATTTTTTAAGTCATCGGGGAGACCTAGTGTCGGTATCAGCCATACAGCAAGGAAGTCTATCCCCTTTTCACTGGTGCTAAACCACACTTACCGTCAGTTCCTCACTTTACAGATCCCTATGCTACTCATATGTTGAGTTGGCGAGAGCCGGTATCGAACCAGGAACATTGAGGTTCCCAGCCGAACACTATCGACTGAGCTAAACCGGCCCAAGGCATAATATTTATTATCATGTAAACAGTTGGGCAGATTAGGCTCTTTAACCTTGGTTGGGCAACCTGTCTAGGAGAAGGAAAACTCTGAATTCAAACCTGTTAAACTCCGCTTAAGAAATTGACCTTGTGTCATATCCTGCTCGTGCGGAGGTGTTGGTAAATATATATATATATATATGGAGAATAAGTGCTTAATTGGAGTCGTAGAATTAGTAGTATGGCTAAAGATCAATATGTACAATTAGGCCTCATTATAGAATCAAGCTGACTCGGTGGATATCTTCCGATCTCGCGGTCAACAGAAATTCGAATTGCCGGTAATGTGGTCCCTGCCCGAAATCGGCCGAAACGTTGTACAAATAACAATGACCGAATAATACTAATCATCAAGCCTAATCTCAAACATTCAGAGAAATAATAAATTAAAATGATTTATAATAAACTATTTCAATTTTTTAAATGCATGTCATATCATTTTTTTCTATTAACTTTAACTTTTAACTTAACTAATGAAGTCATTTTATTACTCAATAAACATATACAGCTCATTCAACTATGGCATATGGAAATCTAATTGATTACAATTGAGTTAAAATTATTCTAATCAATTATTATTCTATCTATTTTGTTATTGTCAAAACTAACTACAATTGTTAAATTAAAAAAATAATAATAGTAGTAGTATTCGGTTGGTTACCTCATTTCAGGAATGAAGCTGCCTCCTTTAGAGAGACCAGATAGTTTTTACAATATCATAATCCTTTTAAGGGGCACCCCCTTTTAGTATACATGTCCAGTACCCAAACTTTGACCCTCTGTCTTCGTCGTATTCTCGGCTTGGCCAGGGATTTTCTTTGATATGTTGGATGCAGAGTGGATAACTATCGCATCGTACAGGGGATCTGTATTAATCATGGGGAAGTGTTTGTTTTCATAATCAAGGTGTCTGTCAAATACGTATCACATTGGCAACATCGGAGAGAGAGAGAGAGAGAGAGAGAGAGAGAGAGAGAGAGAGAGAGAGAGAGAGAGATTTGGGAAGAATTTGTGAGTTCTCCGTTGATAGCGAAACGTTTTGATGGAGAGATACGAAAATTGCAATGCATTTTTATTGTAAAATAAGTTACAATGTTTTTTTTTTATAGTGAAATGTTTTTACTGATGCAATTTTATTGTAAAATTTTTTTCAGTGTATATTCATAGTAAAAATCATTGTCCAATGCATTTTTATAGCAAAAATCATTGTCCAATGCATTTTTATAGCAAAAATCATTGTCCAATGCATTTTCATAGCAAAAATCATTGTCCAATGCATTTTCATAGTAAAAATCATTGTCCAATGCATTTTCATAGTAAAAATCATTGTCCAATGCATTTTTATAGTAAAAATCATTGTCCAATGCATTTTCATAGTAAAAATCATTGTCCAATGCATTTTCATAGTAAAGAGGGTCTTAGTGTCCTGGGTAAAGTTCCTGTTTTGAAGCTATGGGTAGTATGAATTATCCCTTCATCACCATTACTCCTAATTCCACGCTGACCCGGAGTGGTAATACCTGTTAGGATCCCATTTTTTGGTTAAATAGAAAAATGACGTTTAGAAGCTCTGTCTTTTTTTTAAAGAATTTTCAATACTCATCAAGAATGAATAAAACAAAAAGGTCTTCGGCCTAAAACAACCCAACCAGAGTTGACATGCCGTAAAATTCAGCCAACGAACCCATATTATTTATCCATCTATCTCTCTCTCTATATATATTTATATGAATAGTCTATTTATATATATATATTATATTTATGGGGAAAATAATTTTGGGTTGTTTCGAACCATGAAAGAAATTAATGAAATAATTAAAGAACTGAGTGTTCTAAATTCCATTTATTTACTGATATTTCGAGGAGCTAGACTAACTGTTATTTACGTACACCCCACTCTCTCTCTCTCATATATATATGTGTGTGTATGTGTGTGTGTGTGTTGAAAATGGAAAAGGAATTGAATCCGACAATATGAGGAAAAATGAGTAAAGAAAGGAAATGTAGATGGATAAAATGAATTTATATAAATGTTCACTCTGATGAAGGTCGAATCTTCTATGCATGCGAAATATTTTCACATACATAAACTGACCGAAACACATGTGTAAGTGATATCGATTAAATTCATTTCATCCATCTACATTTCTTTTCTTTACTCATTTTTCCTCATATATATATATATATATATATATATATATATATAGAGAGAGAGAGACAGACAGACAGACAGACAGACAGACATGAGTGATAAAACAAAGCAATATTCCTTTGTAGTCATCACCAGACACCCCCCCCAAAAAAAAAAAAAAACAATTTTGCGATTGAAAATTGTTCTGGTTTTCTATGTTTTTAACAGAGTTGAAATGCCACAAAAGAGACGATAAAACACAGAACTGGTAACGTATCATATCCACACATAGATATATATATATATATATATATATATATATATATATATATATATATATATATGTCTTACTTGCATTTGTTAAGATCTACAATGATTCATCTAGATGCCTTCGCGTGATTTTCTATCTGCAAGATAAAAGATTTAACGATCATGATTTTTCCGAATCTTCCATTCAACCAGAGAAGATAAAACAAATTTCTGACCAAGGCCTTTCATACCGACTCGAAACGTTAACCTCCAAAAGTCAATTACGCGCAAAATCAAACAGTGAAAACCTCTACTCTCTTTCTCTTCTCCTACTTTCTCTCCCCCTCCCCCTCTCCCTGCTTTTAGATCTGAGTATTGACTCCTTTTGCCTAAGGACAGATGGGGTCCTCTGAGTCACGCTGGTCTTGTTAATGCTAATTCATTGGTCTACCTTTGACGATACTGGTGACCTTTTCGTCGTTCGTTACAATCTGTAGTTTCGTCTACTCGTTAAGACAACCGTCAACAATGAATCCGATTTGAAAAATGATAATTGCCTGCTGTGATGATAATTGCAATAATACAAATTGTTTGGATTCAGCAACATTTTTTTTCAAAGCTTTTTGTCTCCAACCCATCCCTCTCTCTCTGTCGCTTTTTTACCCTCCTTATTTTTGCTCTCCCCCTTCTCCCCCTCTCTCTCGTTTTGCTCTCTCTCTCCCTCTCTCCTTTTGCCTCCAGCCCTTTCTCTTTTCCTCACTTTGTTTTTGCTTCTTTTTGTATACCCCCCCCCATCTCGCTTTTTCTTTTACTTACGCTTCCCGCCTTTTTTGCTCTCCCTTTTCTCTATTTTACTCCACTCTCTCCCGCCTTTTTTACCTCCTTTTTGCCCTCTCTCACTTTTCTCTTTCTTCTTTTTTTTTTCTCTCCTTTTTTTGTACCCCCCCCATCTCGCTTTTTCTTTTACTCTCGCTTCCCGCCTTTTTTTGCTCTCCCCTTTTTCTCACTGTTTTTTACTTCTCTCTATTTTGCTTTTTTGCTTCCTCTCTCTTTCTTTTTGCTCTCCCTCTTAAAACAATTTGTTTGGGGTTCAGCAACATATTTCAAAGCTTTTATCTCCCCCCCTCTCTGTAGCTTTTGTTGCTCTCTTTCTTTCTTTTACTTTCCCCTTCCCTCTTTTTCCCTTCTCCCTTGCTCTTGCCTTTTTTTGGCCATCTCTCTCTGCTCTCTCTATTTTTGCTCTCCTTATTTTCACTCTCTCTCTCTCTTACCCTCCTTATTTCACTCTCCTCTCTCTCTCTCTCTCTTTTTACCCTCCTTACCTCCTTATTTTCACTCTCTCTCTCTCTCTTTTTACCCTCCTTATTTTCACTCTCTCTCTCTCTTTTTACCCTCCTCTATTTTCACTCTCTCTCTCTTTTTACCCTCCTTATTTTCACTCTCTCTCTCTTTCTTTACCCTCCTTTATTTTCACTCTCTCTCTCTCTCTCTCTCTTTTTCCTTATTTCTCTCTCTCTCTCTCTCTTTACCCTCCTTATTTTCACTCTCTCTCTCTCTCTCTCTCTTTTACCCTCCTTATTTCACTTCCTCTCTCTCCTCTCTCTCTTTTTCCCTCCTTACTCCTTATTTTCTCTCTCTCTCTCTCTTTTACCTCCTTATTTTCACTCTCTCTCTCTCTCTCTTCTTTTTTACCCTCCTTATTTTCACTCTCTCTCTCTTTTTACCCTCTTATTTTCACTCTCTCTCTCTTTACCCTCCTTATTTTCACTCTCTCTCTCTTCTTTTTACCCTCCTTATTTCACTCTCTCTCTCTCTCTCTCTTTTTACCTCCTTATTTTCCACTCTCTCTCTCTCCTCTCTCTTTTCCCCTCCTTATTTTCACTCTCTCTCTCTTTTTACCCTCCTTATTTCACTCTCTCTCTCTCTCTCACTCTCTCTCTTACCCTCCTTATTTTTCACTCTCTCTCTCTCTCTCTCTTTTTACCCTCCTTATTTTCACTCTCTCTCTCTCTCTCTCTTTTACCCTCCTTATTTTCACTCTCTCTCTCTCTCTCTCTTTTACCCTCCTTATTTTCACTCTCTCTCTCTCTCTCTCTCTACTCCTCCTTATTTTCACTCTCTCTCTCTCTCTTCTTTTCTCTCCTTATTTTCACTCTCTCTCTCTCTACCTCCTCTTTTGCCTTTTCTCATTTTCTGTTTCTGCTCGCTTTTTTTTACACTTTCTCTCTCACTTTTTTGCTTCGCTTCCAGTTTGTTTTGCTCTCTCTTCTCTCTCTCTCTTTCACTTTTTGTCCCCCTTTCTCTCTCCTTTGCTCTCTTTGTTTTTGCTTTCCCCCTTAAAACAAATTGTTTGGACTCGGCAACATTTTTTTGAATTTATTTCATTTGTCTCCAACCTCCCCCACACTCTCTCTCTTCTTTTTTGTCTTCTCTCTTTCTGTTGCTTTTTTTTTTGGTGACCACAGCATTTTTCAAACCTTTTGACTCCACACTCCTTTCCCTCTCCTTATTTTTGCTCTCTCTCTCTCTCTCTCTCGCTCTCTCGTCCTTACTTACTGTCGCTTTTTATGCTCTGTCTGTTACTCACGGTTTATTTTTTCTCTCCCTCTTTAAGCCTTTCTCGTTTTATGCCCTTTCTCGTCATAAATATTCGGGCAGACAGGGTTCTTTAAATCTTTGCCTATTTAAAACCGCTCACAACCGCTCTTACACCCCTGCGATCCTACCGTAACTCACTGGCAGCGGTTCTTGCACGTGTCACTTGTTTAGACTGAAAAACCATAACACAACACCCCTGTTGTTTTGTTTGTGAACCAACCCTGACACTGGGCGAGTATCCTTTTTCTATAGGAAACCAGTTCAATGGAATAATACCAAGAAAAACGGCACAGCCGTGGGGGGAAATTTGGTAGGCAAAGATTTTAACCTCGGCATGGTAACCGGTATAGGAGAAGGAAAAGTAAATTCACAACCAAAGGGGCTATCTTCTCGTTATCTAAAACTACTTTCCATGTGTGTGTATATGTTAAGAGTATTTACGGGGTTTCGTTGGAGCCCTTATTCTCCGTAGTTGATTATTATTCGGACGAAAGAAGGAAACAAACACGAATATATATTATAGACTCATGTATTATCAAAAGTACAGAAATTTTGTTGCAAATTTTAATGGCATTTGCTACGAGACTTATCTGTGAGGTGAAATACTGTTCGTTGGAGAAGTGGCGCTAACAAGGGTATTCTGGTCGCTGGTTGTAGAGTTCTGTAGAGACGCGTCCGTTTTGTCGGTTCTCGTCCGATAAGTAAAAGTAGGGGATGCTATTTTAGAAGCTTCTCGCCTGAGTAACTGTTCTTTTAAATGACGGTGGATGGGACCCTCTTCAAGTAGACTGTTTAGGTCCTCAGCCTTCTGATAAGTATGATGTCGAAACGGCCTTCAGAAAGTATGCTGTTAAAAACGCCTCCGTCCAGGTCGACGGCCTACAGACAAGTTCATCCCTTTTTGGGGCAAGGTGGTGAGAGCGCTTATTTTTGCGTGTCTCCTTGATAACTGCTCCCTGATAAGTGAAGGTTTTGATTCTGGCGCCAACATCGTATGTTGGCGATTCGCCCCCTAGCGGCAGGGGAAGATAATTCTCTATCAGATTTCCGATATTGTGTGTGTGGAGGCGAAGAGTGGAATAGTTACTATAGTAAGAAATGGACACGAGTTCAAATCCTGGATGCGGCTGTTTGAGCTTCACATAGCACTAAAAACCTTGGGAAAGCTACGAATCTAGTTAGTCCTTCCAGGTCTGGGTAAATAAGGGCAGACTGTTTTTTTTTCAACCTTGGTATGGCAACCAATCTAGAAGAAGGAAAACTGAATTCAAACTAAAAGGCTGTCTTCTAGTTAGTCAAAATACTTTGGCAGCGCCTCCTCCTCCCACAGAGCAAAGGATCAATCCATTGTATCAATCCACTGGATGAAGGGGTGAATTTTAAGATACAATGCCTCTTTTTTTTCCCTACCTCGTGTATCTAATGAGACAGAGGGAAACATTTTAGCTGGGGATTGTTTTTTAAATGTCGATTTTTTTTTATCGATCTCAAGTTTTTTTTGTGACATTATTTTTCCCTAACATCTCTAGAGATTGCGCCCCCCCCCCACGATTTCGATCGACCTATTCTCCCACCACCGAGCGGTCATCAACGAATTCCCTTGCTGTCTCATCACGGTTTACCACCCAGACTCATTTTGTTATCTGTTTTGTGTATCTCTCTCT
>CM042159.1:93950463-93962750 GCA_023376005.1 Doryteuthis pealeii | reverse complement strand
ATATAACTCTATATATTATCCACACACGTCTCTCGTGCTCTCAATATATATAATTATATATATCTGTGTGTGTGTGGTGTTGCGTATATATCTTTATAATGTATCCATCTCTCTTTGTATATATTTTATTATATGTTGTGGTTGATGTGTGTATCTCACGTATAAACATATATGTTATCTTCTCTCGTTATATAATATATCTATATTGTATGTAGGTGTGGTGCGTGTGTGTGTATCTCTCTCTCTCTTCTCTATATATATATAGTATATATACATTATCATACACACACACACAATGTCTCTCTCTCAATATATACTATGATATATATTATATTCTAATATATGTGTGTGTGTGTGTAAATATATTCTCCCTCTATATATATTATGCATGCAATGTCTCTCATCACTATACATAATATAATCATATATATATATATATATATATATATATGGGTAATTATCATTGCATGCATGTCTTCTCCATATATATAATAATATATATAATGCCATGCATGTCTCTCATATATATATAATATATATAATTACTAGTTTTATATTATGATGCAATGCATGGTCTCTCAATTAATATTATATTATATATATATAGTTTATTATTTAATCTTTATATTTGCATGCGCGATATAGTCTCTGCAATATATATAAATTATTAATATATATAATTATATTATTATATTGCATAGTCTCTCATATAATATATATTTATATATATATGTTAGTTTATTTTCAATGCATGTTCTCTCATATATATTATATTATAATATTATTATTATATGTCTGCAATGTCTTCTCAATAATATATATGTATATATATATATATATATATATATAGGGATATATATTCAAATGTCATGCATGTCTTCTCATATATAGTAATATATTGATCTAGTAACATTATATATATATATATTGACATTGCATGTCATCTCATATATTAATATTTATATATTTATTATACTATATATTTATATATTATATAATATGTTCATGCATGTCTCCTCATATATATTACTAATATATATTATATTAGTTATATATGCATGCATGTCTCTCCATATATATATATATATATAATATATATATTATTATATGCATTCATGTCTTCGCTTCATATACTCATATTTTATATTTATGATATTATTATTATATACTATATATCAAGTTCTCTCATATATACGATAGTATATATAGTATATATAAGCATGCATGTCTCTCATATATTATATATATATATTATTTATATATGCATGCATGTCTCTCTATTATATATATATATCATAGTATATATATATGCATGCATGTCTCTCATATATATATAATATATTATATTATATGCATGCATGTCTCTCATATATTATATATATATTATATGCTATGTCTCTCATATATTATATATAATATATGCATGCATGTCTCTCATATATATATATATAATATATATATATATATATATATATATAATATATGTGTGTGTGTGTGTGGCGTATATATCTTTATATATATATATATGAGAGAGAGAGAGAGAAAGATATAAATATATATATATATATATATAGTGTGTGTGTGTGTGTGTAAGTCTTTTTATCCATGTATTTAGTTTCTATGTATTCCTATCTGTCTAACTATATAGAATTAGTTCATACACATTTGTCTGTCTATATCTACATCTGAGATATAGATAGATAAAATACACTAGATAGATTTGAGCTGACTTAGATATAAACTGGCTATTCATATATATCTATACCGAATATATATCTCCTTGTTTATCTCTCTCTATATATATAGTTTCTATCTCAGATATGTATAGACTATATAGAATCTGCTAATCCATATAGATATGGATAGATAGTTCATATCTAAGGTATAAACAGATTCAATAGAGTTTATTTATATCTACTAGCAAATATATGCACCCTCCGTAGGGTGCAAGTATTTAAGTTTTAATGTAATAAAATATCATTAAATTAGAAAGGCTAATGAGACTAAATAAAAATGTAGAAAACAGATTTGAAACAGAGGGGTTATAATCGAAAAATAGAACAACTGAAACGTACCCTCCCATCACTCCCATTTTTCATTGCTAAATTTTCCTAATTTTACTATTTAGTTAAAATCGGAATTGCATTTATTCCTTTTTGTTAATCGATTACTTTTAAGATTTATCCTCGAGATTTTTGCTGATATTCATTAAAATAAAACCAAACAATTAGAAATCAATAATATCAAGCACATATTTATTAAAATAAGATTTTAATAATCAATATGCAAATTAGCTTTCCCGTTCATACTGTAAACTGTTATTTTGTTTTATATATAAATACCATTGAATGCTATTAGTATGTTGATATGGTCAACAGTGGCTTCGGCCTCTGGACCATTGATATAATTAATGGCGTCGATCCCAGGGGGCCATCCCCCCAGGCAACACCTGCCCCCTCGATTTAAAGGGGCAGGGCTGGGTTTATTGCCCAGTGCCTGAGGCGCCCCCTTGAGGGGGAATGCCGACGGGATCGACGCAATTTTTCACCTGCCACTCCATGAGCTTCGGCTTGTGGGTGGTCCCACGTTAATAGGGACTTTGTGCCTGACCCGTACAAGTGGGGTACGCGGTAAATACAGTATGGAGATATGGTCAACGGTATTAATAACGTATTACAATTTTATTAATAATTGAGTTTTGAATAAAAATAAGATCACAGAGAATTTGACATAAATAAGTATGGGATTTGTGATTTGAGAAGTGATATAGTTTCGGTTACACACAGAAAAACACACAATCTCTATTATAATAAGATGTATCCTCATCTGAGACACATAGAAACTAAGGTATATGGATAGATAAACAGACTGATTGAAGGATATATAACCAGTATCGGCATAGATGGATAGGAATGGGGTGTTCAAATCTAGCTGTGATAGATAAAGAGATATGAACTATCTATCGCAATTATCCGTTTAATGTTTAAACATCTTTTCTTTTTCAGTGAATCGCATTTTCATATCCGAAAAACAAACAAAAATTTAAAAAAATAAAAATAGATAAACAGAATTTTGAGTTATCTCTACACATGATGTTAAAATTTGAAATCATTTGAGATGTACAGGGTATTTCAGAAAAAATTGATATCATTTTGTTATCTAATAACTTAAATTTTCATTTAAATGATCTCAAATTTTAACAGCATGGGTAGAAAAACTAAAAATCATGTTTAATTTTAAAAGGCTTTTCTTTCAATGAATGGCATTTCTTTACTTAAAAAAGTTTTTAAAAAGAAGAAAAAAAAAGTATAAATATAAATATTTTCAGTTGTTTAAAACATTTAAAATTTGAGCTCATTTTAATGAGAATCGATCAAGTTTTACAATTACAAAATTATGAAATTATCCGTCAAGATGTGCTAGATAGAGAGATGAAGGATAAAATATGTAATTGTATGATGTATTTAAACGCCTAAATAGCGTGTTGCAAATGGAAAGAGATAGAGATAAAGTCAGATAGATAGATAGATGTCAACAGAGATAGATATGAACTATCTAGGGGATTCTCACTTAAAAAAGCTATCACTGATATCTTATTATAATGGAGATTGTGGGTTTGTCTGTCTGTAACCGAAACTATATTACTATACAAGTCACAATTCCCTTTAGTTATTTACATCATATTCTCCATGATTTTATTTTTATTTAAACCTCAATTATTAATAAAATTGTTTTACATTACTTACACTGTTGACCATATCTACATGATATTTTCCACGTACCCCACTTGTTACGGGTCAGCACAAGGCTCTATTTATGTGGGACACCCACAAACGAAGCTCATGAGTGGCGGGTGAAAAATTGCGTCGATCCCGTCGGCATTCCCCCTCAAGGGGGACGCCTCAGGCACTGGGCAATAAACCCAGCCCTGCCCCTTTAAATCAAGGGGGCAGGTGTTGCCTGGGGGGATGGCCCCCTGGGATCGACGCTATTAACTCGTAAAGATCCAGGGCCGAAGCCACTGGACCACCGGTGTTGACCGGATCTACATTCGAATAACATGCAATTATATTTATATATACAACAAAATAGAAGTTTACAGTATGAATGGGAAGGCTAATTTGCATATTGATCTTTAAAATTTGATTTTAATAAATATATGCTTAGTATTATTGATTTCTAATTGTTTCGTTTTATCTTATTGAATATGAGCAAAAATCTCTCCAATAAATCTTGAAAGAAATCTATTAACAAGAAGAAATAACTGTAATATTATTCTTTACTTCCTATTTTAACTAAACAGTTTAATTAGGAAAATTTACCAATGAAAGACGGGAGTAACGGAAAATGATGGAAGAGTTAGTTTCAAAGTTGTTCTATTTTTCAATCATACCCCCTCTGTTCAAAATCTTTTTATCTACATTCTTATTCAGTTTCATTAGCTTTTCTAATTTAATATAATATTTTATTATAAAATTTAACTAAAATACTTGCACCCGGAGGGTGCATATATTTGCTAGTATATATAATATATATATAATTATGTATGTTATGTTCTTGTGAACGTTGTTTGTTTGGTCTTTTGAAGCATTGGAAAAAAGAACAAGAAAAACAGGACAAAAATCAGAATTTTAATATTCAATTGTTGTTCTGTTCCTGGTTTGATCAATATATATATATATATATATATATATAATATATATATTATTTGTGCTATATTTATAAGTAAATAGTGCTCCATAGCATTGATAGAACATTTATATATTTCTTGGTCTCAAAATAGCTTGGACGAGAAACTGTCAGTAACCAGGCGCCGTTGACTCCATGTCCACGATATATATATAAGTCGTCGGGTGGCCTAATGTCGGTATCAACCAGACAGCGACAGAGTTTATCCCCTTTTCACTAGCGCTAGACCAAGGATATTATTCTAGCATCTGAGGTAGAGCGCCACACCTACCACCAGCTCCTAACTTTACAGCAAAGATCCCTGTGCTACTCATATGCTGATATCCAAATACCTAAGTTTCTATCTGTTTCATCATCATCATGTCGCGCATATAGCACGAGTATCGACAACAATCTTACGCCAACCCTCCCTATCATTCATTACGCCTGGGAGCTCCTCTGCGGAGCAGCCAGCATCTTCACATAACTGGTCAATGTAGGTCCTTGCTGGGCGCCCCACACTTGCATATCCATGTGTTGGCTTCCACAGGAGAACGTCGCTTATGAGTTCACCCTTACTTCTCCAGCAGTTTCCTGCATGCCTTGTCCGTCTCACTCGGATAGTTTGTGAGATGGGGGGCAGGTGACCGTACAGCTGTTTCCTTGTGGGGTGCTGTTTCCATGACTTATTCAACACTGCTCGCAGCATCCTTGTGCAGCATCCATCTAGCTTATTCTCAAGACGTTTAGTTAGGGTCCAGGTGGTGCAGCCATACAGCAACACCGACACAACCACAGCTGGAAGAACTGTCGCTTTAGCTTGTTAGGGAGATCGGACTTCCATATGACTGATAATCTATTTGTGGCCGACCATGCCTTTGCTATCCGTGTATTAACATCGCTCTCTGTGGAGGAGATATTACTTCCAGGTAAGTGAATTGTTCCACTGGCTTAAGAGGCTTGCCGTTGAGTGTGGAGATGTTTTCCTTTATTTTAAAGCTCATGTACTCTGTTTTGCCGGAGTTCACATAGAGGCCTATATTATTTGCTGCCTCCTCTAGGCTATGTAGCAGTGTTTCAGCTGTGCCGGTGTATCTGCAAGAAGTGCAAGGTCATCGGCATAGTCCGCATCTGTGATTGTTTGTGCGGGATATCGCCTGCTTCTTGCCCTTTTCAATGTGAAACCTTTTTCTTTTATGGTATCTAGTGATGTTCGGAGTACGCAGTCTAGGAATATCTGTTTATCGAACCAAATTTGTTTATATTTTCATTTTGTCTCTCTCTAAGCTTTTTCTTTACCAATTATATATATATATATATATATATATATTTCCCTCACTACTTTTATATGTATATCTATCAATCACTTTATCATTCCCTTTTCTCTCTCTATCCCTTTCTTTATTCTTCTCTTCGTTCTTATTTACTTTCTCCTTTTCTCATTTCAACTCACGTTCTCCCCACTCACGTTCTCCCCTTCTTTCTTTCCCACTTCCTCCTCTTCCATCTTTCTCTTGTCCTCATTAAGACCATAATTGCCCAAGTATGTCGTTACGGCCGAAGGGCGTGCCCTCATTATGAGACGAATAATCAGAGGGGGGGAGAGAGGGGTAAGGAGAGAGAGAGAGAGAGAGAGAGACACGAAAGGGCGGAGACGTCGGCGTCGTCTTATGACTTTGTTCTTCGTATCACTTAGTGTAGAATTACGTTGTTATTTCACAGACACGTCATTGTCTGCCTCTCTCTCTCTCCCCCCCTCTCTCCCTCAGTCTCTCTCCTTCTGTGTGTGTGTGTGTGTGTGTGTGTGGATGATTTTGCTCGTCACTACGAGTTATCCGTTTGGCCTCGTATTATTATTCTTCAAAAAAGGTTTTGCTTCGTTTGCTCGGTCTTTTTTTTTTTTTGTATTTGTTTTTTTTTTATTTGTATTTGTTTTTTTTAAACTTGTGCCAATGAATAGATTGAAAGAGTATTTTTTCTACTTCTCTACTCATTTGTTTGAGGATTATATATATATATATATATATATATATATATATATATATATATATATATATATATAGCAAATATATACACCCTCCGGTGCAAGTATTTAGGTTTTGATATAATAAAAATATATTAGATTAGAAAGGCTAATGAAACTGACTAAGAATGCAGATAAAAAGATCTGCAACAGAGGGGGTATAATCGAAAAATAGAACAACTTTGAAACTAACTATTCCATCATTTTCCATTACTCCCCTCTTTCATTGGTAAATTTTCCTAATTTAACTATTTAGTTAAAATAGGAAGTAAAGGATAATATTACAGTTATTTCTTCTTGTAAATAAATTTCTTTTAAGATTTATCCACGAGATTTTTGTTTATATTTCTTAAGATAAAACCAAACAATTAGAAATCAATAGTACTAAACACATATTTATTAAAATCACATTTTAAATATCAATATGCAAATTAGCCTTCTCGTTCAAACTGTGAACCGTTATTTTGTTGTATATATAAATATAATTGCATGTTATTAATATGTGGATATGGTCAACAGTATTAATAATGTAAGACAATTTTATTAATAATTGAGATTTAAATAAAAATAAAATCATGGAGAATGTGATGTAAATAACAAAGGGAATTGTGATTTGTATAGTAATATAGTTTCGGTTACAGACAGAAAAACACACAATCTCCATTATAATAAGATATATATATATATATATATATATATATATATATATATGTGTGTGTGTGTGTGTTGAAAATAGAAATAAAGGAAAGAATGTATAGAATGGATAAAATAGGATATTTTAATCAATTTTACTTGTGTTTCGGTCAGGAGTTTATCCAAGTGTACATTATTCAAACTATCATTATTTTCAAATAACCAAATGAAATAATAATAATAGAAAAAAACGTAGAAATGTTCCACACACAAAGAGTAAATCCTTATCTATTTTTTTTTGGACACATTATATATATATAATGTTGAAAGGATAGATAAATACAGGAAAGAAAATGTTGAATGGATAAAATTTAATGAATTACCAACACGTGTTTCGACCAGGAGTTTGTTTATGTACACATTCTATTTATTGTTTTAAATATGAAATAAAATAATAGAAAATTATTAAATATTTAATTATACAAAGAAAAACGACTTTCTTCAGGATAAAATGTTTGATATTTTCAAATCTCTCTCTCTATCTCATTATATATATATATATATATATAATATATATATATGCACACACACTCACATTAGCAAGAACATACGCCGTACTGGCGTAAGCATTCAAGTTTTAATGTAATGAAATATATTAAATTATAACGAAATTCAATAAGAACGCACACGAAAAGATTAGACTAATTTTAATTATATTTTAAATGGTTTCTATATAAATTCATTCATAGGATTGATTTTATTACGTTGGAGAATAAAACAATAATATCAACAATAATCACCAAGTGATTATTATGCATTAATAACATGGTCGGTTTTGAGGCAAATCTAGTATAAATTAAATACTCATTGATAAACTTACGTCACGTACCCTCAGGAATTGTGTAAGAAGTTGCGTTGTTTCGGTTATAGACAGACACCGAATCTCAATTATAGCAAGATATATATATGCTCGCAAAAGTACCCCGTCCATGATCGGACTAAAATAATTTTAGGAACCCCTGGGAATGAGAGATAAAGTAAGAAAGAGGGTGAGAAAAATAATTTAGCAAATTCTTTATCAAATGGATAGGAATTGTTTTAATTTGTTGTTCATATTTATGATATCTTAAAAATGTATCCCTAAACACGTGAGTATATTGAAACAATTCACTTTTTCGAAAATTTTTTTGTTGATTGTTTGTTGATTTAAAGTAGTAAAAAACGTATTCATTTAATTGATTTTTTTTACTCCTAAAAATAGAACAATAAAAAAAAACTAACAATTCTAAAGTTATTTGTAGGTGAAAATTTTCGCGGATTAATTAAAATGATAATTATTCTATTTCTCTGAATGTTTGAGATGAGGCTTGAAGATTAGTATTATCTGCATTATTCGGACTATTGTCCCTATCTTCATTGTTACTTGTATAACGTTTCGGCCGATATGCCCTCCGGCCTTCTTTAGATATTTCTTGTCGGACTCGGGAACCTTCTTGTCGTAATCGGGAGCCATCACGGAACTTTGAATCTAACTCTTTATTTAGTCCACGGGGGTATCCTGTTCTCATTCCGCTAACCATAGCTGGGGTAGGAGTTGTGTTAATTATTTTTCTAACTGCTTTCACTCAGGTTGAACTCGGGTTTCAGAGATAACTGTCACTTAGAACTGTTTTAACCTAACTACCTTATCCACTCGGCCATATGTCCAATACGTCAAGAAAGTTCCCGAGTTCGAAAAAAAAGTTCCCGAGTCCGAGAAGGTTCCCGAATACGACAAGAAATACCTGAAGAAGGCCGGAGGGCATATCGACCGAAACGTTGTACAAGTAACAATGAAGATGGGGACAATTGTCCGAATAACGCAGATAATACTAATGATAATTATTCGTTTATTCTATAAATAATTTATTTCTGTTTTTGAAAATTAATATATTTGGTTCTCTCACTCTTGGTTTTCATTCGCTTGTGACGTTTGCTTTATTTTTTCCATCACACTCATTCTTTATTCATTTATCTTTCTTTTCTTATCGGATTCTTCCTCTTTTTTCTTTCATTCGCAGAGTTTCTTTTAAAAATTATTTTCCTCTATTTGTTCCTTAATATTTTTCCTTCATCTCTTTTTTTATTTTTCATTCATGCACTTAAAAAAATACATTTCTCTTTTTTCTCTCTTATTATTTTTTCATTCTCTATCTTCTTCGTATTTTCCTTCATACACTTATTTTCTAACTCTTCTGTTCTTTTTCTTCATTTGTTTCTTTTTCTTCATTTGCATTTCCTTTACATTTATTCATTTCATTTACTTTTTCCTCCATCTTTTTCATACGTCTCTTCCTTCTATTTTTCATTCATACATTTAAAAAAATACTTTTCTCTTTTTATTCCCTTCTTTCATTTTTCATTCTCACATCTTTCCCTTCATAATTTTCATTTATACACTTGTACACTTTTCCCATAGTAATTTTTTTCTTCCCATTTTTTAAAAACTTTTTCATTCCTTATTCATTATGAACTTGTTCTTTATACATTAGTTTCTCTTTATTCTATTCTCTTTTATTTTCATGTTTTTCTTTTTCATTCCTTTTTTCATTCACTTTTATTTAGTATTTAATTTTCCATCTATTTTTTTCATTCGTTTCTTTTTATCTTTCATTCATGAATTAGTTATTTTATAAATTTCTCTTTCTTTTCTCCTACTCTTCTTTCATTCTCCATATTCCCCTTCATATATACACTTATTCTTTTTTTTTCTTTCTCTTTGGTAATCTTTTCTTCATATTTTTTTCTTTTTTAATTTTTATACACGTCTATTATTTTGGTATTTCTTCTTCCATCTTTTTCATTCGTTTCTTTCTTTTATTTTCCATTCATACACTTATTCTTTATAAATTAGTTTCCTTTCTCTGGTATTTTTTTTTTCATTCATATATTTTTTTTAATACATCCATTTCTCTTTCTTCTGTTCTGTTTCTCTTTCATTTTTCCTTCACATCTCTTATTTCTGTTTTCTCTTTCATTTTTGCTTCACATCTCTTATTTCTGTTTTCTCTTTCATTTTTGCTTCACATCTCTTATTTTTCCTTCGTGCATTTGTATTTTCCTTCCTTTTCGCTCTGATTTTTCAATCACCTCATCAATATACGTTTATCCGCACTCCTTTTTTTTTTCCTTTTAACCAAACCTCACCAACACATCCATTTGGGGAGATTTATTATTTTACCACCACCCTCAATAATAAAACTCTCCTACCCCCAACCCTTCCTCTTTCCCCATACCCCTCCCCTCGTCTTATATAATACAAATTATCTTCATTTAGCCTTTTATAACGAATGGTGACGATGTTCAGTGAGAAAACCTTGTTACAAACGTAAATTCTTTAGCGAAACCTTTTCCCAGCACACAGCCACCTTTCCCCCCACGTTCATCAAACTGACCAGCCAATGTCCAATGAAGACAACGAGGACATTTTTATATTGTCAATCCAATAAGAAAATTCGATAAAAATTCACACAATGACCGTAATTACGGCCAAAGCGAGCAGCTCACAAATATCTAGATCACTTTGTCTGTGCGTGCATGTCTGTCTGTCTCTCTCTCTCTGTAATAGACAACATCTCCCTACGAAATATCTTTTTAAACTTCCCAATGTCCCTTTCTCTCCTCACGCCCCCCTTTGACCCTCTGAAACCATTCTATTAACTTAATGACACATAAATTGTTCATTAGGGAGACAAAATGAGGATATTCTTTCTGGTCCCTTCCTCATTCGTTTCGTCTTTTTGTTGCGACCCATTTTTCATTCTTGGGTTATTTTTCCCCTTTTTATTTGTTTATCTGTGCTTTTTTTGTTTGTTTTTAGAAAAGGGTGCGTTTTTTGTTTTTCTGAGCTTCCATATTTTGTGTTAGTATTGTTAATTTTATATATTTCTTTTTCAAAATTGTCTTTTTTGTTTTGTTTTTCGAAGCTTTACGCCCCCTCATTTATTGTGTTAACAATTTCTTTGGGTGCGGTTAATGCCTTCATCTGGAAATAGGGAACACAGATTATATATATATATATATATATATATATATATATATATATATATATATATATGCGTGTTAAGGTAATTCTACATATATGCACACACACAGACAGATAGGAAGAAAGTGAATAGGATAGAGGCGCGTGGTGCAATTGTTAGAGTCGTAGGAAATGGACTCGTCGACCAGAGTTCAAATCCTTGACGAGGCTGTTTACATTTCACACTGCGCTGTTAACCTAGGGAAAGATATGCATTCAACTACTCTACCTCCAGCTGCGGGTAAATAGTAGGGCAGACTGGACTCTCTAACCTTGACTAGGTAACTAGTCTAGGAGAAGGAAAACTGGATTTAAACTTAAACTTCTCTTAATAAATTGACCTGGTGTCACATCCTAGTCGTGTGGAGGGGCTGGTATATATATATATATATATATAATACTTCATCATGTCGCGCAATTAGCATGGATATCCATGACAATCTCTCGCCAACCTTCCCTATCATTCATTGCACCTGGGAGTTCCTCTGCGGAACAACCAGCATCCTCGCATATTTGGTCAATGTAGGTCCTTGCCGGACGCCCCAAACCTGCATGTCCATGTCCACAGGAAAACGTCGCTTATGAGCTCGTCCTTGCTTCTCCAGCAGTGTCCTGCATGCCTCGTCCATCTCACTCGGATAGTCTGTGAGATGGGGGGGGGCAAGTGACCGTACAGCTGCCTCCTCATGGGGTGCTGCTTCCACGACTTGTTCAAGACTGCAGGCAGCATTCTTGTGCAGCTTCCATCTAGCTTATTCTCAAGACGCTTCGTTAGGGTCCAAGTGGTGCAGCCATATAGCAGCACTGATACAACCACAGCCTGGAAGAACCGTCGCTTTAGCTTGTCAGGGAGATCGGACCTCCATATGACTGATAATTTGTTTGTGGCCGACCATGCCT
>CM042159.1:93925463-93942963 GCA_023376005.1 Doryteuthis pealeii | reverse complement strand
CTACAACAGCTTGCCAATCCCAAATTCTTCGTCCGTTTTGAACTTATTTATATTCCACTTATATATATATATATATATATATATATATATATATATATATATATATATATATATTACTGCCAGCTCTACTGACACGGTGTGGTAATATATGTTAGGGTTTTATCTATGGGTTAAATAGATAAAAAAAAATGAGTTCTAAAAAACTATTTAAAAAGATTTTTGAATGCCCATCAAGAATGAATAAAATGAAACGCCTTCGTCATAAAATGACCCAAAAAGAATTGGCATGCCGTAAAATGCAGCATAAGATCAGTAGATTAGCTCTAGGGCATGTGGAGTACCACTTCATCGCCAACTTTTACATTTTTTCAGGCCAGTTAACTTTGAACCACGTATCTTTAGAAATTTGTGTTACGCCTCAAAAATACGTGGTTCAACTGATCTGAAAGTTTTAAGTTCGATTTAACCAAAAGTTGTTTTATTAGTTAGGCCCGGGACTTATTGAGTAATGTGTTACGTGTTTTGGACGCCATTTTGTTTTGGCGCTAAGATGTTGGCGGGAATCAGCACGACAATGATGATGACTTTAGAAGGTAAATGAATTCCGAAGCTCTGCATGGCCGATCGCCATCTCTAATGTGCAGCTAGTCTGACAGATTTATTGCCATACAATTTGCTTTTGTCTATAATGTATGTATATAGCAATGTGGGTTGGGGAGAGGGGTTGGTCGCCAGGAAGCGGTGGGGGGCGGTGGGGGTAGAGAAGAAAAACAATTCCCGTTTCGCGCGCGCCGTACTGACAGTAACGTCGCTAAGCTGCGTTAATTATACGCGCGTACCATCTACTACCTCCTCCCTCCTTATGCTTTCTTTTCTCGTCCTCTCCCTCCCCCCCCCCATCCGTCACATCGTGCATCTCTTTCGTTCTCTCTTTCTTTCCCGCCTATTTCGGCCGCCATTTTTGGCCGCCATAATCGACTGAAATGGAGGGGGAGGGGTTGAAAAAAAAACCCCAGGAAACAACGGCAAAGAAATGCTTATCATTGCGAAAAAGTGCATATTGTACGAGAAGACCATGTCAGGTGGGATGGAGGAGGGGGTGGATTTAAATTGAAAATAGATAAAAAAAATCAAATACAGTAGACATAACGTTTATAAATTTATATATGTCCAAAAGATATATATATATATATATCTTATTATAATGCAGATTGTGTGTTTTTCTGTCTGTAACCGAAACTAATTTCCTACTCAAGTCACAATTTCTCTTAGAATTGACATCACATTCTCCATGATTTTATTTTTTATTTAACCCTCTTATTAATAAATTGTCTTACATTATTAATACTGTTCTCTATGTCTACCTACAGACAACATATTATATATAATACAACAGTAGCGGTTTACAGTGTAAACGGAAAGGCTAATTTGCATATTAATATTAAAAAATCGAATTTAATAAATATGTGCTTAGTATTATTGATTTCTAACTGTTTGGTTTTATTTTAATGAATATATAAGCAAAAATCTCTTCCATGAATCTGAAATGATCCATTAACAAGATAAATAACTGTCATTTTATTCTTTACTTCCTCTTTTAACTAAATACTTAAATTAGAAAAAAATAACAATGAAAGACGAGAGTGATGGAAGAGTAAGTTTCAGTTGTTCCATTTTTTATTAAATCTTTTTCCTCTGTTTCAAAATATTTTTATCTGTATTCTTATTTAGTTTCATTAGCCTTTCTAATTTAATACCATATCTTATTACATTAAAACTTAAATACTTGCACCGGGGGTGCATATATTTGCTAGTATATATATAATATATATATATATATACTAGCAAATATATGCACCCTCCGGGTGCAAGTATTTAAGTTTTAATGTAATAAAATATTATATTAAATTAGAAACGCTAATGAAACTAAATAAGAATGCAGTTAAAAAGATTTGAAACAGAGGTGGGAGTATAATCGAAAAATAGAACAACTGAAACTTACTCTTCCATCACTCTCGTCTTTCATTGTTATTTTTTCTAATTTAAGTATTTAGTTAAAATAGGAAGTAAAGAATAAAATGACAGTTATTTTATCTTGTTAATGGATTTCATTTAAGATTCATTGAAGAGACTTTTCCTTATATTCATTAAAATAAAACCAAACAGTTAGAAATCAATAATACTAAGCACATATTTATTAAAATCACATTTTTAATATCAACTAAGCTAACCATTTCAAATATTTCACTTCCACGTATAAAATGCCAGAAAAAATCTAGATTATAAGAATAAGACGTAGATATAATTGAAAAACGATTAATTTCGTGAATAAAGAAACGAAAGAAAGAGAGAGAAAAAACGAAGAGAGAGAGAGAGAGAAAAAGAAAGAGAAAAAAAAACGAAAAGAGAGAGAAAAAAAAACGAAAAGAGAGAAAAAAACGAAAGAGAAAGAAAGAAAAAAACGAAAGAGAAAGAAAGAGAAAGAGAAAGAAAGGAGAGAAAGAAGAAAAAATGAAAGAGAAGGAAAAATAAATAAAAACGAGAGAAAACCAAAAAAGAAAAAGCTTTTTAAAAAGGAATACATGTAAGAAAGAAAGAAAGAAAAACTTAAAGAATTATTGAATGAAAATGAAAGAAGGAAAAAAGAGAAAAATACTTTTTGTAGGTGGTTATGTATTACGGCATATCAACCCTGATCGGGTAATTTAATGCCGAATTAAGTCATTTTTGATAAACAAGGGACTCAGTTTGCTTAGAGTATCTGCCTTTGCTTAATTGGTCACCCAATTCAATATTGGACAAGCTTATCGCTGCTTAACTTCAGCGATCTAGCAGAAACCGGTGCTTTCAACGTGACTTGCCCGTAAGTGTCGATGTTCGGTATAATGTATCGAGGCGTTGCACCCGCCCAATCAGAATATCTTTTAGAAAACCATCGTAGATTGTGGATATAAATAGCTTTTAGAACTAAAATAAATTTGATACAAGTTAAAAAAAAAAATAGAAACAAAAAAGTTGTTTCTTTTTAGCAACACTCTGTACTCTGTTGTTTTTTTTCTTTCTCTTTTTATATATATTTTTTGGAAGATTCGTATAATGCAACTCCCGCGTTCGTACAACAGACATTTTGATGGTTCCCATTAACATAGAAATTGAAAATAAATGTTACATTGTTTTAAAAGAAAATCGAATAAAAAGATACGTCACATTCCAAATAATAAAAAAGAAATAATCATTATATATATATGTGTGTGTGTGTTATATGTGTGTATGTATATATACATCTATGTATGTGTATTTATATATACATACATCTATATGTATGTGTGTGTGAGAAAGTATAATATATTGAGTCTTTATATATACATCTATATATATGTGTGTGTGAGAGTGTTTTTATATATATATATATATATATATATATATATATATATATATATAAAAGGGTTTTGTAATTTGCTTGAAGCATTGTGTATATATTGGTTTGTTGGTTGGTTTTGAAGGCTGTCACAATGCGAGTGTAAAGAAAAAAGAAGGTAACTATGATGTTTTTTGTTAACCTGTCATTTATTTCTCAATATTTCGGGAAGAGATTCCCATCCTCAGAAGAATACTGGAACTGAAGTTGTCTTAGCGGCTGCTACATTCGTTCTGCCTTGGGTCTTCCAAATTCAGTGTGTGTATGTGTATGGTTGGGGTGCTTGCTTATGTGTGTGTTTGTGTGTGTAAGTGTGTGTGTGCGCGTGCTTGTGTGTGTAAATGTAAGCGTATGTGTGTGTGCGTGGTGCTTATGTATGTGTGTCTGATCATTTCTTTTTATTTTATTTTATTACTATTCCAGATTTGTATCGCCTCTAAGCAAGGTTTTATTTTTATTTTATTTTATTTATTTATTTATTTTTTTTTTTTTTTTGTTTGTTTGCTTATTAACAGGATCATCTGATCTCTTTTTTATTGCTATGTGTCTGAGACTAACATTCCAGATATTGCTTGATTGTTTATGGGTGCGGGTGTGTGGATTTACTGCCTATCAGGCGGCGTATCTGGTCAGTCCTAACACCATGAGTGTGTGTGTGTGTGTGTGTGTGTGTGTGTATATGTGGGCGTGTATGCCTATTTCCTGTACATTAATGTATGTGTGTGTTATTTATAGTGTGTGTGCTTTGTACATGTACATTAATATATATATATATATATATGTGTGTGTGTGTGTGTGTGTGTGTGTGTGTGTGTGTGTGTGTGTGTGTGTGTGTTGGTTTTAGGAGCTTAGAATGAACTTAATTTTATTAAAAATTGCGATTAAAGGGTCAGCTAGATTCTATTCTGCTTTGTTTTTTATTTTTTAGCATTATATTTATCTTATTTCATTTCAAATTATTTTGTTTTATTTACTTTTTATTTTACTGTTTATTTATTTATTTATATTATTAGTTATTTTTATATATATTATATATATTTTTTAGTTTTATTTTATTTATTTATTCGTTTTTAGTATATATCCATTTGTCTATTTATTTTATGAATTGTTTTATTTATTTATTTACTTATTTTTCTATTATTATTATTATTATTATTATTATTATTATTATACATATATATATTTAATCTCTTACTTGTTTTGTTCTTGTAAAAGTATTTCTAGTGTGTGCTGGGTTGAGTTTTAGGAGGTTACACGGCCTGGTCACATGAATTAATTATTAGGAGATTAGCAAGGGAATTCATATTCTTTAATGTAAAGTCAATTATCTAGTCAAATATATCAGTGATCAGAGTAAATCATATTTGTTAAAAGACTAGTGCATTAGCTCGAGTGTGTGTATACTGGTCTGTTGGTGTGGGTGCGTGTTTTTTCGTTTGTCTTCTCATAGTAGATTCGTTGCGTTATAAATTCTCTATTGCATAAGTGGGTGTATGTTGTATGTGTGTGAGTGCATATACATGTATGTGTGCGCGTTGATTGTGGGTTTATTGTATTATGAACTCTGCGCTGAGTTCGGTTCTGTTATTGATCTCTGGGTGCAGTTTAGCTATTAATAATGCCTCTTTAATTCGGAGGTTACCCAGATTTCTTTCTTTGGCCTCTATTTTGACTGTGATGCTTCTCTCCGTGTTGTTGCACTTAATTAAGTGTTTGCGGAATGTGGATGCTTGTGTGTGTAAGTGTTCTTTGATCCTAATGTGTAGATGTCTGGTGGTGCTGCCTATGTAGAAGTGGTTGCATTTTTCGCATTGTGTGCGGTATACTACATTAAATTCATGGCACATACCTGTGTCGCGGATAGGGCAGTTCGCCAGTGTGCAATTATTGGTGTACCTATGTTGGTTCTTGGAGAGTTGTCTCCGAAGTGAAGGTCCGTAATGGGCGAGTTGTATGTCCAGGCCTTCCTTCCGGATCGCCTTGCGTATTGCTGCGGTTATACTCTCGTTGAAATGT
The DNA here is from genome assembly GCA_023376005.1 of Doryteuthis pealeii. NCBI lineage: Eukaryota > Metazoa > Mollusca > Cephalopoda > Myopsida > Loliginidae > Doryteuthis > Doryteuthis pealeii. Next base: position 93,937,529 of record CM042159.1, on the reverse strand, counting down.
GGTAGCCTTAGAAAGCAGGTGTTAGAAGTGATGTGGCTTTTTCGGCCTTCTGTTGGTTTCAGTCGCTTTGTGACTGAAGTGGGGTAACCGTTGGCCTTCAGTATGGACATGAAGTGTGTGGTGTGTGTGTGATCTGGTCCTGCCTCCTGCTGCATTTGTTCCGGATACGGGTAAGTTCGTTCTTTATGTATCCGGTCTTTGCACCAAGGGGAAGGGCCGATTTGTGGTGGACGAACAAGTCCCTGCTGGCCGGTTTTTTGTAGAATTCGGTGTGGATTCCACCCTTATCTAGTATTTTAAGCCGGAAATCCAACAGTGATAACGCTCCTGTGCAGTCAGGGTGTTCTATGGTAAAATGTATGTTTTTGTCTATGTTGTTGAATGTTGTTGTGATTTTGTTGGCTTCTTCATAGGAAGATGTGAGGATGAGTATATCATCTATGTATCTGGTGAAGAAGGCACAAGAGCGGCAATAGTCAAGTGCTTGGCGCTCAAGTCTGTCCATGTAGCTGATAGCCAGCAGGCCCGATAGACTGGATCCCATCGGCAGGCCCTTTATCTGTTTGAATGTCCGTTCTTGAAAAGTGAAGTAAGTGTTATTTACGATAATGGATAGAAGTTGGTGTATATCAGAAGAGGTGAGGTTGTGGCAGTACAGGCCGGATGAGATTATGCGTTCAGTCAACAAGTCGACCGCTGATTGAGCAGGCACTGATGTGTATAATGAGGTAACGTCCAAGCTAAAGGCATATTTGTTGTTTTCTAGTTTACTTGGTTGTGTTTGTTTTAGTCTGTGGATGACTTCATCAGAGCTGCTGACATGTCCTGGGAGGGTAGCTAATATTGGCTTAAGTATTTTTGAGAGGAGCCACGATATTTTGTATAATGGCCCTTCCACGCTGGAGACTATTGGTCTAATTTGCGGAGTAGAACTTGTTTTGTGGGTTTTTATCAGATGGTAAAATCTTGGAAGGGCACTGTTTTTACTAGTGAAGTTGGTTTTAAATTTGTTGTGGAGTTTTCTACTTTTGCAGATCCTGGTCCATGCGGCGTTTACTTGGCTTTCTATTTGTGTGGGTGTTACATCTGTGACCTCTGTATAGAGTTCATTGTTACTAAGATGCTCGAATGCTAAGTTGTTGTATGTTTCCTGGGGGATTACGCAGAACTCTCTTCCCTTATCAGAGGGCAGGTAAATTAATTCCTTCTCTCTTAGGGTGTTTAGGGTATTTTGCTGTGCCCTGGAGAGGTTAGGTGTTATTTTTTTGTTTCTTTTTATTATGTGGAATATTGACTGTTTGAGTCTAGATAGTTTCGAATCTAGTACTTGATTGGCTGGAGGTGGGTGGAGTGGGTTATCTAATGTGTATGTGGGGAGTTGGTTGTTTTTATTAGCTGGAGCAGTGGTGTTCGCTGTGTCACCAATGAGTGCTAGCCATTTAATTTGGTATGCAGTTCTACAAAAGTTCGTTTCAAGGTCCAGTAGTAGTTTGTCATTGATTTTTTTCGTGAGTATAAACTTGGGTCCTAGGCTAAGTAGCTCTTTTTCTTCGTTTGTTAGGGAGTGTGACAAGTCTGTAATACGTGGTTGCATTTGTGGTGTTGTGTTGCAGGGCTCATCTATGAAGTCATTCGTTTCCTTTGTATGGTTGTGGTGTGCATTGTATTGTAGTTGTTTGTTCTGCATCCACTGGAATTTCCGTTTTAGGCGTTTCTTTTCGTGGTCTATGCTGTTGTGGTAGCTTTGGTTAATCCATATCATAATTTGTGGCATGGGTATTGGTGCTGTTGTTGGTAGTGTTGTTAGCGTCTCGTTGTATGTGTTTATGTGCTTGTGTAGTGTGAGGTGTAGGTGTCGTATCATTTTTTTGATGAGGAACGTGTGTAGGTAGTGCAGTGTCCGCTCGAATTTTGGCAGCTGGAAGCATGTTGGTAGGCGGATGTTTCTGATTGTGCTGGGTATTATGTTGTTTTTCATGCAGCGTTTGAGGAAGTTGATTTGGCAGCCGATCCTAGCGCGTTTCTCCGACAATTTCATCAGTTCTTTGATTTTGGCAAATTCAGCCTGGCTCAGGCGTAGTGATAAAAGGGTTTTGTAATTTGCTTGAAGCATTGTGTATATATTGGTTTGTTGGTTGGTTTTGAAGGCTGTCACAATGCGAGTGTAAAGAAAAAGAAGGTAACTATGATGTTTTTTGTTAACCTGTCATTTATTTCTCAATATTTCGGGAAGAGATTCCCATCCTCAGAAGAATACTGGAACTGAAGTTGTCTTAGCGGCTGCTACATTCGTTCTGCCTTGGGTCTTCCAAATTCAGTGTGTGTATGTGTATGGTTGGGGTGCTTGCTTATGTGTGTGTTTGTGTGTGTAAGTGTGTGTGTGCGCGTGCTTGTGTGTGTAAATGTAAGCGTATGTGTGTGTGCGTGGTGCTTATGTATGTGTGTCTGATCATTTCTTTTTATTTTATTTTATTACTATTCCAGATTTGTATCGCCTCTAAGCAAGGTTTTATTTTTATTTTATTTTATTTATTTATTTATTTATTTTTTTTTTGTTTGTTTGCTTATTAACAGGATCATCTGATCTCTTTTTTATTGCTATGTGTCTGAGACTAACATTCCAGATATTGCTTGATTGTTTATGGGTGCGGGTGTGTGGATTTACTGCCTATCAGGCGGCGTATCTGGTCAGTCCTAACACCATGAGTGTGTGTGTGTGTGTGTGTGTGTGTGTGTGTGTGTGTGTTATATGTGGGCGTGTATGCCTATTTCCTGTACATTAATGTATGTGTGTGTTATTTATAGTGTGTGTGCTTTGTACATGTACATTAATATATATATATATATATGTGTGTGTGTGTGTGTGTGTGTTGCACCCCACCATACACATACACACACTGAATTTGGAAGACCAAGGCAGAACGAATGTAGCAGCCGCTAAGACAACTTCAGTTCCAGTATTCTTCTGAGGATGGGAATCTCTTCCCGAAATATTGAGAAATAAATGACAGGTTAACAAAAAACATCATAGTTACCTTCTTTTTTCTTTACACTCGCATTGTGACAGCCTTCAAAACCAACCAACAAACAATATATATATATATATATGTGTGTGTGTGTGTGTGTGTGCGCGTCTTTATATATGTATGTATGTGTTATATATGTATATATACATATATGTGTGTGTGTGTGTGAGTCTTTATATATACATCTATGTGTGTGTGAGAGAGAGGAGAGTTTATATATATATATAAGTTTATATATATATATATATATATATTATATATATATAATATATATCTCCATCCATCCATCCATTGTTATTTCTTGTCTGCTTAGGTTTTCATTTTCGCAGATATGGAAATAGTGAGGGAGGCAAATAAAACAGTCTTTTAAAATGAATAACTAAAGGAGTGTCAGTTTTTTTCTCCATTTCATTTATTTTATTTTATTTTTTCGGAGCTAACATACATATCTATGTACTTACATGGAGACGTCACTATGTAAGTAGGAAAGTAACTTTATACAATATCGACAGTTGATATATCTACAAATGAGCACATAGTATATGCGTCAAAAAATCTGTGAGGTCCGTACATAAACATGTAGATGAGTAGAAATATATGTAGATAAATATATTTACTAAAGAGAGTTAAAAAATTAAAAGGAAATCTAACCCTTGATTAAAACGAATAGTCGACAAGAATGCAAAGTGGTTGCCAATACCAGACACCCTCATGTAAAAGTACACGGGTACCATTATAGTATGTGGCCTACCAAATCATGTCTCTCTTATAGTATGTGGCCTACCATAAAAAGCATATCATAAGGTTATAATAATAACTGCTAACCCTAACCCAGAATTTTATAATATTTTAGAATTAAATAGATCTCTGATTCATGTAAATTATGGATAAATTCTTTTTAAAAAATATTCTTAATTACTATATACAGCTTATATTCAATTTCAAGAAATGCAATTCAGTGATATGTGAAAAATAATTAGTTTCAATAAATTGCCTACTACTTATATCTATAAATATACTCTTACTGAGGTAGGACACATTCAAACCGGGTAGGACACATACACACGAATAAAGGTTTGGTTTCGTTCGTTTTGTTTTTCGGCATATCAACCTCAATGGGTCATTTAATGCCGACAAAGTTTTGAAATAAATTCATTCTTAATGGATAATCAATTCTTATAAAAAATACAGTTTTCTATTTAACCCATAGATGGGACCCTAACAGGTACTACCACTCCGGGTCAGAGTGGACCAGAAAGCAATGGTGATGATGGGGTGCTCCACATTCCCCAAACCTCCAAAACTGGAACCTCACCATCAGTTGGAGTTTAACGTCATACCCAGAACATGAAGAGTGATTGCTAAGCCCCTCGGCGCCTGCTCCAGAGCGCTTCGGACTCTGGAGTGGCTTGGCAATAAAATTAACAGCGTCGTTCCCAGGGGGCTAACCCCCAGGCAATACCTGCCCCCTTGATTTAAAGGGTCAGGGCTCGATTTATTGCCTAGCGTTTGAGGCGCCCCCCTCCAGGGAGAATGCCGACAGGATCGACGCATTTTTGTGCCTACCACCCATGAGCTTCGGCTTGTGGGTGGGCCCACATAAAAATGTCCTTGTGTCACGCCCTGATAAGTGGGATGAGAAGCAAATATACCCAGGACATGAAGAGGTGCTAGGGCTTGACGTGACCAGCCGATTGATCGGAAGGGGCCTCTCCGACACTTTAAATATTTTAACCCTTTTATGATTACATGAAACTATTGAAATTATCTACGCCCTATTTAACATCTCTTTATTTTTTTTTTTTCAGGTTTGCTGAGACGAAAAAAATCGACGATCAAACGCTGAGCATCAAAGATGATTCCCCCTTTTTTTACAGAAGCAATGAAAACAAAAAAAAAACAAAACAAAAAATATATATATATATACAAAAAACAAAAGCCAAAAAACAAATACAAAAAACAAAAAAACAAACCCAACCCGCAAAAAACTGAAAGGTCACTACGATGATGACGACGACGACTTCGAGACATGATCATGTGACGTCACAAGTGACCCTTGCAAACAAACGTCTAAAGTCCACCTTTTCTCCTTCCACTCAACCCACCTACCTTGACCCCTAAACCTTCTTCCTTTCCCCCCAACTCAGTTTTTATTTTAAGTGATATAGTTATTTACTAAGCTTAGCTTAGATGTGGCACAAAGCCAGAAGTATACGGCGCCCAATGAGAATCGAACTCACCAACAGTGGTCTGCGAATCTAGCTTTGCAGCCATTACACCACGTGAGGTGCCCTAATTTTAAGCGATATAAGTAGCTGAATTTAATGGATTTTAAAGGGGTTGTTAATATTGGGTGGGGGCGTCAGGAGGTTGTAGGTTTCTATGCAGTGTGTTTAATTTCTAACTGAACAACTTCAAATTGGGTTTTCTTTTTTTTTTAAAGTTCAGCAAAGACAATTGAAGCGATTTGGCTAGCGGCCATTTTGATCTACTGTTAAATATCGAAGAAAGTCTAAAATATACAAAATCAGTCTTACATATGTCACTAGATTTTAATATCCTATTGCTTATATCCAGGAAGCATAAAAAATAAAAACAAAAGAATATAAGAGATGTAGTTAAGCAGCGATGAGTCTGTTTTGTATTTAGATGGGTGACTAATTAAGAAAAAAAATTTATTTATGAGATTAGTCTTGATATGAATAATTTTGATATTACGGACTGTTGTCCTCATCTTTAGTGTGCATAAACAGAACGTTCGGGTCACGGTAACCTCGGAGCTTATTCAGATGTTTTTTTTTTAGATTACCTTAAAATAAGTAATCTTCAGACGATTTTCCAAGAATTCAAACGTGGTTTCGGAGCTCAAATAGTTACCACTCACACAAGGGTGCTCCAAGCAGTGAGTGGTAACGATTTGAGCTCCGAAACCACGTTTGAATGCTTGGAAAATCGTCTGAAGATTACTTATTTTAAGGTAATCTAAAAAAAACAAAACAACAACAATAAACAAACAACAACAACATTTGAACGAAGCCAGATGTTACTGTAGCCTGAACGTTATGCGTTATGCAATAACGATGAGGGTAACAGTCCGAAAAATCAATATTAAGTATAGTTCTATAATAATATTTGGATTAAAAAACAAAAAAAAAATAATAATGTTGTTTTAACATCCTTTTTTAATTAATCTAAATTAATTAATCTAATTAATTAATTATAAAATTTGAACATATAATTAGCTTTGATTATGATTTTAATTAACTTTTACAAAATTGTTAAAATCGTGATATATATATATATATAAATAAATAAAAATATGGAATTACTTGATAATTGCACGAATATTATATAATTATGTATTGATAATTATATTATTTATAGATAATTCTAATCAATTTATAGAAATCGATTGATATTTAAATTGGTGAAAGCTTTAATCGAGTACGAGACAGAAAAAAATGACAATCTAATTCATTAAAAATAGGTAATTCCTTTGATCATACACACACAATGATTATATATGTATGTGCATAAAATTGTATATATGTGTTTAGATATAAACATTTGTGTGTGTGTGTGTGTGTGTATATATATATAATATATAATATATATATATATACATACACACTCATATAAATGTATATACAATATATATATATGCGCACGCGCATACAAATTATATTAAAACACGTTACATATATGTAACAGATTATTTATATGCAGACAATACACACACACGCGTTATATGTAAGCATAGTTCCTACACTAGTTGACGTTTGATACAATAATGATGATAATATAATGATAATTATAAATAACGATATCCTATCATAATAAATGCAAATTAATTAATATAATTGTTGGGGAGTTAACGATATCATTTCTGTTCGATTACCGATATTCTTACCTCTTGTTTATTTGTTTCACACAACCTAAAAAGATTGGACACTTTTTCTTTCTTCTTCTTGGTGTGAAAAATGATTATAATGTGTTCGAGAAAGGAAAGGCCACCAACGTTTTGCAAAAGAGGAAAAAAAAAAAAAAGATACGAAACTATGGATTAAAAAAAAAAAAGATACGAAACTATGGATTTAAGAATAAATCGAATCAAATTGCTCTCCTGAGTGCAGCCTGTTCAACCAAAAAAAACTTGTGTATATGATTTGTAAAATAAACAATTAAACATTTCAAACTATTTTGTGACGAGCAACCAATTCATCCCCCCTTTTTTCTTTCTTTTTTGATTGGTTTATTTTAAAAAAAGATCTTTTGTTTTTGATTGGTTGAAATTCCTGTTTCCATATTCAAGATGGCGGAACTAAAAACATTCAGTTGCAATGAACTGATATACTGACAAGCACAAATGAGATATCTTTGTGAAATTCGTAAAGAAAGAGATACGAAAAAAATATTTGACTTTGGATTGTGAACAAACAAACAAAAACAAAACATGAAATAATTAAAAAACAATAACCAATTGTAAATGAACTAAAAAGATTTGGTTTAAAACAATATATAGAAAAAAATTGAAATAAAATAAAAACTCACACACATACATACATACATACATACATACATACGCTGGCATAAAATATCTTTCTTGGAAAAAATTCTTTAAAAAAAAAAAAAAAAAAAGGAAAAGAGTAAACCTTTGTGAAAGAAAGAGAAAGATTTATACATATATCAATAAAAATCACTACTCGTTTTTGAAAAATAAGAAAGAAAAAGAGAGAAAGAAAGAAACATGACTGTCTGAATGCAACCAAAACATCTATTAAAAAAAAAAAAAGAAAAAACGTACAAAGAAATCTTGTTTTTTTAATAAAATGAAAATGTTGAATGCTAATTATTCGTTAAAAAAAAAAATCAGAGTTTGTAAAAAAATCGACAAAAATAACCACAGAAAAAAAAAAGAAAAAAAAAAGAAACCAAAAAAAAGAAGAGAAAAATTGGAAATATATGTAAAAATGTTTAAACAATAAAGGATTTGGGAAAAAACAACAAAAAATGCGTTTATTTATTTTCGTTTCCTATTTATTTTGATTTGAATCTTTTGTCCTTTGCACAGTTGCCACTAGATCATTTTCTCCGCCCTGTCATGGCTGCTACTATATTCATTAGATGTAAGTTTATTGCACTGGCGTTCATTTATCTCTCCGTTGGGACTCGACGAAAGTTGTCAGAGAAAAAGACAAGATGAATGGATAACGAAGAATTCACATAATGAAAAAGAGACGTGGTCAAAGAATCTCAACATCTCTCTACCTCTCTCTATCTCTAGGTATCTTTCTCTACCTCCCAATTCCTCTTTCTCTACCTCTCTCAATATTTCTCTCACCCCCCTCTCTCTCAACCCCTCTCTCTCAACCACTCAATATATCTCTCTCAACCCCCCCTCTCTCTCAACCACTCAATATATCTCTCTCAACCCCCCTCTCTCAGCAGTTAAAAATACTATCTTCATATCTTCTTGCCGACATAGAAAACAATAATAACGAAGATACTCGTACTTTGATACAATGGTACTCACCACAATCGGCACCGGGAATGGCGGATTTGACAGGTTCATGTTTATAACAACAAGCCAGTGAACAGATGGGTCATCGATTGGGTAAAGCCTCTCCACGTCTTCCATTTGTAAATAAATACATGTACATTACCACAGCATATGGTTAACACTATCTCACTTGATGAGGCAGTAGTAAGCCAATATATACATTATTATTAGGAGAGTGCTCAATATCTGTGATAGAGCAATATTAATGATAAATGAATATTATTTTTTGTAAATATTTGCGACCAGTGATACTCATGATCAAGTGACAATTTTTATAAGTAACGCGGAAAGTTTTTTTTTTTTTTCGTATCGACTGCTTTATCACCAAATCTACGAGAGCAAGGCTATCACAAACATCAAATCATCAAGTCGTGTTGATAGGACGGATTCCCATAGCTCGCCACATCGCTCCTGGGAAATAATAAGCCCAGCATCCAGTATCCGCTGGGGTCCGTGGTTAGAGTCATAGGAAAATGGACAAAATCATGGAAGAAGCTACAGTACACATAGCGCTGATACTTTTGGGAAAGGTATGAATCCAACTACTCTCCCTCCAGCTATGGATAAATAGTAGGGCAGACTGGGCTCTTTAACCATGGACAGGTAACCAATATAGGCGAAGGAAAACGCTTAGAGTGGTCACTACTAAAATAGGCTCAGTCCTAATTGGTGATCAATTTTCGCTAATACTATCCGCACATAGATATTGTGTGAATATTTTTGATGGTCGGCCAACACGGCATATCAACCTCAGTGGGTCATTTAATGCCGATAAAGTTTGGAAATAAATCAATTCTTAATGGACAATACAATTTTTTTATAAGTACATTTTCTATTTAACCTATACATGGGACCCTAACAGGTAATACCACTCCGGGTCAGAGTGGACCAGGGAGCAATCGTGATGAAGGGATGTTCGACATTCCCCAAACCCTCAAAACTGGAACCTCACCATCAGAGAGTTTAACGTCATTCCAAGGACATGTAGACCCCAGCCACCGCTTTCTAGCACCCATATGTTAAAAAGTAGTTGGGGCTTGCCATAAGGGAATTAGGTTGGGAAATCATATAGGTGCTAGAACTTGACGTGGCCAGCCGATTGATCGGAGGGGGCCTCTCTGACCGCCCGTCCAGCTCAAGATAGGGCCAAAGTGGAGTATTGCAAGTCATAAACTGTTCATCTACCTGGGTTCTATCCTTAAGCATCACGGGCCACCACCCACGGCCAACAGGTGGCCCCATTGGGGGAGTCTTGCCCCTCTGCAGAGGTGCAGTCGGTGCATTCTAACGCCCCAGCCGACATGGCGGCCAATTGTTGGCGTCCACATGATAATGTCACTTCCGAGTTCGTTCTAACTTTTCCAGCATGTCTTGAAGGATTTGTCTGATAGTGTGATGATGGTGATCACACTTTCAGGCCTGGAAGATCTGGCCTCCAACAGACAGGGTTGGCGAGACACGTGCCACACAGGAACTGACAGGCTCAATATCGTGTCTAACAGAGCTGCCGAGTGGCGACGTCTTTGTAGTCATGAACCACCAAATGCAGATGGGAATTTCCCTTGCAATGTGTGTGACCGCATCTGCAAGTCCAGAATTGGACTTATCAGCCACCAGGGGGTCCAAAACAGTTGAAAGTCACGGAGGGACCCCATCGTCGTCTGCGAGGGACTTCCAAAAAGAAGGCAAAGTATAAAAGTAGGTAAGTGGCTGCATGAATGATTTTTTTTTATGTATTGCTAAAATTCCAGGATTTAATCAAGACCGCGCACAGCGTCACTGTGTTGCATAATCTGTGGTAGCGTAGATTATTGACAATACCCTGTAGCGAGAATGCAAAAATACAGACCGTTTCGTAACGTTGACACCCAAGGGCGGGAATCTCGCAAGTCACGTGAGACTTAGGTGATCAGTTTACAACCAGACCTCAGGCAGGACAGACGTGTTCTACTTCGGTTATGACCCTGCGCGGTGAATCAAAATGGGTTAAAAATTAAGCTTTGTCAAAGCAGTTGGGAATTTCCCTTGCAATGAGTGTGACCGCGTCTGCAAGTCCAGAATTGCACTAACTGGCCACCAGAGGGCGCACAACTGTTGAACGTCATGGAGTGACATCATCGTCGTCTGTGACGCACTTCTAAAAGGAAAAGGACACAGATGGAACATAGTGCCGGTACCAAACCCAGGCGATTCCAAAGAACATGAAGAAAGGTTAAGCAAAAATGGTTTGAAGCCACTTACTATTATTCCTTTGTTTCCGGAGGTCTTGGGGGAGCCAAACAGGCACATATTTACATGTGTATGAAGCGAAATGAACGTCTAACCCTTCGTGTCGGAGAAAAAAAAGATTTTTACGGCTCACTTTGTCACGTGACCAAACGGACACGTGACGTGGGGGGAAAGCCCTTCCTTCAATCTCAAAAGGGAGACAATTCTATTTTGTCTACCAATCTTCCCAAACGTTTCGTTTGTAGGGACCGTGGTTGTTTGGTGAGTGTTTAGTTGAAGAAGATCCGAGTTTTGACCCCCACAATTTAAATGTATAAGACTACGGAAATGAAGTTTCCATAGAAAACAAAAGAAGAAGACAAAATTGATAAAAGAAACAAACTTTATATACATTATTTACAATTGGTATATTCTATTGTTCTTTTAGTGATGTTGCAGACTGTATGTGTCTGTACGTAGTTGTGTGTGACATGTATTTTTTATATTTGTGCGATTGGTTCTGTCAACATTGTAGCAGTTTTGTCTGTGATTGAAATTTGTTGTTGTTGAGCGAGCGAGAGAGAGAAGATAAATAACGAAAAAATAGACGGACCTGTTAAGTATTATATGTTTTCGGACAGCGTATTCTCCCCATTGTGTTACCACTGACGAGAAGATTTACTGTTATAATTTTGCCTAGTCTACATAATCATCCAAACTAAATTCTATCCTAGATTAATCTTAAGTATTCTTATCCTTAGTTATTCTCCACTCTTTACCTTCACAAGCTACCCCCACCCCTAATTTGCTCTTAAATTTATTTTAATTTTAATACTATGTTAATTTTTTTATTATTATTTTTATTTTTTTATTTCTTCTTTTTTTTTTTTTTTTTTTTTCCATTCTGTTTTAGGTAAGATTCATCTTTTTCTATATTTTAAAATTCTTCTCCTTTTTTAATTTAATTTATCCTTATGTTATTTTGCGAGATTTTATTATCTTATCATAGATTTATTACTTTACCTATTGTCATTATCATATTATTTGTTATTTTTTATTTTAGTTTAATTTTTTAACTTTTTAATTTTAGTTTTAATTTTTTTTAAATTTTTAATTTTTTATTTCTTATTGTTTTATTTCTATATCATTTTGTATTTTTATTTTTCTCTTTCTTCCTCTCTTCTTCTCATTCTTTTTCTCTTATTTTATTATTTTAGCCTTGACATTCTGCTTCATTTTTGTATAACACTCTAACTTCCCCAGGAATCTGCC
>CM042159.1:93865463-93917963 GCA_023376005.1 Doryteuthis pealeii | reverse complement strand
ATATATTTCACGTGATAATTATTATCACTGTATATTATATATATATATATAATATATTTATATCACGTATTATATATATAGTTATACACGTGATATAGTATATATATATAATACTATATATATACATCACTGATATATATATATATAATATATATACACGTGATATATATATATATATATATATATATAATCATATCTAACTGTGATATATATATATATATACACGTGATCATATATTATATATATATATACACGTGATATATTATATATAATATTATATACACGTGATATATATATATATATATACACGTGATATATTATATACTACACGTGATATATATATATATATATATATATATATACACACGTGATATATATATATATATATAATATATACAACACGTGATATATATATATATATATATACACGTGATATATATATATATTATATATACACGTGATATATATATATATATATAACACGTGATATATCATATATAGTATTAACAGTGATATATATATATTACTTACACTGATAATATATATACTATACTATATATATCACGTGATATTATTATATATATATACACGTAACGTGATATATTATATATATATAACGTGATATATATATATATATCACACATGTGATATACACATGTGACTATATATATATAATACACACACATGTGATATATATAATATACACAACATGTGATATAATATATATACACACATGTGATATCAACATGTGATATATATATATATACACACACATGTGATATATATTAACACACATTTGATTACACATGTGATATATTATACACATGTGTATATATACACCATCAGTGATATACACATGTGATATATATATATATACCACATGTGAATTATATTATACACACACATGTGATATACATATATTACACACACATGTGATATACATACATACACCACATGTGCATACCATGTGAATAATTATATATATACACAACACACGTGAACTATATATATATATAATATAGACACACCACATGTGATATACACATGTGATATATAATATATATATACACACACATGTGATATATAATATATATATACACAACATATAACAACGTATATATATATATATTTATATACAACACATTCATGATATTATATCACTGTTATATATATTATTAAATATTATATATATATATATATAACACACCACACACATGTGATTATACACAGTTATATATATATATATTATACACACATGCATCATGTGATATACACATGTTATAATATATATATATATATATATATATATAATTATTTATATATATACACACACACACGTGATATACAATGTTACTATATATATATTGTATACATACATACATACATGTGTTGTGTGTGTGTGTGTGTGTGTGTGTGTGGAGAGAGAGAGAGAGAGAGAGAGAAGAATGAACTAAGAAAAACGAACAGAATGGAATGATAATAAAAGATGAATTTAATCAATATCACTTGCACATGTGTTTCGGTCAGTTCGTCTGTGTGAAAATATTCTGCACACAGACATCATCGCACTTCATCAGAGTGAAATTTTTTTTGAATGTGTGCGGAATATTTTCACACAGATTATGACGCGAAACACATGTGTAAGTGAATATTGATTAATTCATCTTTTATTCATCTTTTTATCCATTCTGTTCTTTCTTTTCTTTATTCATCTTCCCATATGTCGGATTCATTTCCAATTTATATATATATCTATACCGCGAAAATGCACTGAAGTTTTATAGAAATCTACAAATTACTATAGGTGTATTAACACTACCTTGTAAATAACATGTATATTAAGAGATGATTTTTGCACTATATAAACCAAATAATATATATATATATATATATATATATGATGAATGCAATACATACATACATACATACGTTGAGATTGATAGTTTTTTGTACTATAAAAAACTGAAGCGTTAAGCTGAGAAGGTTGGAACGAGATTTAAGATTAAAAAAAGCAAAAAGAAACATCAGAACAAACAAAAATTTATAAAAAAAAAAAATGTAAATTTTTTTAANTTTAAGTGAATAAGAAAAGAGGAGAACCCGGATGGATGGCTGTCAAGAAGTGAATTACGAAATGAATTTTTACAAAAAGTCAAAAACGAAACACAAGAGCTTTTTAGAGAGCGGGAAAAAAAACGCGGGAAAAGACAGAAGCTTCCATGCAATATATTTTAGCAATAAAGTGCACAATGGAAAATATTTTTTTTTTTGTTTGTACTTATTTTTTTTAAAATCTGTATGCGCATGCGTTTATATCTGTATCTGAGACTATGAAGCGAATATATATATATATATATTACTATTATTGTCTATAAAGTCCGTATGCATTTTTAAATAACTTAAAATTCTAAAGTGCACACGGACTTTGTGGACTTGCTGTTTAATTTTCTTGTTGGTGTTACTTAGATCACTTATCAAATGTCAAATGGTTGACATGTCGGTCTCGCTAGCCATTGAGAGTAAGTTCGATCCCAGTGCTCTTGACGGTGCCAAGCTGTAATAACTAAATAGAATCTAAAAATTCTCTTGATAAAGATCATTATACAAGTGGAGGGGGGGTGCAAAAGTATGTATACAGTTATAAACAAAAACAATACTCATTGCATTTATTAAACAAAAAGTGTTACATATACGTGAAATAATAAATTAATTATTATTACTAGCAAATATATGCACCCTCCGGGTGCAAGTATTTAAGTTTAATGTAATAAAATATTGTATTAAATTAGAAAGGCTAATGAAACTAAATAAGAATACAGATAAAATGATTTGAAACAGAGGGAGTATAATAAGATTTGAAACAGAGGGAGTATAATAAAAAATGGAACAACTGAAACTTACTCTTCCATCACTCTCGTCTTTTCATTGTTATTTTTTCTAATTTAAAGTATTTAGTCATAAGAGGAAGTAAAGAATAAATGACAGTTATTTTATCTTGTTAATGGATTTCATTTAAGATTCATTGAAGAGATTTTTGCTTATATTCATTAAAATAAAACCAAACCGTTAGAAATCAATAATACTAAGCACATATTTATTAAATTCGATTTTTTAATATTAATATGTAAATTAGCCTTCCCGTTCACACTGTACACCGCTATTTTGTTGTATATATAAATATAATTGCATGTTATCAGTACGTAGACATAGTTAACAGTATTAATAATGTAAGACAATTTTATTAATAATTGAGATTTAGATAAAAATAAAATCATGGAGAATGTGATGTAAATAACTAAGGGAATTGTGACTTGAGTAGGAATATAGTTTCGGTTACAGACAGAAAAACACACAATCTCCATTATAATAAGATTATTATTAACACTAGCAAATATATGCACCCTTCGGGTGCAAGTATTTAGGTTTTGATGTTATAAAATATTGTATCAAATTATAAACTATTTAGAAAATGATAAACTGAGGGGGTATAATCGAAAAATAGAACAGCTTTAGATTGAACTCTTCCATCATTTTCTTTCACTCCAGTTTTTCATTTTTCCTAATTTATCTATTTAGTTAGATTATGAAATATTTAATAAAATTAAAGTTCTTTCGTCTTGTTTATGGATTTCTTTTAAGATTCATCCACGAGATCTTTGCTCAGATTCGTTAAGAGAAAACCAAACAATTAGAAATCAATAATACTAAGCATATATTTATTAAAATCAAATTTTAAATATCAATATGCAAATTAGCCTTCTCGTTAACACTGTAAACCGCTATTTTGTTGTATATATAGATACAATTACATGCTATTAGTACGTAGATATGGTCAACAGTATTAATAATGTAAAACAATTTTATTAATAATTGAGGTTTAAATAAAAATAAAATCATGGTAAATGTGACGTCAATAACTAGGGGAATTGTGACTTGAGTAGTGATTTAGTTTCGGTTACAGACAAACACACAATCTCCATTATAATAAGATGTTAATTATTAGTCACAATTAAATATGGCTAATGACACCAACATTTTATAAACTGAGGACACTTAAGATAATATGCTACTAATTTCATCTGTGTGAATAACTACTGTGTGTATAACTACTTTTGCACACACCCTGTATGTATGTATATACATATATATCTCTTATTATAATGGAGATAGCGAGTTTTTCTATCTGTAACCGAAACTATATTACTACTCATGTGACAATTACCTTAGTTATTTACGTCACATTTTCCATGATTATTATTTTATCTTAAACCTCAATTATTAATAAAATTGTTTTACCTTATTAATACTGTTGAACATATCTACATACTGATAACATTCAATTGTATTTATATACAACAAAATAGCGGTTTACAATGTGAACGGGAAGGCTAATTTGCATATTGATATTAAAAAAATGATTTTAATAAATATGTGTTTAGTATTATTGATTTCTAATTGTTTGGTTTTATCTTAATGAATATGAGCAAAAATCTCTTCAATAAATCTTAAAAGAAATCTATTAACAAGAAGAAATAACTGTCATTTTATTCTTTACTTCCTATTTTAACTAAATAGTTAAATTATAAAAAACTAGCAATGAAAGACGGAAGTGATGGACGAGTAAGTTTCAGTTGTTCCATTTTTTTATTATACTCCCTCTGTTTCAAATCTTTTATTATACTCCCTCTGTTTCAAATCTTTTATTATACTCCCTCTGTTTCAAATCTTTTTATCTGCATTCTTATTTAGTTTGATTAGCCTTTCTAATTTAATACAATATTTTATTACATTAAAACTTAAATACTTGCACCCGGAGGGTGCATATATTTGCTAGTCTTATTATAATGGAGATTGTATGTTTGT
This sequence comes from Doryteuthis pealeii, assembly GCA_023376005.1. Taxonomy (NCBI): domain Eukaryota; kingdom Metazoa; phylum Mollusca; class Cephalopoda; order Myopsida; family Loliginidae; genus Doryteuthis; species Doryteuthis pealeii. Next base: position 93,913,100 of record CM042159.1, on the reverse strand, counting down.
CTGTCTGTAACTGAAACTATTTTACTACTCAAGTCACTTTTTAGTCATTTACGTCACATTCTCCAAGATTTTATTTTTATTTAAACCTCATTTATTAATAAAGTTGTTTTAAACTATTAATACTGCTGGCGATATCTACATACTAATAACATGCAATTGTATTTATATATACAACAAAATAGCGGTTTGCGGTGTGAACGGGAAGGCTAATTTGCATATCGATATTAAAAATTTGATTTTAATAAATATGTACTTGGTATTATTGATTTCTATTTGTTTGGTTTTATCTTAATGAATATGAGCAAAGATCTTGGGGATAAATCTTAAAAGAAATCCATTAACAAGAAGAAATAACTGTAATTATATCCTTTTCTTCCTACTTTAACTAAATAGTAAAATTTAGCCCTGAACGACGGAAGTGATAGAAGAGTAAGTTTCAGTCGTTCTATTTTTTGATTATACCCCAACTCTGTTTCAAATATTTATATCTGCATTCTTATTTGGTTTCATTAGCCTTTCTAATTTAATATAATATTCTATTACATTAAAACTTATATACTTGCACCCAGAGGGTGCAGATATTTGCTAGTATATATATATATATATATATATATATATATATATATATATATTATATATATATCTCCACTAGATAGGAAAGTAGATTGAAGGATAGATAGATAGATAGAGAGAGAGATAAGCACATAGGTAAGTAGATAGTTTAGTAGATTGGTAAATAAGAAAGTGATTGAAATAAATAGATTAATATTATTATTTTTTAATGGCATATCAACCTTCTTGGGTTATTTGGTTCCAAATTCATCCTTGAAGAAGAACAGTAGTGGTTCTTTTCTAGGAGATGAAGGGTTCATACTATTCTCAAGACTTTCAGTCCCAAAGTGAACGTAATAGCGCCACAGAAAGTTATAAAGGTGCAAAAGTAGGAGGTATACAGTTATAAGAAAAACAAAAACAATACTCATTGCATTTATTAAACAAAAAGTGTTACATATACGTGAAATAATAAATTAATTATTATTACTAGCAAATATATGCACCCTCCGGGTGCAAGTATTTTAGTTAAATTTTATAATAAAATATGATATTAAATTAGAAAGGCTAATGAAACTGAATAAGAATGTAGATAAAAAGATTTGGAACAGAAGGGGTATGATTGAAAAATAGAACAACTTTGAAACTAACTCTTCCATCATTTTCCGTTCCTCCCGTCTTTCATTGGTAAATTTTCCTAATTTAAGAATTTAGTTAAAATACGAAGTAAAGAATAATATTACAGTTATTTCTTCTTGTTAAGGGATTTCTTTTAAGATTTATCCCCGAGATTTTTGCTCATATTCAATAAGATAAAACCAAACAATTAGAAATCAATAATACTAAGCATATATTTATTAAAATCAATTTTTTAAGATCAATATGCAAATTAGCCTTTCCATTCACACTGTAAACCTCTATTTTGTTGTATATATAAATACAATTGCATGTTATTAGTATGTAGATATGGTCAACAGTCTTAATGATGTCAAAGAATTTTGTTAATAATTGAAGTTTAAATAAAAATAAAATCATGGAGAATGTGATGTAAATAACTAAGGAAATTGTGACTTGAATAGTAATGTAGTTTCGGTTACAGACATAAAAACCCACAATCTTCATTATAATAAGATTAATAACTAGCAAATATATGCACCCTCCAGGTGCAAGTATTTAAATTTTAATGAAATAAAATATGTTAACTTAAAAAGGCTAATGAAACTAAATAAGATGCCGATAAAAAGATTTGAAACAGGAAGGGAACAACTAAAACTTGCTTTTTCTTCACTCCCGTCTTTCATTGCTAAATTTTCATAATTTAACTATTTAGTTAAATTAGGATAAAGAGTAAAGAATAGAATTAGTAATAAAGTAAAGAATAAAATTACAGTTAATATTGTTAATGGATTTCTTTTAAGATTTATTCCCGAGACTTTTTATAATATTCATTAAGATAAAACCAAATAATGAAAAATCAATAATACTAAGCACATATTTATTAAAATCAAATTTTTAATATTGATATGTAAATTAGCCTTCCCATTCACACTGCAAACCGCCATTTTGTTGTATATATAAATACAATTGCATGTTATTAGACTGTAGATATGGTCAACAGTATTAATAATATAAGATAATTTTATTAATAATTGAGGTTTAAATCAAATCATGGAGAATGTGATGTAAATAACTATGTGAATTGTGACTCGATTAGTAATATAGTTTCGGTTACAGACAGAAAAACACACAATATCCATTATTATAAGATATGTTGATTCTTAGTCACAATTAATATGGCTAACGACACCAACATTTTACAAAATGAGGACACTTAAGATAATATGCTACTAATTTCATCTGTGTGATACTGTTGTATACATACTTTTGCACCCCTCTGTATATACTAGCGAGAGTATGCGCCCGCTGGGTGCAATTATTAAAGTTTTAATGTAATAAAATATTATTAGGAAGACTTACAAAACTAAAGAATGAATATAAAATATTACACTTATCTTAATGTATTTTAATTGATTTCTATATAAAATTAATTTATCTTAATGTTATTTTAATTGATTTCTATATAAATTAATTTATCTTAATGTTATTTAATTGATTTCTATATAAATTAATTTATCTGTTATTTTAATTGATTTCTATATAAAATTAATTTATCTTAATGTTATTTTAATTGATTTCTATATAAAATTAATTTATCTTAATGTTATTTAATTGATTTCTATATAAAAATAATTTATCTTAATGTTATTTTAATTGATTTCTATATAAAATTAATTTATCTTAATGTTATTTTAATTGATTTCTATATAAAATTAATTTATCTTAATGTTATTTTAAATTGATTTCTATATAAAATTAATTTATTTTGATGTTATTTTAATTGATTTCTTTATAAAATTATACATAGGATTGCTTTTAATACGTTTGAGAATAACATGATGGTATCAAAAACCTGTGAGGACAAAATAATTATTTATTAAACCCAGTTTTGTTAAAGTCATTATGGAAATTATTACCACTAGATACTGTGTAAATCTTTATTTCTTAGAGATATGTAATACATGTTTCAGGATTTTAAATGCATTAATAATATGGGTAGTTTTGCGGCAAATCTAACTCAACTAGACTTAAATAGAGACATTGTTAGTAAATAAGATGCTAATTAAAATTAGATAATGACTATTTCATAATCATTCAGAATATAATTTAAATAACTAAGAAAATCGTGACTTTAGGGGTGACGTAGTTTCAGTTACATAATCTCCATAATAATAATCAACCATACACACACATTATATATAATATATATATATATATATATATATATATATGCTGACCGATGCAAAATCGGTCGGTGTCGATCCCAGCCTGAAGCAGCCTGCCTTATCGGTCACACTGAGGCGAAAGAGAACTGTATGTGGATGACATATATATATATATATATATATATATATATATATATATATATATATATACACACAATATTGCAGATATGCGAAATGTTATTGTTAAAAATGAAAGGTGTCTCAATACTTTAAAGCTGGTGCAATATAAAATACTAAGAACCATTAAGAATCAATTGGAATTGTTCTAATCTGAAGATTGCTTTCGGCATTATACCATTGGAAAATTATTGGGATTACTGATTAGATTTTTATTAAATATTACATACCTACCCACATCTGTTAAACTATCTACCTACCTTCCTACCTACCCACATCTGTTAAACTATCTACCTACCTTCCTACCTACCCACATCTGTACCTACCTTTCCTACCTACCCACACTGTTAAACTACTACCTCCTACCTACCCACATCTGTTAAAACTATCTACCTACCTTCCTACCTACCCACATCTGTTAAACTATCTACCTACCTTCCTACCTACCCACATCTGTTAAACTATCTACCTACCTTCCTACCTACCCACATCTGTTAAACTATCTACCTACCTTCCTACCTACCCACATCTGTTAAACTATCTACCTACCTTCCTACCTACCCACATCTGTTAAACTATCTACCTACCTTCCTACCTACCCACATCTGTTAAACTATCTACCTACCTACCCAACTGTTAACTATCTACCTACCTTCCTACCACCCACATCTGTTAAACTATCTACCTATTCCTACCTACCCACATCTGTTAAACTATCTACCTACCTTCCTACCTACCCACATCTGTTAAACTATCTACCTACCTTCCTACCTACCCACATCTGTTAAACTATCTAACCTTCCTACCTTCCCTTACCTAACATCTGTTAAACTATCTACCTACCTACCTACCACATCTGTTAAACTATCTACCTACCTACCTACCTACCCACATCTGTTAAACTATCTACCTACCTACCTACCTACCCACATCTGTTAAACTATCTACCTTACCTACCTACCTACCCACATCTGTTAAACTATCTACATACCTACCTACCCACATCTGTAAACTATCTACATACCTACCTACCCACATCTGTTAAACTACTACATACCTACCTACCCACATCTGTTAAACTATCTACATACCTACCTAATCTGTTAAAACTATCTACATACCTACCTACCCACATCTGTTAAACTATCTATACCTACCTACCGCACATCTGTTAAACTATCTATACCTACTACCCACATCTGTTAAACTATCTACATCCTACCTACCCACATCTGTTAAACTATCTACATACCTACCTACCACATCTGTTAAACTATCTAACCTACCTACCTTACCCACATCTGTTAAACTATCTACCTATCTACCTACCCACATCTGTTAAACTATCTATATACCTACCTACCCACATCTGTTAAACTATCTATTACCTACCTACCCACATCTGTTAAACTATCTATATACCTACCTACCCACATCTGTTAAACTATCTATATACCTACCTACCACATCTGTATCTGTTAACTATCTATATACCTACCTACCACATCTGTTAAACTATCTATATACCTACCTACCCACATCTGTTAAACTATCCTACCTACCACATCTGATCTGTAACTATCTATATATCTACCTACCTACCTACCCACATCTGTTAAACTATCTATATATCTACCTACCTACCTACCTACCTACCCACATCTGTTAAACTATCTATATATCTACCTATCTACCTACCCACATCTGTCTACCTACCTACCTACCCACATCTGTTAACTATCTATATATATACCTACCTACTACTACCTACCTACCCACATCTGTTAAACTATCTATATCTACCTACCTACCTACCTACCCACATCTGTTAAACTATCTATATATCTACCTACCTACCTACCTACCCACATCTGTTAAACTATCTATATATCTACCTACCTACCTACCTACCCACATCTGTTAAACTATCTATATATCTACCTACCTACCTACCTACCCACATCTGTTAAACTATCTATATATCTACCTACCTACCTACCACTCTATAAACTATCTATTATCTACCTTTATCTATTAATAATCTCTACTTTATTATTAAACTATCTCTCTACCTTTATCTATAAACTATTCAACTATCTCTCTACTTTATCTATTAAACTATCTCTCTACCTTTATCTATTAAACTATCTCTCTACCTTTATCTATTAAACTATACCTTTATCCTTTATCTATTTACTTTATCTATTAAACTATCTTTATCTATTCAATTATCGATTTATTTGTCGGTATCAACCGAACACCGAGGGAGTCTATCCCCTTTTCAATAGCTCTCGGGGACCAGCTTCGATCCAGGAACCTTGCGATCCCTAGGCGGATGCTCTACCAACTGAGAGACAATTCAAATCCGTTGATCATAATATACAAATTTTTATGTAAGAAAGGTAACAGCTTTACTTACAGGTCTTCTGATGTGCTTACCCATCTAAGTGCTGAACAGGCTCAGTGCTGCTTAACTTTGGTGATCTATCCAAAAATGACGCTTCTTTTTCTCTGATTTTATAGATGAGGCTTGATAATTTGGATTATTGGGACTATTGTCCTCATCTTTATTGTTATCTGCACAACGAGTGCAGATTTCACTTCCTTGGACCCATGAACGAGGATTAGAGAGGCAAACATTATTCCAGAGACGAGGATGTGGAATATGTAGTGAAAAAGTGGCTCAATGAACAGTCAACAGAAAATTAAGGGACAGGGATTCATGCTCTCATTCAAAGGCTAGAGCATTGCTATTGAGAGAAACGGTGACTATGTGGAGAAGTAGGGATGTGATCCACAGAGAACATAAAAAAAAAAGAAAGAAAAAAAAAGAAAAAAAGAAAAAAGGAAAAAAAGAAAAGAAGGAAAAAAGAAAAAAAGAAAAAGAAAAAAAAAAAAAAAAGAAGGAAAAAAAGAAAAAAGGAAAAAAGAAAAAAGGAAAAAAAAGAAAAAAGAAGGAAAAAAAAAAGATAAAAAGGAGGAAAGAAAAGATAAAAAGAAGGAAAGAAAGAAAGATAAAAAAGGAAAGAAAGAAAGATAAAAAAGGAAAGAAAGAAAGATAAAAAGGAAAGAAAGAAAGATAAAAAAGGAAAGAAAAAGATAAAAAGGAAAGAAAGATAAAAAAGGAAAGAAAGAAAAGAAAAAAAAGAAAGAAAGAAAGAAAAAAAGGAAGAAAGAAAAAAAAGGAAAAGAAAAAAAAGAAAAGAAAAGAAAGAAAGAAAAAGAAAGAAAAAAAAAGGAAAGAAAAAAGGAAAGAAAGAAAAAAGGAAAGAAAGAGAGAGAAAAAAAATTTTAAAAAGGAGAAAAAAAAAAAAGAAATAAAAGAAAGATTAAGCAAAAATAAAAAAATATATTGAAAAAAAAAATTTAGAAAATAACAAAGACAAACAAAACAAACCCAATAAAAATACATTGAAATTGTTGAAAGAAACGGCGAAGAAAAGTACGGACCCACAAAAGTCATAAGATAATATGCAAAAGTTTTTCAATACACACCCAGATATGATTTAAGAAAAAATATCTTCAAGTTTTTTTTACAAAAGATGTACAAAGTTAAAGAAAAAAATAAAGAAAAGAAAAAAAAGAAAAGAAAATAACGCTCTCGCGAGAAGAGAAAAAATAATATAAAACGTGATCGGCCGAACTCGGAGGCAAGGGTGGAGTCGGAAAATCGAGAAATCAACAAATGGAGAAATATAAGTAAAGAAACTATTTTGAATTTTATAAATAAAAGCGGGAAATACAAAAAAAAAAAAAGAAAAGTTTATTATTCGGAAAAAACAATAGTGAATATCTACAGAAGCAAAAAACAAAGTATAGCACTTTAGACAAAAATGTTTAGAAGGAACTCTTTATAATAGATATAAAAACAGAAATGTTATATATATATATATATATATATATATATATATATATATATATATATATATATATATATATATACTAGCAAATATATGCCCCCTCCGGGTGCAAGTATTTAAGTTTTAATGTAATAAAATATTGTATTAAATTAGAAAGGCTAATGAAACTAAATGGGAAATGCAGATAAAAAAGATTTGAAACAGAGGGAGTATAATCGAAAGATAGAACAACTGAAACTTACTCTTCCATCACTCTCGGCTTTCATTGTTATTTTTTCTAATTTAAGTATTTACTTAAAAGAGTAAGTAAAGAATAAAATTACAGTTATTTTTTCTTGTTAATGGATTTCATTTAAGATTCATTGAAGAGATTTTTGCTTATATTCATTAAAATAAAACCAAACAATTAGAAATCAATAATACTAAGCACATATTTATTAAAATCACATTTCTAATATCAATACACAAATTAGCCTTCCCGTTCACATTGTAAACCGCTATTTTGTTGTATATATAAATATAATTGCATGTTGTTTGTATGTAGATATGGTCAACAGCAATAATAATGTAAACAATTTTATTAATAATTGAGGTTTAGATAAAAAATAAAATCATTGAGAATGCAATGTCAATAACAAAGGGAATTGTAACTTGAATAGTAATATAGTTTCGGTTACAGACAGAAAAACACACAATCTCCATTATATATATATATATATATATATATATATATATATATATATATATATGTGTGTTTATAAGTAAGTAAAGTCGTCGGGATGGACCTAATGTCGGTATTTGGCAATTAGCGAGAGGAGATTATTTTTGCGTCCGAGGTGGAACGCCACACCTACCATCAGCTCCTTAATTTACCACACAGATCCCTGTGCTACTCATACGCTGAGTTGGCGAGGGTCGGTATCGAACTAGTAACCTTGTGGTTTCTAGCCGAACGATCTACCGTCCGAGCTAACCCGGATATATATATATATATATATATATATATATATATATATATATATGTGTGTATGTGTGTGTGTGTAAATAATAATGAGGATAATAATTGATACCTTAGTCCAGATATAAATAAAATAAAGAATTAGCGATACAGAAAAATCATACCTATAAGATCTGGTGTGAGGTCTCCGAATTACTCAAGATCAGACTGAAGAGGCAAATAAATGCCGAAATAAATTTATATCTGAAGCATGGTAACCATTTATAATAATCCGTTAATGTAAAAATATATATACTCAGATCTTTTTATGCAAGTTTGAGTTCTTAATTGTGATTGAATCCTATCAAAGAAACATTTGATTCACCTAATTATATTAGATAATAGATTAAAATAATTTATAATAAATTAGAAGCAGCTACCCGGCATCGCCTGGGTTGACGGCAGCTAAAAAAAGGTATTCTCGCGGATCCATTATGACTGAATCAGGAATTGGATCCTCGCAGGATGCCCCATTAAAAGACATTGTGTTGATTCGGCCTGGTCGGTGTCAGAAAAAAAAAATGTCTCCTATTTAAAGGACCGGGTTAGCTCAGTCGGTAGAGCGTTCGGCTAGAAACCACAAGGTTCCTAGTTCGATACCGGCCCTCGCCATCTCAGCACATGAGTAGCACAGGGATCTGTGCGGTAAAGTAAGGAGCTGACGGTAGGTGTGGTGCTCCACCTCAGACGCGAAAACAATCTCCATGGTCCAGCGCTAGTGAAAAGGGATAGACTCCTTCGGTGATTGGCTGATACCGACTTTAGGCCACCCCGACAACTTTACTTATTTATTTAAAATATTAAATGCAAAAAAATTCCATGCTGCTATCATTTGAGTTTTATTTGTTTAATTATCTTCACGAATATGATTCATATTATTTTTGCTCAAAAAGCAAGATCTGGTGATAGTGAATGTGTATAAAGATTTGACTTGGTCATTAATTGTTTTATTTTCATAGTTTCCTCTCGACATATATAAAGGACTGTAACACTATTGTGTTATGGGTTGATTGGCGACCTATTAATTAAGTACTAATTAATTAAAACTACCCTAATTATTAATTATGGTGGTTTGTTAAAAGTAAAAGTAATAATAATAATAATAATAAGAAAAACAATAATAATAATAATAATAATAATAATAATTGTTTATATTAAAAATATAAATTCATCTAAGCAAAGAATTTTCACCTAGACAAAGAGATTCCTTAAATTATGGAATTTGATATACATCATCGGAATTTTAAATTTCACAAAATGAAATAATACATTTAATAAATGAGATTCCAATTTTTGTAAAGTTCGGCAACAATTTCAAAAACTTAGATAAATAAAACAATGGTTGGCCTTGACTCCAAATGAAAAGATACAGGCTAGGCTGGCACAAGACCATTTAGACACGTAGGCAATGTTATCGAGTGGCTGGCCAATCAGAGACATATGTTAGGGGTGGGGAGGTCTGGATCCGATAAATCACAGACCGTCAGAGAATAGACGCGTCAGAAGAGAGAGGGACAGCGGAAGAGACCGGGACAGAACGAAGACCGGAGAAGAGAGCTTGCCATGGCTCTGGGCCCTTGATAAAACTTTACCAATACACTCTGATGCCTTGCCACTCGGTACAGAATTGATAACTTAGCCAAAAAACTAGCTGTAGATCGCCAATCAGCTGACAAGAAATCACCTCGCTCCTTTGTAAAATCGTTGTGTTCAATTGTTTTGTTGATCAGTTGACAGCTTTTGGTTATTTAATCTTATTTCAGCCGAGTTGGTAAAAGGAACGAAACCAGCTCTTTTTCAGCCTTCCTGTAAATCAACAGACAACATAAGAACGGAAGGTTGGAACGGGCGGTTTCGACGGCTGTAATACTGAGCCGGAGCATCGTTCTCATCCAGTAACATACATACATTGAGACGGTACTCTAGAACATGTGTTATAGGACAGTTGTGTGTGTATGTATGTATAGATATCACCCGGACATACATACACAACTGCTATTTATATATGTATAGATGTCATTCGGACATACATACACACACAGCTGCCCTTTATATATATATATATATGTCATCCTGACATACATACACACACAGCTGCCCTTTATATATATATATATATATGTCATCCTGACATACATACATACACACACACACACAACTGCCCTTTTCATATATATGTAGAGATTAACTTAACTAGTCAAGTAATTTTAGAATGTAATAAAAAATATACAATTCATTCAACTGCACCATATAAAAATCTAATACATTGCAATGGAGTTATCAGAATAATAAACAATTATTTTGTTGTTGTCTAAAAGAACTATACTAGTTAAATCAGTTAGCCCTAATACCCTTGGGAAAGGAATGAATCCTACTCTCCTTCCAGGTATGGATAAATACTAGAGCAGAATTGGCTCTTTAACCTTGGTTAGGCAACCAGTCTAGGAGAAGGAAAACTCTGAATTCAAACCTGTTGAACTCCGCTGAATAAATCGACCTTGTGTCACATCCTGCTAGTGCTGAGGGGTTGGTAAATCTTATTATAATGGAGATTGTGTGTTTATTTGTCTGTAACCGAAACTATATCACTACTCAAGTCACTATCCATTTAGTTATTATACATCACATTCTCCATGAATCATTTTTATTCAAGCCTCAATTATTAATAAAATTGTTTTTTATTATTAATACTGCTGGCCGTATCTACGTACTAATAACATGCAATTGTATTTATATGTACAGCAAATAGCTGTTTACAGTGTGAACGGCAAGCCTAATTTGCATATTGATATTTAAAATATGATTTTAATAAATATGTGATTGGTATTGTTGATTTCTAATTATTTGATTTTATCTTAATGGATATGAGCAAAAATCTCGGAGATAAATCTTTAAAAAAATCAATTAACAAAAAGAAATAACTGTAATTTTATTCTTTACTTCCTAATTTAACTAGTTAAATTAGAAAAGTTTAGCAAGGAAAGACGGGGGGTGATGGAAGAGGAAGCTTCAGCTGTTATATTTTTCGATTATACCCCTCTCTGTTTCAAATCGTTTTATCTGCATTCTTATTTAGTTTCTTTAGAATTTCTAATTTAATATAATATTATATTTTATGACATTAATACTTGCACCCGGAGGGTGCATATATTTGCTAGTATATATAATAGTTAAATTATTAAAAAATACTAATGGTATTGGGTACTCGCTTGGTTACCTCATTTTAAAAATGACCCAACTTCCTTAGAGGTACCAGTTACTTTTTACAATATATCAATTTTTCGTAAGGGGACCCCATTTTCGACATACATTTCCGATACCTAAACATTGAACCCCTCCTTGAATGATAGAGATGCTGATAGGTACGAGTCCCGCATCTATGACACACACACACAAATCTAAAAGGATGCAGTAAAATCGTTTCCATGCGCCCCGGTGTTTTTCATCCCTCATCATTTCAAGCTAACTGTAAAAACATTCCAATAGTTTCTTAGAAACGAATTACACAGGATAAGTTACAAGGTAGGAGTTAGAAGACTTTAGTTCGGACCCAGGAATTTTCCTGCGGACTCATTCAATGCAAATATGTGCGTCCCAGGACGTACTAAATCAAAATGCTATCAACATCACTGTGATAGGGAATTTTGAAATAGCCTATTCACCTCAGAACTCATTAAGCTCCACACTCCATGAGGAAATGGGAAACATTTCCTCATGGAGTTTGTAGTTTTTGCACCAACCAGAAATAAATATTTAAACGCAAAATGATAGGAGTGATCTGTTTGAGAAAACTAACTGGGATGACATTTTATAATTCTTGAGAGAAATAAAAATATACCGAAAATTATGAATCAGATACAAGATACATCCACGAATCTATCTAGAAAAACACACCTGTCTTTTATTAGTATTATCTGTGTTATTCGGACTATTGTCCTCATCTTCATTGTTATCTGTACAACGTTTCGGCCGATATGCCCTCCAGCCTTCAGGTATTTCTTGTCGGACTCATTTTGTCCAATTGTCTAGTGGATAAAGGAGTTAGGTTAAAACAGTTCTAAGTGACAGTTATCTCTGGATTCCAGATTCAATCCTGATCAAGGGCAGCAGTAACATAGAATAATAATTAACACAGCTTAACACCTCTATCCCAGCTATGGTTAGCGGAATGAGAACAGGATACCCCTGTAGACTGAATAAAGGTTTAGGTTCAAAGTTCCGCGATGGCTCCCGATTACGACAAGAAGGTGCCCGATTACGAAAAAAAAATACCTGAAAAAGGCCGGAGGGCTGAAACGTTGTACAGATAAGAATGAAGATGAGGACAATAGTCCGAATAACACATAATACTAATCATCAAGCCTCATCTCAAACATTCAGAGAAATATCAACTTTTATGTCATGCTCTAATAGTTTTGGCATTGAATAACGCACAGGATTTGACATGCCATTAAACGAACCAAACAAACAAAATCAAAACTCATTCTATTCAAATAGAGTCCTATTATAATTGTACTCAGACACCTTCAGCTCAATTATAATGAACTGACCATCGGGTAGTTAGCAGTGGCTAAAGAGCCGCTGTGAGCGGTTTAAAGTATGTAAAGAGTTAAGAATCCATATGTTGGTCATACAATCATTACACTTACTCGTAGAGCAACGTATCACTCATCTGAGATATGGTGGTATATGAATGCACTACAACGAATATAATGGCTCGTTGGTTGGGTAGGTTTTACGGCATATCAACGCTTGTGGGTTTATTTTATGCCGAAGGCGTTTTGGTCGATTTATTCTTGATGGGTACTTAGTTATTTTGTAAACTCAATTTTTCTTTTTAAACATTTTTTAGAACTCATTTTGTTCTTTCTAACCCATAGATGGGAATCTAGGGTACTACCACTCCGGGTCAGGGTGGACCTGGGAGCAATAGTGATGAAGGGGTGCTCCACATTCCACAGACCTCCAGAACTGGAACCTCACCATTAGATAGAACTTAACGTCACACCCATAACAATAAGATCTCCAGCCACCGCCTTCTAGCACCCATATAATAAAAAGGGTTGGGGCTTGCCATAAGGACATTAGGGTTGGTGTTGCATAGTGCCTTCTTTACCGGCACTAAATAATTATATGTTATCTACTGGTCTTTTCACTGTACCAAATCTATATAACCATCTAAAATCATATTGGGGAGTGGTTTAAATAATCAATGCCCGTTACAGATTCTACTGATTTTCCCCTTCACTTTTTTCCTCTTCACTTTATCATTCAACCTGATTTGAGATGTCAATGTGCAGGTCGCTTTGTCGCCAAGATGCTATCTGTCATAGTCCCTCACTTCAAATATGACAAAGACCTATGCATCTCTTTTCGTAAATGTGTCATGCACTTTACAGAGAGGAGGCTGAACAAGCCATTAATGCTAGAGTCCTTGTTGCGGCGGGGGACTCGTTTAAGTTATGGCTTCCGTCAGTTCTGTTAAGTTTTTAAATGCCATCCTTGGCCAGTTGAAAAGGGCTTAAAGTAAGTAAGTCCTGAATTATGGAATCCTTTGGTAAGCAAATAAGTCCTATCCTGCGTAAGTCCTATCCTGCGTATAAGTCCTATCCTGCGTATGTTATATACTGGTCTTTTCACTGTACCAAATCTATATAACGTTATATATCTGGTTTCTGTTGCTAGGGATTTCTTGTTATCAGAAGCCCTGTGTCATTGTTAGCTTTTAGTAATAAACACAAGACTTCGATTTACGATGATGTTACTTTATTCGTAGATTCCCAGACCAGACAATCTGCGCAGTGAGACTCACATCTTGCTAGCTTGGCTTCTAACTTCTAACTGACTCTTACTTACTTAGTATCCTTCAACCGGAAGGGGGCTTTCTATCGGGGTTCCGTTTCTCACGGTCTATCCCCAGAAAGCAAGGTCAGAGTGAGGTCAAACGCTGTCACTCACTCTCAAGGCCATCAGCTGTACTGATCGCCATAATGATTTCTACAATACCTTAAAAATGTATTAGGGATCCAATAATTATGTAACATTGGGATAATTATATAGGTGCTAAAGCTTTGCGTAACCAGCCGATTGATCGGAGGGGGCCTCTCCCGACCGCCCGTTTAGCCTAAGTAAGGGCCAAAGTGGAGTGTTACATATGAACTGCTCATCCACCAGAATTCTGTCCTTAAGCATCACGGGTCGCCACCCACAGCCAACAGGTGGCCACGTTTTCGAGGGGGGGCGGTCTTACTTCTCTGCAGAGGTGCAGTCGGTGTATTCTAAAGCCCCAGCTGACAAAATATTCAAAATAAAAAATACATACCAAATAATATAAACACTACCCGAACCTGCGGATATACCACAATATGATAATTAAATTATCACAACGTTTGATATGTTTACTTAAGAGCTATTGCTAAATAATTCAATATATAAAATGTATAATAATCTTGATTTAGCTCTCACTTTTTTTCTTTCGTTCATTCTTTTCATCATGTTTATCGTTTTTGCGCACTCTCCATCTCCCCCTACCATCTGTCATATTTCTTCCGTGTAGCATGTCCTTTTTCTTCCCTTTCTTCATAATAAAAACGGAATGGTTCATTATTTAACTGAGGTGACGACACTCATAAGAAATAAGAATTCGGTTGATAAGCAACAAAAGATAATCCGGATTTAGATTTTTTGCATCCCATCTTGGAGGATTTGGACGGTCTCATATTTTAACCAGACGGTGCTGTATGATGATGACATCGGTCGTACAATTAAGGAACACGAATTAAGGGATTTTCGATGGACGAAGGCAGGTTGATGTATCAGTGCTCACTGTGGGGTGTCGAATTGCTGTATGCGCATCATTTCTGGGAGATGTTGGGAGATTGGAATGCATAGATGAAGTATTGCTTGCAGGGCTTGTAAATTCAGGCATTGCACTTGGCATTGGAGTGGGTTTTGCTTTGGCCTCCAAATTCCTCAAGAAACGGCGATTCCTGAGAGTGACTCTTCCTGATCCATCATCTTGGAGGTTCTCTCTTGTCAGCTTCTCGCTTGCGAATGTTGTAGCATATCTCTTGGTTGAGTCGGGAGAGACCCCTGCTTGGACAAAATATTCTTCCCAATCTTCAGTTTTAGATCCTGTTCGCAGCGCCATATTAAAGTCAGTTAGCCTACTGTTGGTTTTAATAACAGCAGCTAAGGGTATTTGCCTGCTCATCCCACTTATGAGGGCTGGACACAAGGTCTCGTTTTTACGTGGGCACATAAAAATTGCAACGATCTGGGAGGCATGACCCCCTTGGATCGATGCTATTAACTGTACTTTACCGGTCCAGAGGCCGAAGCACACTGGACCCCCAGCCGAGGCCGGGTATGGAAGGTAAGGGTATTTGCCTGCTCATCCCACTTATGAGGGCTGGACACAAGGTCTCGTTTTTACGTGGGCACATAAAAATTGCAAGGATCTGGGGGGATGCCCCCCCTGGATCGATGCCATTAACTGTACTTCACCGGTCCAGAGGCCGAAGCACACTGGACCCCCAGCCGAGGCCGGGTATGGAAGGTAAGTCTCAAAGCATAGAATCTGGAACAGATACTACACTTTGATGTAACAGCAGCTAAGTAGAACTTTTTTTTTGTCTTCCCAGTTCGACGGTAATTGGAACTTATTCTTCGCGATGGTGAGAATCATTGTTTCTACAGTATTTTTTCTATAGAGATTAAATTTAGAATATGAAATAATAGCCGGATCTTACCGAAAATTATTCTAACGAAAACAACGACTACAAATATTGGAGGTATTAATTGCAGGAGAGAAAAAGATGGTGGATTTTGAATATTTGTAAAGATTACAAAAGAGAGCTAAACAGAGATAGATTTCATAAGTAATTCAAAATTAGCACACGTCTTTAACGTGAAACGTTGTCATGGAAACAATAAAAACCTACCCGGAAGTGTAAGTAAAATCAAACAATACCAAACTGTACAAACCAAATCTGACTAAAGCATATATATATATATATATATATATATATATATATATATATATATATATATATATATATACAAACATGTGTGTGTAAGGGATTAGATATAAAAGGGAATGTTTGAGAGAGGGTACGAGAGAAAGAGAGAGAGAGAGAGAAAGTAGGTACGAGAGAGAGAGAGAGAGAGAGAGAGAGAGAAAGAAAGAAGGTACGAGAGAGAAAGAAGGTACGAGAGAGAGAGAGAGAGAGAGAGAGAGAGAGAAAGAAGGTAGAGAGAGAGAGAGAGAGAGAGAGAGAGAGAAAGAAGGTACGAGAGAGAGAGAGAGAGAAGAGAGAGAAAGAAGACGAGAGAGAGAGAGAGAGAGAGAAAGAAGTAGAGAGAGAGAGAGAGAGAGAGAAAGAAGTACGAGAGAGAGAGAGAGAGAGAGAGAAAGAAGGTACGAGAGAGAGAGAGAGAGAGAGAAAGAAGGTACGAGAGAGAGAGAGAGAGAGAAAGAAGGTACGAGAGAGAGAGAGAAGAGAAAGAAGGTACGAGAGAGAGAGAGAGAGAGAGAGAGAGGAAGAAGGTACGAGAGAGAGAGAGAGAGAGAGAGGGAGAAGGTACGAGAGAAGAGAGAGAGAGAAGAGAAGAGGAGAGAGAGAGAGAGAGAATGTACGAGAGAGACAGAGAATGTTACGAGAGAGAGAGAGAGAGAAAGAAGGTACGAGAGAGAGAGAGAGAAGAGAGAGAGAGAATGTACGAGAGAGACAGAGAATGTACGATAGAGAGAGACAGAGACAGAGAGAGAAGGTACGAGAGACAGAGACAGAGAGAGAAGGTACGAGAGAGAGAGAGAGAGAGAGAGAGAAGGTACGAGAGAGAGAGGGTACGAGAGAGAGAGAGAGAGAGAGAGAGAGAAAGAGAGCGAAGGTACGAGAGAGAGAGAGCGAAGGTACGAGAGAGAGAGAGAGAGAGAGAGGGTACGAGAGAGAGAGAGAGAAAGAGAGAGAGAGCGAGGGTACGAGAGAGTGAGAGGTACGAGAGAGACAGAGAGAAGTACGAGAGAAGGTACGAGAGACAGAGAGAAGATACGAGAGAAGGTACGAGAGACAGAGAGAAGATACGAGAGAAGGAGAGAGGTACGAGAGACAGAGAGAAGATACGAGAGAGGTACGAGAGACAGAGAGAAGATACGAGAGAAGGTACGAGAGACAGAGAGAAACGAGAGAAGGTACGAGAGACAGAGAGAAGGTACGAGAAGACAGAGAGAAGTACGAGAGACAGAGAGAGAGAATATACGAGAGAAGGGAGAGAGAGGAGAATATACGAGAGAAGGTAAGAGAGAGAGAGAGAGAGAGAGAAGATACGAGAGAAGGTAAGAGAGAGAGAGAGAGAGAGAAGATACGAGAAAAGATACGAGAGACAGAGAAGATAGAGAAGAGAGAAGTACGAGAGAGAGAAGGTACGAGAGACAGAGAGAAGGTACGAGAGACAGAGAGAAGATACGAGAGAAGGTACGAGAGACAGAGAGAAATACGAGAGAAGGTACGAGAGACAGAGAGAAGATACGAAGAAGGTACGAGAGACAGAGAGAAGATACGAGAGAAGGTACGAGAGACAGAGAAGATACGAGAGAAGGTACGAGAGAAGAGAGAAGATACGAGAGAAGTACGAAAGACAGAGTGAGAGAGGGTACGAGAGACAGAGAGAGAGAGGGTACGAGAGACAGAGAGAGAGAGGTACGAGAGACAGAGAGAGAGAGGGTACGAGAGACAGAGAGAGAGAGAGGGTACGAGAGACAGAGAGAGAGAGGGTACGAGAGACAGAGAGAGAGAGGGAGAGGGTACGAGAGACACAGAGAGAGAGAGAGGGTACGAGAGACACAGAGAGAAGGGTACGAGAGACACAGAGAGAACGAGAGAGAAAGAGAGAGAGAGCGAGAGAGAGAGAGAGAGAGAGAGAGAGGGAGAGAGAGAGAGAGAGAAAGAGAGAGAAAGAGAGAGAAAGAAAGATTAAGGGGAGTAGTGTTTAAAATATTTTTGATAATTAATGAATCCACCTATATGCAAATAGAACAATTTTCAAAAACCATTTCAAAATTACCACATCCCGAACGCGAGACGTTGTCATGGAAACAATAAAACCAATTCAATAGTGGAAAGAAATCAAACAATGCCCAACCGTTCGATCCAAATTTGATTAAAGCATTGCCCCACCCACACTCCTCGTTTGTGTGGGGGTGAGGAGAGAGAGAGAGAGAGAGAGGGGGGGTCCACAGAAAAAAAACGAAATACATATTATAGAATAACTTGATTAAAAATCCTATCACTTAAAAAAAATGCTCTTTGTATAAAGACAGTACGGTAATAAGACCTACAATAGTAAAGTATAAATTTCACCATGACTCAGAGTTTCACGGAGAGAAGGATTATCCTTATTTTGATACAAATAAAGCGAGAATTATTCCAAGCTGTAACCGTACCAATACTATTGTATGGCTGTACTATTGGACCCTAACGAAACGCTTGGAGAAAAAGCTCGATGCGGAATATACAAGGATGCGGTGTGCTGTCTTAAACAAATCCTGGAAACTTTGAAGCTGCATCCCACAGAAACAACTGTACGGCCACTTTTTTATATTAGTAAATCAAGTACTTTCGGTTCTTTTCTGAACCATTAATTGAATTAATTATGAGACCAGTGACATTATTCTAAAATGATTTAAATTGTAAATCACGTTTGTCTAGCTAGTCAGAAATGTTTAAAAAAATAAACTGCTAGCATTATTTAACGTCATCTTAGCGACAAAAATGTTTAGGCAAATAATAACAGCTTTGATAATGGTTATGAAAAGGATCGAAAGTACTTGGTTTACAAATGAAAACGATTTCAGACAACTCATTAATACCTTTCAAAATGACAAAAAAAAATTGGTTAGTAGAAAACTTGAAAGAAAAAAAAAGAAAACACCTCAAAACAAAAAGAATTATCATTTTTAACCAAATTTGTTTGAATATTATATATATATATATATATGAGGTAAAAATATCCAACTGACTAGTAATTAGGGGATAAATATATATTAGCAACCCCTCCGCACGAGCAGGATCCGACACAAGGTCAATTTCTTAAGCGGAGTTTAACAGGATTGAATTCAGAGTTTTCCTTCTCCTAGACTGGTTACCTAGCCATGGTTAAAGAGTCCAGTCTGTCCTGCTATTTACCCATAGCTGGAGGGAGAATTGGATTCATACCTTTCCCAAGGGTATTAGCACCATGTGAAATTCCAACAGCTTCGTCCAGGAACTGAACTCGCGTTGACGAGTCCATTTCCCACGACTCTAACCATTAGACCACGCGGGGATAATTCTATTTGGGATCATCAGCATCTCCTTTATATCCATAATGTACGCTCACGTTGATGCAAACTTCTAGATTTATACAAAGATTTTTCAAATCTCTAAGAGAGCTCAATGTATAATAACTAATAAATTAATTATATACAGAACAATAATTATACTTTCAAAGAAAGAAAAAAAAACTTAAACCGTCATTTGGCTATTATGAATTCATTTCGACCAGAACTCAATATGAGACGAGTATCATCTGATATTTATTCATCATAGCTTGTTAAGATTTGTTTTTCTCTTTAAAGTGTAATATATATATATATTATTAAATGGAGATTCGCTTCCGGTTTTTGTCTTAACAAAAATTACGTCACATTACCCAACACATAATCCAACGTCATAACATAGAATAAATATACTCAAAATGCAACGTTAGACAATCCTCATTGTTTCAATAAATAGATGCCCGGCGTTATATGTTTATATATAGATTGTTTTATTCTAATATAATATTTAAAGTTATCGGAACTGTTTCCATTTCAAATTGTCTTTCTTTTTTTTTTTTTTACTCCTTTGATAAATTTGACGATTTTACATACTTATGATACACACTCTATGACATTGAATTTTCAGCTCCCATCCCCTCAGGCAATATCTTTCAAAAAATTATTTTTACATCGCCCGGGGGGTGTCTTTTTATTTTGCTAGTATATATAACAATAAGTCAAACATTCTCTTTTTTTTTATTTATCCATTTAGAAATTCAATTCATCCAACAAACAGTGTAGACTTTATAACCCGTCCATCAAATTCACGACTGCAATTCTTACATTGTCAGAAATGTAAAAACAATTTTGATTCTGAGGGTAGAAGAAAAAAATATGATTTACTTTTTGCTGAAAATACCCTCACCCGTATTTATTAATTCACTTATCGACAACGCCTCTTAATATTTTTTTTAACAGACAAATATTTGGAAAATACATCTGTTGTATACTCTCTTTACCTCTATTATTCTTCTGCTCATCTTTGGTATCTTACGTTTTTCTTCTAGCGTCTGGACTTCGTCTTGGGGACTTCATGTCAGGTCTTCCATTGGGGATTTCTCTTTATAATGTTTCCCTGTGTTCATTACCAGTTTCGGGTCTTTCAGTATTATACTGGTTCCCACACGAGATCCAGTCCAAAATTTTAAATTTCGGGCTTGCATCCCAGCAATATCCTGCTACTTCATTGTGTGGCATTACTTTTTAAGTATGGCATTTTGTGTCAGTGTTGGTTTATAAGAGATTCTTTGACCATGTTGAGGTTGAGTGGTGGCACCCCATTGGCCAGTGCTACTTGCTTCGAGTACCGCCGGCCAATGGGCATCCTCCTCTCTGCTTCGAGTACATATTATTTTTATACCCTTATGTATATAAGTTGTAGTGCGTGGTGTATAGGAAATGAATCGGATAATATGTTGAAAAGATCAATAAATAAAGAAAAGAAAATGCTGAATGGATAAAAATGGTTTAATGAAATGCCAACACGTGTTTCGACCGAGAGTTTGTCCATTAGTGACACTTACTGTTTATACATTGTGTACATGGAAAAACTCTTGCCTGAAACACGTGTTGGTATTTCATTAAAACATTTTTATCCATTACATATTTTCTTTCCTTTATTTATCCTTTCAACCTTGGTCTTGTTTATGAAAATGTTTTTATTCGGCATTAAATCACCCGAAAAGGGTTGATATGCCGTAAAACAACCAGCCATGCAGTTAATTAACTGAACACTTTTCACTAATTCCAGAAACTCGAAATTACGTCTAGGTATCTCACGTTTGATTTCTCCATTTCTCTTTCACTGAAACATTTTGTTTAAGCTATTGTCATGGGTCAGCTCGTACGTTTCCCAATCTGTAAATAATGCACTAATCTACGAAAGAGACAAGAAAGGAAATCCTGGTGGACTTGCTAATTGAGCCGTAAACCCTACCCCTTTGAACGCAAGTACTTTTCAAAGACACGCATAGATGCACGCAAAATCCCGGATGTGGAGAGCAGGAGGAGCCCTTGCGCATGCGTACTCATTGAATTGACCCCATCGTTTGGGCGATTTGATATTGAAATTAATTGGCCTGTCGTTCTTACAAGCCTTCAATTTCTCCATCTGCCTTTTTTCTATTTGTCATCGGCACGCAAACGAGATTGAACAGAAGCAGACGACATTCGACATCTTTTTCGACCGCCATTATTGGAGAGTTACGTTTTTTTTTTAATAGTTACACTTAAGTTTTTTTTTTCTCTTCTTGATTCTTAGTAATTACACGTTCGTTTCTTTTTTTCTTCTTCTTTTTAATTTCATTTGTGTGTGGATTTCATTCCCTCCTTTCCTTTTCATCTTTCTGTATTGCGTGAAATTAAAATTCATTCTCTATTCGCTAGTTTCGTGAATTCCCTAAACGCTTGATATATATATATATATATATATATATATATAATATATATACATACTAGCAAATATATGCACCCTCCTGGTGCAAGTATTTTAGTTAAATTTTATAATAAAATATGATATTAAACTAGAAAGGCTAATGAAACTGAATAAGAATGTAGATAAAAAATATTTTGAACAGAGGGGGTATGATTGAAAAATAGAACAACTTTGAAACTAACTCTTCCATCATTTTCCCTTACTCCAGTCTTTCATTGGTAAATTTTCCTAATTAAACTGTTTAGTTAAAATAGGAAGTAAAGATTAATATTACAGTTATTTCTTCTTGTTAAGGGATTTCTTTTAAGATTTATCCCCGAGATTTTTGCTCATATTCAATAAGATAAAACCAAACAATTAGAAATCAATAATACTAAGCATATATTTATTAAAATCAATTTTTTTAAATCAATTTTTTAAGATCAATATGCAGATTAGCCTTCCCATTCATACTGTAAACCTCTATTTTGTTGTATATATAAATACAATTGCATGTTATTAGTATGTAGATATGGTCAACAGTGTAAGTAATGTAAAACAATTTTATTAATAATTGAGGTTTAAATAAAAATAAAATCATGGAGAATATGATGTAAATAACTAAAGGAATTGTGACTTGTATAGTAATATAGTTTCGGTTACAGACAGACAAACCCACAATCTCCATTATAATAAGATTAGTATTTATAATTCAATATAATATAAAATACAATTGCATGGTATTACTATGTAGATAAGACCAACAGTATTAACGTAAAACAATTTTATTAGTAATTGAGTTTTAGATAAAAAATAAAGTCACGGCGAATGTAACGTAAATAACTAAGGGAATTGTGACTTGAGTAGTAATATAGTTTCGGTTACAGACAGAAAAACAAACAATCTCCATTATAATAATAATAATAATAATAATAAAAATATAATATATATATATATATATATATATATATATATATACACGGGGGGGGGAGCCAAAAAGTAATGCCATTTTCTTTATTTCATGCGAAGTTTTTTTTAATATAAAACTAAGGCCTACATTGAAACCCTAACGAGACTCAGAGCAAGAATCCGACGAGTAAGACCCAGCTTGCTTATCAACATGTCCTCCTTCTGCATGACAATGCTCAACCACACAGAAACATCAGGACAAGGGAGAAAATCGCCTCATTCAGGTGGACAACTTTACAGCACCCTCCATACTCACCAGATGTTGCGCCTTCAGACTACCATCTCTTCAGACCCATGAAAGAGAGTTTGAGAGGCAAATGCTATTCCAGTGACGAGGGATTGAAATCTGTAGCGAAGAAGTGGCTCAAAGAACAGTCAACAGAATTTTACGGGGTGAGGATACATGCTCTCATTCGGAGGTGGAACATTGCTATTGTGAGAAACGGTGACTATATGGAGAAGTAGGGATGTGATCCACAAAGAACTAGCTTCATTTTTATGCATGATACATGTTCATGTGTAGGTAATTATACCTGTCCTAAACAAAATGTCATTACTTTTCTTTTTTACATACCTATGTGGAGAAGTAGGGAGGTGATCTACAGAGCACCAGATTCATTATGATGTATGATACATGTTCCTGTGTTGGTAATTATACCTGTCCTAGACAAAATGGCACCTCGTATAATATAACTCATGGGGTCTAAAAATTGCTATCATTTCATAATCTAATAATTATATATATATAATATATATATATATTATATATATATATATATATATATATGCGCATTGTACTAGCCTTCAAAATATATAATAATATTATATATATATATATATATATATATATATATATCAATACTAGTGTTTCGTATTTGTACAACCGTTATCATTTTGCAACACCTCTGGTTAAAAATGAAACAGTCCAAATCGTCCAAGATAAAAATGCAAAAATGTAAATCCTGATTATTTGATGTTGCTTATCAGCCAATTGCTTATTATCAGTGTCGTCACATCAGCTAAATAATGGACCATTCCGTTTTTATCATAAAGAAAGGGAAGAAAAAGGACATGCAATACAGAAAAATATACGAAAGTAAGAGAGTAAAGGAAAATAGCGAGAAAGGGGTGAGCGCACGGAAGTGATAACGCTAATCTGTTTCAATCAAGATTATACTTATAGAGACTAGAACCCGGCGTG
The DNA here is from genome assembly GCA_023376005.1 of Doryteuthis pealeii. Lineage (NCBI taxonomy): Eukaryota > Metazoa > Mollusca > Cephalopoda > Myopsida > Loliginidae > Doryteuthis > Doryteuthis pealeii. Next base: position 93,888,789 of record CM042159.1, on the reverse strand, counting down.
TCGCCTTCAGAGAATAACTAAGGAGCGCTGCATAACCCAGTCACCAACTGGGAGTAATGGCTATGAAATGGTACTTCACACTTTCCAGATCCGATTTAGTATTGTACCCAGGACACACCCTTTTTTGGCAGGAGTTCAAGCAGATACAAAGATGAAAATAATAATAAATATACATATTACAGAAAAAGTTAAATTTACATAGTAAACTATGGTAATGTTAGTATTGCTGGTAGGAAATATATTTAATTGAGTCCCACTCACCAAAGACCAATATTAGCATTAGTATATATACTAACATTGAACACAATGGAAGGAAAAAAAATATAAAAGAACATTTATCATATACATACCATTTGTAAAATAAAGAATACACAACTAAAACTATACACATAACGTTTCATGAACAAGCAGTATGTGGAAGGGGTGTCAAATGGAAAAAAAAAACCTTACTTGATATGTATAGGTAATATAGCCATGTGGCTTTGCTGTTTTCTGGCAAAGTCAGAGACAATGTCTACTGATCAAAGAACAGAGGCAAAGTTAGTTGGTCACCTTCACGACCTAGCTAACAGTAAGTTAAACCTTTTTTTTTTTTCAGCGAAGTGAATAAGATTTTTGGATGTTTGTTTTTTAGATGAATTGTTGAATAAAGTATATATATTTTTGCTTGAAGGCAATTACAATGCATGTATCGCATAAAATTCGATACTTAAAAAAATTTTTTTTTATAGAAAATGAACTTGACAAGTGTAATCCCGGCAAAGGATCGCTCGCTGTGTAGAACATAGTACAGACTGTTTCGACTTTATTAAGTCTCATCAGCGATGTATACTAACGACTTCACTCAGACAGAAAATCGAAACCGGGACCTCAGCAGGCATAGTCAAAGACCATGTCACCTCGGCCACACATCGGTGATGAGACTTAATAAAGTCGAAACAGTCTGTACGATGTTCTACACACCGAACAATCTTTTGTCGGGATTACACTTGTCAAGTTCATTTTCTAAAAAAAAAAAAAAAAAATAAAAAAAAAAAAAAATAAATAAATAAAAGTATCGAATTTTATGCGATACATGCATTGTAGTTGCCTTCAAGCAAAGAAAAAAAAAACTTTCTTTTTCAATATAGACACTGTCATCCAGAGAGTATACCATTTTATTTCTACTCTTATATCTATTTAGATAGGTAAGACATATATTATCTATCTATCTATGGGAAGTCGACATGGTGTAGTGTCTAAAGTGCTGAACTGCGATATCGTAGTAAGCGAGTTCGAACTCCAGACACGCTCTTGCTTTCACTTTTGGATTAACATCCTTGGGAAAGTACTCTCTTCTATAAGGATGACTTTGAATAACCCACGTAGATTAATATGCCAAATAGACCAAACCAATCTTATATAAGTTATTATATACCTATTATATTTTACCATATCTGTCACACACACACACACACACACACACACACACACAAATATATCGTCTAACTCTCCATTCAACAAATAGCTCCATTTCACAACTCCTAAAATTACATTCAAGCCCCCACTCTAATTACCGAAATATCTTAACGGAAAATACACACATTCTGCACAAAGAAAAAAATAAACAAAAACTCCAAATACTAGAAGCTTTATACATAAAACAATATAAACCATCCTTAAACAAAATTAATTTCCAATGCAGTACACACATTTTAAAATGCCTATAACACTTTTCCTATCAATTCTCTTCCTTCCAGCCTCCACATCCATTAATATAAATTTGAAAAACTGGAACATCACCCCTGATGATGGCACTTCGAAGTGCCGAAAGTACTCGGGACATGAACTTTGGTGGACTAATCCACGAATTCCATCCAAATATTAAAAAGTTGGCCAGAAAACTTGAAAAAAAAAAAAAAAAAAAAACACAAATAAAATTGTTAAACAGGAGATGTGTCTTGTTTAAATCAACATGCATAAATGAAAAAATGCTGCCCAAATACACACACACACATATATATATATATATATATATATATATATATATACCAGCAGTCTATCCACATCGGACTTTAACAGATTTAAATTCAGACTTTTCTTCTCCTTGACAGGTTGCCTAACCAGGGTTAAAGAGCCGAGTCTGCCTTACTATTTACAGAGAGAGAGAGAGAGAGAGAGAGAGAGAGAGAGAGAGAGAGAGAGAGAGAGAGAGAGAGAGAGAGAGAGAGAGAGGTGGATATTAATGCTATGTGAAATGCAAACTGCCTCGTCCAGGATTTGAATTCGCGCCGACGAGTCCATTTCCTACGACCAACCATTAAACCCCGCTCCTCTACCTGTAACATATCTCCCCATCATATATATATATCTTTTTAGCCCATCCCAGTCAATCCATATCTCCCTATCATATATATGTATCTTGCCATCCCCGTCTATCCATATCTCCTCATATGCGAATGGCCATAATAAGCGAACAATACAAAAGGAACCACCTGCGTTTAGTTTCAGCCAATTAAATGAAGTCCCGTTGTTTAGTACTATTAATTTCCTTTTCTCCTACCTCTCTCCCACCATCAGCAGTCACTCTACGGAATTATACGAAGCCATTCACTGTGGATCGTAGTGTTTGGTCATTAGCGCAGTATGACATCTATGGAAAGGTCCGAAATAGAATGTTACCCTATTTTAGCTGATCTCAGGAAAAGATCACTTTTGACAGAAATGTTTTACAAATTAGAGAAATTGCTTATATTATATTATACTAGCAAATATATGCACCCTCCGGGTGCAAGTATTTAAGTTTTAATATAAAAAAATATCATGTTAAATTAGAAAGGCTAATGAAACTGAATAAGAATTCAGATAAGAATATTTGGAACAGAGGGGGTATAATCGGAAAATAGAACAACTTTGAAACTAACTGTTCCACCATTTTCCCTTACTCCCGTCTATCAGTGGTAAATTTCCCTAATTTAACTATTTAGTTAAAATAGGAAGAAAAGAATAAAATTACAGTTATTTCTTTATGTTAATAGATTTCTGTTAAGATTTATCCCCGAGATTTTTGCTCATATTTATTAAGATAAAACCAAACAATTAGAAATCAATAATACTAAGCATATATTTATTAAAATCCCATTTTTTAAGATCAATATGCAAATTAGCCTTCCCATTCACACTGTAAACCGCTATTTCGTTGAATATATAAATATAATTGCATGTTATTTGTATGTAGTTATTGTTAACAGTCTTAATGATGTAAAACAATTTTACTAATAATTGAGGTTTAAATGAAAAATAAAATCATGGAGAATGTGTGTAAATAACAAAGGGAATTGTGACTTGTGTAGTTTCGGTTACAGACAGACAAACCCACAATCTCCATTATAATAAGATATATATATATATATATAATATCTTCAAATATAAATCAGATCTTCATAATTTTTGCTCAAAAACCAGAACCGTTGATATTTGATGGGTACATATATTTACTATGTCATTAATTGTTTTATTTTCATAGTTTCATCTGGACATACATACACACCAATGGCCCTTACTTAAGCTTGATGGTAGGTCAGAAAGGCCCCTTCTCTGATCAATCGTCTGGTCATGTCAAGCCCTGGCACATATATGATTGTCCCAACCCTAACTATATATATATATATATATATATATATAAGCAATTTCGTCGGGCAGCGAAAAAAAAAATTTCTCAAAAATGTTTCGCTGCCCGATGATTGCTCTGCCTAAACAACGTTAGCAGACTTGTTCCCATGCAAATTATATATACTAGCAAATATATGCACCCTCCGGGTGGAAGTATTTTAGTTAAATTTTATAATAAAATATCATATTAAATTAGAAAGGCTAATGAAACTGAATAAGAATGTAGATAAAAAGATTTTGAACAGAGGGGGTATGATTGAAAAATAGAACAACTTTGAAACTAACTCTTCCATCATTTTCCGTTACTCCCGTCTTTCATTGGTAAATTTTCCTAATTAAACTGTTTAGTTAAAATAGAAAGTAAAGAATAAAATTACAGTTATCTCTTCTTGTTAATGGATTTCTTTTAAGATTTATCCACGAGATTTTTGCTAATATTCATTAAGATAAAATCAAACAATTAGAAATCAGTAATACGAAGCACATATTTATTAAAATCAGATTTTTTATATCGATATGCAAATTAGCCTTCCCATTCACACTGTAAACCGCTATTTTGTTGTATATATAAATACAATTGCATGTTATTCTTATGTAGAAATTGTCAACAGTATTAATGATGTAAAACAATTTTATTAATAATTGAGGTTTAAATAGAAATAAAATCCTGTAGAATGTGACGTAAATAACTAAGGGAATTGTGACTTGAATAGTAATATAGTTTCGGTTACAGACAGAAAAACACACAATCTCCATTATAATAAGATAAGCAATTTCGTCGGGCAGCGAAAAAAAATTTTTTCTCAAAAATGTTTCGCTGCCCGATGATTGCTCTGCCTAAACAATGTTAGCAGACTTGTTCCCATGCAAATATATAATATATATATATAATATATATATATATATATATATACACACATATATATATATATATATATATATATGTGTATGTATATGTGTATATGTGTATATGTGTGTGTGTGTGTGTGTGTGTGTGTGTCTCAATCTTTTTAAAAATACGCCATCAATTAAGGTAATTCCCTTAGAAAAATTCTCCAACAGTTTCGAACAAATTGCGTCACACAATCTAGATGGGGACGCCAACGGTTATGTAGCGTTTAAGTTATCTCTTTTATTCCTATTTGAGCGCCCAGGTTCGCTGATGCATCATTGTACTGCCCTATTTGTAAATAAATGCCGGTGGCTTATTTTATGAGGGGATCGGTTGCAGTGGTGCAGCCAACAACCAAATAAACAGAAGCCGCAACACACCAACAAAAAATAACCCTGATGAAGGTTTGATAAACAAACCGAAACGCTGTAGCGTTGGCCAAACCAAAACATCATCGTTCATATTGATATTTTTTTCATTTATATAGACTCCCTCCATATATATATATATATATATATATATATATATAGATAGATAGATAGATAGATAGATAGATAGATAGATAGAAGGTGGCTTACCGGTGAATATGGGCACGATCTTTGTAGGTGCACAAAATCCAGGGGTTAAGTCAGCGATAAAACAAATACAAAGTGTTCAATACAAAGTAGAGCAAATTTATTAAAGAAATGGATACAATAGATAACCTACTCGAGTTTCATCATAAGGATCTTCAGGATTAAATCCACTGAATTAATCGAGGTACCGATTAATTGCAGCCGATTACACGTTAATCGGTACCTCGATTAATTCAGTGGATTTAACCCTAAAGATCCTTATGGCGAAACCCTAGTAGGTTTCTATTGTATCCATTTCTTTAATATATAAGGGAGGTATATAGAGAAAAATATGATGTTCTGGAAAAAAAACTATCTAATATCAATTAATATTTTCCGGAATATTTTTTTTTTTATTCAGTTAAGCTAAATATAAATGCATTCAAATTTCCTTGATTTCCTGTCAAGGGACGTAAGATCGGAATGAAGTGAAAGTAAGAACCTCTTAATAGTCTTTTCCTTCCGGGTCCAAGTCGTTTCAACAATTCTCTGGCCATTGTCAAGAATTAGAATAAGAGGAATGCTGTCTTTGGATACACTTAAATGAAGGATATGAATTACGTTGATAAATCCAGGAAATCATTATATATATATTATATATATACGCACTCACAGATGTGAGGGCTTCACGTATGCGTCAGCTTTAGCTGGTTAAAAATATGCATAAAGAATTATTCTTTTTATATATATAATTATATATTCTTGAATAGTTCTTTCTCTCTCTCACACACACACTAATATATATATACACACACACACACATCTGCTAGTTGATCATGGCTGATGAAAAAACGGCCCAGTTTTGATTCCAGCTTGACGTAGCCTCAAAAGTCTAGCCGCACGTGATACGTAGAAACAGGGCTGAATGTGGATGACTTGTGTGTATATATAAATATAGTGCATGCATGTTTGTATATATATATATATATATATATATATATATATTATATATATATATATATATATATATATATATAATCAACTCCGCACGAGCAGGTCAAGATCAATTTCTCAAGTGGATTTTAACAGGTTTGAATTCAGAGTTTTCCTTCTCCTAGACTGGTGTACCTCGCCAGGATTAAAGAGCACAATCTGATATACTATTTACCCAAGGAGAATAGTTGGATGTATAAATTTCCGTTGGGACGTCTCATCTATTGAGATACACATATGATTTAGTTAACTTGTAGATAAATCGATGAACCTCGATTGCAATAATCGGTCAATTAAAATAAATAGAAATGGTAAACTTATGGATCGAGATTATACATTATATATACTAGCAAATATATGCACCCTCCGTAGGGTGCAAGTATTTAAGTTTTAATGTAATGAAATATCATATTAAATTAGAAAGGCTAATGAAACTGAATAAGAATTCAGATAAAAATATTTGGAACAGAGGGGTATAATCGGAAAATAGAACAACTTTGAAACTAAGTGTTCCACCATTTTCCCTTACTCCCGTCTTTCAGTGGTAAATTTTCCTAATTTAACTATTTAGTTAGAATAGGAAGAAAGAATAAAATTACAGTTATTCTTTATGTTAATAGATTTGTTAAGATTTATCCCCGAGATTTTTGCTCATATTTATTAAGATAAAACCAAACAATTAGAAATCAATAATACTAAGCATATATTTATTAAAATCAAATTTTTAAAGATCAATATGCAAATTAGCCTTTCCATTCACACTGTAAACCGCTATTTCGTTGAATATATAAATATAATTGCATGTTATTAGTGTGCAGATATTGTTAACAGTCTTAATGATGTAAAACAATTTTACTAATAATTGAGGTTTAAATAAAAAATAAAATCATGGAGAATGTGATGTAGTGATGTAAATAACAAAGGGAATTGTGACTTGTATAGTAATATAGTTTCGGTTACAGACAGACAAACCCACAATCTCCATTATAATAAGATATATATATATAATGAAGAGAGAGAGAGAGAGAGAGAAAGAGAGAGAGAGAGAGCGCAGTGCTCATGTCGGGCCAGTTTTTGATCAGCTCATATCTATCCGCTTCCTTGTCGCATTCAGAGATCTTGGCCGCTCCCCAAACCACAGATCTGGCCCGAAACTGGCCAATGTCCACAAAAATCGGACCACTGTCTTTCTCGTTGTTGTTGTTGTTGGGGGTAATGATCTGGACAGTGTGGGTGGGGGTCCGTTGACGTACGTTGTCACCGGGGATCCAAATACGAATATAAAACGAGATGTTTGGCCAGGCGAAAGCACAAGCAGGTGGGCGTGGGTGGGTATGTTTGCTTAAGGAGCCAATTAATTGTAATGTGATAATTGTGTAGCTGCCCCCTGAGACTGGAGCCGATCTTCAAGTGAAACGCTGAAATATGCCAGAAATGGGCCTTGTGGTCGTAACCAACTTCGCATGAGGTCTGTTAAATTACGACATAATAACAATCTCTTCCAGCTCAAAAGTTATTCATACACAAGCTTAGAATATATATGGTAGGTTGATCTCCCTGGAGTGAAATTCGCTGACGGTCGCCGATTACGCTTACATTGCAATGCTCTACTATAAAACGGATGGAGCTCTCCTTGGCGGCCTTTGCATATATACGTATGTATGTATCGGTAAAATTGCCACAATTGCTTCATATCTACCCCACCCACTGCCACGTTATATCTATCCAACCGTCTCTCAGTAGTCTACACGTCGTAGATAAAGTTGTTACATAATCTATGGATATATTATCGTCAATCCCCTGTATTTCTGAAGTGATGGCCCTTTTTCATATCACAGGCGAGACTTTCCATGGAACATTACAGAAAGCCCGCGAAATACGTCAAGTCACGTGGGACCGAGTTAACCCTCAGTTCCAGCTTGGATGTCATTCAGAAAGCATGTCTGCCTTAGCTGGGCTCAAATGCACACGCACGTTGTGTTAATTAGAAGAAGAAGTTTAAGCAATAAAAGTTTAAAGAAATAATACGGTGTTCTTGCTTGATGAATGTCTTGGCAAAAAGACTGACCAAGAGAAGGAATGCATCAAAGACGAACAGCCAACAAGAATCTAGAAATAAATTCAACAGGGAGAGAAAGAATAGAAACGACTAGAGATCACCAAATGGCCAAAGAAGTAAGTAATGCAAAATGCATCTCTCTGTCTACCTGTGTCTACCCCCTCCCCTCTCTAGTAAAAAGAACACTTGTGTATATACCCACATGGGTATATGTATATGAGTATGGTATGATACAAAGCGTCTTATTTATAAAATCTTATTATAATGGAAGATTGTGTGTTTTTCTGTCTGTAACGAAACTATATTACTACTCATATCACTATTTCCTTAAGTTATTGACATCACATTCTCAATGATTTCATTTTTATTTAAACCTCAATGATTAATAAAATTGTTTTACATTATTAATACTGTTAACCATATCTACATACTAATAACATGTAATTATATTTATATATACAACAAAATAGCGGTTTATAGTGTGGACGGGAATGCTAATTTGCATATTGATATTAAAAATGTGATTTTAATAAATATGTGCTTAGTATTATTAATTTCTGTTTGGTTTTATCTTAATGAATATAAGCAAAAATCTCTTCAATGAATCTTAAATGAAATCCATTAACAAGAAAAGATAACTAAGTTTATTCTTACTTCCTATTTTAACTAAATACTTACATTAGAAAAAATAGCAATGAAAGACGAGAGTGATGGAAGAGTAAGTTTCAGTTGTTCTTTTTTTCGATTATACCCCCTTCTGTTTCAAATCTTTTTAACTGCATTCTTATTTAGTATCATTAGTCTTTCTAATTTAATATAATATTCTATTACATTAAAACTTAAATACTTGCACCCGGAGGGTGCATATATTTGCTAGTAATTATAATAATAATAATATTCATCCCAGTCGCTTTATATCTCTCTATATTCTCACTCTCTCTTTATGAGGATCTATCTATTTCCCTCTATCTATTAAGCCTTAATAGAGCGGGTTAGCTCAGTCGGTAGAACGTTCAGCTAGAAACCACAAGGTTCCTAGTTCAATACCGGTCCTCCCAACTCAGCGTATGAGTAGCACTGGGATCTGTGCGGTAAAGTAAGGAGCTGATGGTAGGTGTGGCGCTCCACCTCAGACGCTAAAAACAATCTCCTTGGTCTAGCGCTATTGAAAAGGGGATAGACTCCCTCGCTGACTGGCTGATACCGACTTGATGGCCGCCCCGTCTAGAAAAGAAAAAAAAGGTCATGTGCAAATTAGGCCTTGGTCAGACAAGACTAACGCACTACTATATACTCAAACATATGGAGCGCGTGGTCTAATGGTTAGAGTCGTAGGAAATGGACTCGTCAACGTGCGTTCAATTCCTGGACGAAGCTGTTGGAATTTCACATGGTGCTAATACCTTGGAAAGGTATGAATCCAATTCTCCCTCCAGCTATGGGTAAATAGCAGGGCAGACTGGACTCTTTAACCATGGCTAGGTAACCAGTCTAGGAGAAGGAAAACTCTGAATTCAAACCTGTTAAACTCCGCTTAAGAAATTGACCTTGTGTCGCATCCTGCTTTGTGCGGAGGGGTTGGTAAATATATATACTCAAACAACAGCAACAGTGTGAAACATGTCAAACACTGTTAAACGCCTATTCATGGAATGTAGGGTTTTTGCTCACATCAGAGACCGTTATTCTAATGCAAACAATATATGAAATATCTATTTAAAAAAAAAGATATGAAAGATCTATTTGGAAATATCAACATAGAAGACATTCTGTTCTTTTTGAAGGAAATAAAATTATACAAGAATACAGACATGAACCTAATCAATACCATACAACATGATCCCAAATGGTGCTAACACATTTGTTGAAACCATCTACTACAAAACTGTAAATATAGATACAACAATATATATTACTTCCTAACCGTTAGGCATAACGTAACCCCAGACGGGTTGATATGCCGATAAAATCAATCGATCAACCTAGCAAGCAACATATCTATTCAGCTCTCACTGTCTGTGTCTGTCTCTCTCTCTCTATATATATATGTGTGTATCGCATCCTATCCACCCATCTCTATTTCGGTCCATATCTATCTAACTATCTATCCCCTCTCTTTCAATCGCTTCATATCTACAGTCTGCCCTCTCTCAGTATGTCTGTCTATCTCTGTATCGCATCCTATCTATCCAACTATCTATCCCTTCTCTTTCAGTCGCTTCATATCTACAGTCTGCCCTCTCTCAGTCTGTCTGTCTATCTCTGTATCGCATCCTATCTATCCAACTATCTATCCCTCTCTTTCAGTCGCTTCATATCTACAGTCTGCCCTCTCTCAGTCTGTCTGTCTGTCTATCTCGCATCCTATCCATCCATCTCTCTTTCGCTCCATATCTATCCAACTATCTATCCCTTCTCTTTCAGTCACTTCATATCTACAGACCAACCCGCCTCTCTCTCTCTCTCTCTCTCTCTCTTTGTCGNAGAGAGATCGCGCCCCGGTGTTTTCCATCGCCTCATATTTTCAAGCTAACTTGTAAAACATTCCAATAGTTTTTAAAACAATTACGACGAGGATAAGTTACAGGTAGGCAGTTAGAAGACTTTAGTTCGACCCAGGAATTTTCCTTGCGGACATCATTTCATCACGCAAATATGTGCGTCCCAGGACGTACTAAATCAAAATGCTATCACATCACTGTGATAGGGAATATTTGAAATAGCCTATTCACCTCAGAACTCATAAGCTCCACACTCCATGAGAAATGGGAACATTTCCTCATGGAGTTTGTAGTTTTTGCACCAACCAGAAATAAATATTAAACGCAAAATGATAGGAGGCGGATGTCTGTTTGAGAAAACTAACTGGGATGACATTTTTAATTCTTGAGAGAATATAAAAATATACCAGAAATTATGAATCAGATACAAGATACATCCACGAATCTATCTAGAAAAACACACCACCTGTCTTTATTAGTATTATTATCGTGTTATTCGACTATTGTCCTCATCTTCATGTGTTATCTGTACACATCGGCCGATATGCCCTCCAGCCTTCAGGTATTTCTTGTCGGACTCATTTGTCCATTGTCATAATATAAAGGAGTTAGGTTAAAACAGTTCTAAGTGACAGTTTCTCTGATTCCAGATCAACCTGACAAGGGCAGCAGTAAATAGTAATAATTAATAAGCTTACACACCTACACCAGCTATGGTTATGCGGAATGAGAAACAGGATACCCCTGTAAACTGAATAAAGGTTAAGGGTTTCAAAAGTTCCGCGATGGCTCCCGATTACGACAAGAAGGTGCCGATTACGAAAAAAAATACCGATGAAAAAGGCGCGAGGGCTGAAACGTTGTACAGATAAGAATGAAGATGAGGACAATAGTCCGAATAACACATAAATCTATCACATCAAGCCTCATCTCAAACATTCAGAGAAATTCAACTTTTATGTCATCGCTAATAGTTTTGGCATTGAATAACGCACAGGATTTGACATGACATTAAACGAACCAAACAAACAAAATCAAAACTCATTCTATTCAAATAGAGTCCTATTATAATTGTACTCAGAACCTTCAGCTCAATTATAATGAACTGACATGCGGGTAGTTTAAGTGGCTAAAGAGCCGCTGTGAGCGGTTTAAAGTATGTAAGAGTTAAGAATCCATATGTTGTCATACAATCATTACACTTACTCGCTAGAGCAACGTATCACTCATCTGAGATATGGTGGTATATGAATGCACTACAACGAATATAATGGCTTCGTTGGTTGGGTAGGTTTTACGGCATATCACCGCTTGTGGGTTTATTTTATGCGAAGGCGTTTTTGGTCGATTTATTCTTGATGGGTACGTTAGTTATTTTTGTAAACTCAATTTTTCTTTTTAACATTTTTAGAACTCATTTTGTTCTTTCTAACCCATAGATGGGGAATCTAAGGTCATACCACTCCGGGTCAGGGTGGACCTGGGAGCAATAGTGATGAAGGGGTGCTGCCACATTCACAGACTATCCAGAACTGGAACCTCACCATTAGATAGAACTTAACGGTCACACCCATAACAATAAGATCTCCAGCCACCGCCTTCTAGCACCCATATATAAAAAGGGTGGGCTTGCCATAAGGACATTAGGTTGGTGTTGCATAGTGCCTTCTTACCACGGCACTAAATAATTATATGTTATCTACTGTCTTTTCACTGTACCAAATCTATATAACATCTAAAATCATTTTGGGAGTGGTTTAATAATCAGCGCCGTTACAGATTCTACTGTGATTTTCCCTGTTCACTTTTTCCTCTTCACTTTATCATTCACACTGATTTGCGATGTCAAGTGGCAGGTGCGCTTGTGCCAAGATGCTATCTGTCATAGTCCCCCTCCTTCAAATATGACAAAGACCTATGCATCTCTTTTTCGTAAATAGACACTTTACAGAGAGGAGGCTGAACAAGCCATTAATGCTAGAGTCCTTGTTGCGGGGGGGACTCGTTTAAGTATGGCTTCGTCAGTTCTGTTAAGTTTTTAAAATGCCATCCTTGGCCAGTTGAAAAGGGCTTAAAGTAAGTAAGTCCTGAATTATGGAATCCTTTGTAAGCAAAATAAGTCTATCCTGCGTATCAAGTCCCTATCCTGCGATAAGTCCTATCCTGCGTATGTTTAATACTGGTCTTTTCACTGTACCAAAATCTATTAACGTTATATATCTGGTTTCTGTTGCTAGGGATTTCTTGTTATCAGAAGCCCTGTTGCATTGATTACGCTTTTAGTAATAAACACAAGACTTCGATTTACGATGATGTTCCTTTTATTCGTAGATTCCCAGACCAGACAATCTGCGCAGTGAGGACTCACATCTTGCTAGCGTGCTTCTAACTTCCAACTGACTCTTACTTACTTAGTATCCTTCAACGCGAAGGGGGTTTCTATCTGCGGGGTTAGTTTCTCACTGTCTATCCCCAGAAAGCAAGGTCAGAGTGAGGTCAAGAGTGACTCACTCTCAAGGCCATCAGCTGTACTGATCGCCATAATGATTTCTACAATACCTTAAAAATGTATTAGGGATCCATAATTATGTAACATTGGGAAATTATATAGGTGCTAAAGCTTTGTAACACAGCCGATTGATCGGAGGGGCTCTCCCGACCGCCCGTTTAGCCTAAGTAAGGGCCAAAGTGGAGTGTTACTATGAACTGCCATCACCAGGAAGAATTCTGTCCTTAAGCATCAGCGGTCGCCACCACACAGCCAACAGGCCACGTTTTCGAGGTCTAACTTCTCTGCAGAGGTGCAGTCGGTGTATTCTAAAGCCCAGCTTGAAAAAAATATCAAATAAAAAAATACATACCAAAATAATATAAACACACCCCGAACCTGCGATATACCACAATATGATAATTAATTATCACAACGTTTGATATGTTTACTTAAGAGCTATTGCTAATAATTATAATATAAAATGTATAATAATCTTGATTTAGCTCTTCACTTTTTTTCGTTCCATTCTTTTCATCATGTTTATCGTTTTGCGCACTCATCCATCTCCCCCTACCATCTGTCATATTTCTTCCTGTGAGCATGTCCTTTTTCTCCTTTCTTCATAATAAAACGGAATGGTTCATTATTTAACTGAGGTGACGACACTTCATAATGAAACAAAGAATCGTTGATAAGCACAACAAAAGATAATCCGGATTTAGATTTTTTGCATCCCATCTTGAGGATTTGGACGGTCTCATATTTTAACCAGACGGTGCTGTATGATGATGGACATCGGTCGTACAATTAAGGAACACGAATTAAGGGATTTTCGATGGACGAAGGCAGTTGATGTATCAGTGCTCACTGTGGGGTGTCGAATTCTGTATGCGCATCATTTCTGGGAGTATGTTGGAAGATTGGAATGCATAGATGAAGTATTGCTTGCAGGGCTTGTAAATCAGGCATTGCACTTGGCATTGGAGTGGGTTTTTGCTTTGGCCTCCAAATTCCTCAAGAAACGGCGATTCCTGAGAGTGACTCTTCCTGATCCATCATCTTGGAGGTTCTCTCTTGTCAGCTTCTCGCTTGCGAATGTTGTACGCATATCTCTTGGTTGAGTCGGAGAGAGCCCTGCTTGGACAAAATATTCTTCCAATCTCAGTTTTAGATCCTGTTCGCAGCGCCATATTAAAGTCAGTTAGCCTACTGTTGGTTTTTAATAACAGCAGCTAGGGTATTTGCCTCTCACCACTTATGAGGGCTGGACACAAGGTCTCGTTTTTACGTGGGCACATAAAATTGCAACGATCTGGAGGCATGACCCCTTGGATGGATGCTATTAATGTTACTTTACCGGTCCAGAGGCCGAAGCACACTGGACCCCAGCCGAGCCCGGTATGGAAGGTAAGGGTATTTGCCTGCCTCATCCCACTTATGAGGGCTGGACACAAGGTCTCGTTTTTACGTGGCACATAAAAATTGCAAGGATCTGGGGGGATGCCCCCCCTACCGATGCCAATTAACTGTACTTCACCGCCAGAGGCCGAAGCAAACTGGACCCCCAGCCGAGGCCGGGTATGGAAGGTAAGTCTCACATAGAATCTGGAAACAGATACTCATACTTGATGTAACAGCAGCTAAGTAGAACTTTTTTTTTGTCTCCCAGTTCGACGGTAATTGGAACTTATTCTTTCGCGATGGTGAGAGAATCATGTGTTTCTACAGTATTTTTTCTATAGAGATTAAATTTAGAATATGAAATAATAGCCGATCTTACCGAAATTATTCATACGAAAACAACGACTACAAATATTGGAGGTATTAATTGCAGGAGAGAAAAATGGTGGAATTTTGAGATTTTGAATATTTGTAAGAGATTACAAAGAGGCATAACAGAGATAAGTTTCATAAGGTATCAAAATTACACACGTCTTTAACGCTGAACATTGTCATGAAAACAATAAAAACCTACCGCGAAGGGTAAGTAAAATCAACAATACCAAAACTGTACAAACCAAATTGACTAAAAGCATATATATATATATAATAATATATAATATAATAGTATATATTATATATATAATATATATACAAACACATGTGTGTGTAAGGGATTAGATATAAAAGGGAATGTTTGAGAGAGGGTACGAGAGAAAGAGAGAGAAGAGAGAAAAGTAGGTACGAGAGAGAGAGAGAGAGAGAGAGAGAGAGAAAGAAAGAGTACGAGAGAGAAAGAAGGTACAGGAGAGATAGAGAGAGGAGAGAGAGAGAGAGAATAGAAGGTACGATGGAGAGAGAGAGAGAGAGAGAGAGAGAGAAGAAGGTAGCGAGAGAGGGGAGAGAGAGAGAAGAGAGAAGAAAGGTAGATAGAGAGAGAGAGAGAGAGAGAGAGAAAGAAGTACGAGAGAGAGAGAGAGAGAGAGAGAAAGAAGGTACGAGAGAGAAGAGAGAGAGAGAAAGAAGTACGAGAGAGAGAGAGAGAGAGACGAAGAAGGTACGAGAAGAGAGAGAGAAGAAAGAAGGACGAGAGAGAGGAGAGAGAAAAGGATAGGCTAGCGAAGAGAGAGAAGAGAAGGAGAGGGAAAGAAGGTACGAGAGAGAAAGAGCAGAGAGAGAGGAGAGAAGAGGAGAAATACGAGAGAGAGAGAGAGAAGAGAGAGAGGGAAAGAAGGAAGAAAGAGTAGAGAGGAAGAAGAAGAATGGTACGAGAGAGACAAGAGAATGTACGGAGAGTAGAGAGAGAAGAAAGAAGGAGTACGAGAGAGAGAAAGAGAGAGGAGAGAGGAAGAGAGAACTGTACGAGAGAGACAGAGAATGGTACGATAGAGAGAGACAGAGAAAAAGAGAACAGGATACGAAGAGACAGAGAGCAGAGAGAGAAGGTACGAGAGCAGAGAGGTACGAGAGAGAGAGAGAGAGTACGAGAGAGAGAGAGAGTACAGAAGGAGAGAGAGAGAGTAGAGATGAGAAAGAGAGCGAAGGTACGAAGAGAGAGAGAGCGAAGGTACGCAGAGAAGAGGAGAGAGAAGAGAGGGTACGAGAGAGAGAGAGAGAAAGAGAGAGAGATGGAGCGGTACGAGAGAGTGAGAGGTACGAGAGAGACAGAGAGAAGTACGAGAGATAGGTAGACAGAGAGAAGATACGAGAGAAGTACGAGAGGACGAGATACGCAGAGAGGTACGAGAGAAGGTACGAGAGACAGAGAGAGATGATAGGAGAGAAGATACAGGAAGGTACGAGAGACAGAGAGAAGATACGAAGAAGAAGTACGAGAGAGACCAGAGAGAAGATACGAGAGAAGGACGAGACAGAAAGACAGAGAGAGAAGAAGAGTAGAGAAGTATGGAGGAGAGAGACGAGAAGACAGAGAGAGAGATATACGAGAGAAGGTAAGAAGAGAGAGAATATACGAGAGAAGGTAAGAGAGAGAGAGGAGGACAGAGAGAAGGTAGAGAGAGAGAGAGAGAGAAGTACGGAAAGATACGAAGAGACAGAGAGAGTACGAAGAGCAGAGAGAAAAGAGAGACAGAGAGAAGGTACGAAAGAGAGAGAGAGAAGGTACGAGAAGAGAGAAGAGAACAGAGAAAGTACGAGAGACAGAGAAGGTACGAGAGACAGAGAGAAGAACGAGAGAAGGTACAGAGAGACAGAGAGAGAGAATACGAGAGAAGATACGAGAGACAAGAGAAAGTACGAGAGAAGGTACGAGAGACAAGAAGAAGATACGAAGAAGGTACGAGAGACAGAGAGAAGATACGAGAGAGGTACGAGAGACAAGAGAAAGTACGAGAGAAGAGTACGAAGCAGAAGGAGTAGGAGAGGGAGAGAGACAAACCAGAGAGAGAGAAGAGAGAAGCGAGAGAGAGTAGAGAGACAGAGAAGAGAGAGGGTACGAGAGACAGAAGAGAGAGAGGGAGCGGGTACGAAGAGACACACGAGGAGAGAGAAGAGGGGTACAGAGAGAGAGAGAGGAGAGGGTACGAGAGACAACAGAGAGAACGAGGGAGAGGGTCGAGAGACACAGAAGAGAGAGAGGGTACGAGAGACACAGAAGAGACAGAAACGAGGAGAGAAGGAGAAGAGAAAGAAGAGAGAGAGAGAGAGAGGGAGAGAGGAGGGAGAGAAACGAGAGAGAAAGAGAGATAAGAGTTGAGTTTAATATTATTGGAAATATTAATGAATCCACCTATTGCAAATAGAAAAATTTCTCAACATATATAAAAATTAAAGAACGCGAGCGTTGTCATGGAACAATAAAACCAATTCAATAAGTGAGAAGATTCAAACCAATTGAAGATCCAATTTGATTACGAATTGCCCCACCCCACACTCCTCTCGTTTGTGTGGGGAGATAGAGAGAGAGAGAGAGAGAGAGGGGGGGTCCACAGAAAAAAAACGAAATACATATTATAGAATAACTTGATTAAAAATCCTATCACTTAAAAAAAATGCTCTTTGTATAAAGACAGTACGGTAATAAGACCTACAATAGTAAAGTATAAATTTCACCATGACTCAGAGTTTCACGGAGAGAAGGATTATCCTTATTTTGATACAAATAAAGCGAGAATTATTCCAAGCTGTAACCGTACCAATACTATTGTATGGCTGTACATTGGACCCTAAACAACGCTTGGAGAAGCTCGTAGCGAATATACATATGCTGTCTTAAACAAAAGGAAACTTTGAAGCTGCATCCCACAGAAACTGACACTACCTTTTTTATATTAGTAAATCAAGTACTTTCGGTTCTTTCTGAACCATTAATTGAATAATTATGAGACCAGTGACATTATTCTAATTGATTTAATTGTAAATCACGTTTGTCTAGCTAGTCAGAAATGTTATAAACATTGCTAGCATTATTTAACGTCATCTTAGCGAACACATGTTAGGCATAATAATTATGATAATGGTTATTGAAAGGACCGAAATACTTGGTTACAAATGAAAAGATTACGAACACTCATTAATACCTTTCAAAATGACAAAAAAAAAATTGGTTAGTAGAAAACTTGAAAGAAAAAAAAAAAGAAAACACCTCAAAACAAAAAGATTACATTTTTAACCAAATTTGTTTGATATATTATAATATATATATATATATATATATATATATATATATATATAGAGGTAAAAATATCCAACTGACTAGTAATTAGCGGAGTATATATATTAGCAACCCCTCCGCACGAGCAGGATCCGACACAGGTCAATTTCTTAAGCGGAGTTTAACAGGATGATTCAAGGTTTTCTTCCCTAGACTGGTTACCTACGCATGGTTAAAGAGTCCAGTCTGTCCTGCTATTTACCCTAGCTGGAGGGAGAATTGGATTCATACCTTTCCCAAGGTTAGCACCATGTGAAATTCAAACAGCTTGCCAGGAACTGAACTGCGTTGACAGAGTCCATTTCCACGACTCTAACCATTAGACACGCGGGGATAATTCTATTTGGGATCATCAGCATCTCCTTTATATCATAATGTACGCTCACGTTGATGCAAACTTCTAGATTTATACAAAGATTTTTCAAATCTCTAAGAGAGCTCAATGTATAATAACTAATAAATTAATTATATACAGAACAATAATTATACTTTCAAAGAAAGAAAAAAAACTTAACCGTCAATTTGGCTATTATGAATTCATTTCGACCAGAACTCAATAGAGACGAGTATCATCTGATATTATTCATCATAGCTTGTTAAGATTTGTTTTTCTCTTAAAGTGTAATATATATATATATTATTAAATGGAGATTCGCTCCGGTTTTTGTCTGTAACAAAAATTACGTCACATTACCAACCAACATAATTCCAACGTCATAACATAGAATAAATATACAAAATGCAACGTTAGACAATCTCATTGTTTCAATAAATAGATGCCCGGCGTTATATGTTTATATATAGATTGTTTTTATTCTAATATAATATTAAAGTTATCGGAACTGTTTCCATTTCAATTGTCTTTCTTTTTTTTTTTTTTTTTTTTTTTTTTTTTTTACTCTTTTAAATTTGACGATTTTTACATACTTATGATACACACTCTATGACATTGAATTTTCAGCTCCATCCCCTCAGGCAATATCTTTCAAAAAATATTTTTACATCGCCCGGGGGGGGGTGTCTTTTATTTTGGCTAGTATATATATAACAATAAGTCAAACATTCTCTCCCTATTTTATTGTCAGTTTTTTTTTATTTATCCATTTAGAAATTCAATTCATCAACAAACAGTGTAAGAATTTATAACCCGTCAATCAAATTCACGAACTGCAATTTCTTAACATTGTCAGAAATGTAAAAAAATTTTGATTCTGAGGGTAGAAGAAAAAAATATGATTTACTTTTTTCTGAAAATACCCTCACCCGTATTTATTAATTCACTACGACAACGCCTCTTAATATTTTTTTAAACAGACAAATATTTGGAAAATACATCTGTTGTATACTCTCTTACCTCTTTATTCTCTCTGCTCATCTTGTATCTTACGTTTTTCTTCTAGCGTCTGGACTTCGTCTTGGGACTTCGTGTCTGGTCTTCCATTGGGGATTCTCTTTATCAGACCCCCTGTGTCATTGGTAGTTTTTAGATAATAACACAAGACTTCGATTTGCTTTAGATCAGATTTTATTCCGAAATCCCCTCCAGATTACCTGCGCAGATTGGATCGGCAGTGCGCTTAACGCGACTTACCATCTTCGTGGTTTGGCCGATACTGAACTAAACTCTCTAAGAGGGTCTTCTCCACCGATTCTCACGTATCCCCAGAAGGAGGATCTGATGAGGTCCAGCCTTGTCACCCAGTCCTTCAATGCCGCCGACTGCAACTTATAACAGCCATTTTGGTTTCTACACTACTGTAAAAAGGTATACTAACAATTAATGTTACACTTCTAACAAGATTTTTTATGATGCATCGTCAGTAATGTTTCCCTGTGTTCATTACCAGTTTCGGGTCTTTCAGCATTATACTGGTTCCCACACGGAGTCCAGTCCAAATTTAAATTTCGGGCTTGCATCCCAGCATTCCTGCTACTTTCATTGTGTGGCATCACTTTTTAACGTATGGCATTGTGTGTCAGTGTTGGTTTATAAGAAATTCTTTGACCATGCCGAGGTTGAGTGGTGGCATCTCAATTGGCCAGTGATACTTGGTTCGAGTACTGCCGCCAATGGGCATCCCCTCTCTGCTTCGAGTACATATTATTTTTATACCTTATGTAATATATAAATTGTAGATGCGTAGTGTATAGAAATTGAATCGATAATATGTTGAAAGGATCAATAAATAAGAAAAGAAAATGCTGAATGGATAAAATGGTTTAATGAAATGCAACCACGTGTTTCGAGACCGAGAGTTTGTCCATTAGTGACACTTACTGTTTATACTTGTGTACATGGAAAAACTCTTGCCTGAAACACGTGTTGGTATTTCATTAAACCATTTTTAATCCATTACATATTTCTTTTCCTTTATTTATCCTTTCAACCTTGGTCTTGTTTAATGAAAATGTTTTTATTCGGCATTAATACACCCGAAAAGGGTTGATATGCCGTAAACAACCAGCCATGCAGTTAATTAACTGAAACACTTTCCACTAATTCCAGAAACTCGAAATTACGTCTAGGTATCTCACGTTTGATTTCTCCACATTTCTCTTTCACTGAAACATTTGTTTAAGCTATTGTCATGGGTCAGCTCGTACGTTTCCTCCAATCTGTAAATAATGTCATTAATCTACGAAAGAGACAAGAAAGGAAAATCCTGGTGGCTTGCTAATTGAGCCGTACCCTACCCCTTTGAACGCAAGTACTTTCTCAAAGACACGCATAGATGCACGCAAAATCCCGGATGTGGAGAGCAGGAGAGCCCTTGCGCATGCGTACTCATTGAATTGACCCCATCGTCTGGGCGATTTGATATTGAAATTAATTGGCCTGTCGTTCTTACAAGCCTTCAATTTCTCCATCTGCCTTTTTTCTATTTGTCATCGCACGCAACGAGATTGAACAGAAGCAGACGACATTCGACATCTTTTTCGACCGCCATTATTGGAGAGTTACGTTTTTTTTAATAGTACACTTAAGTTTTTTTTTCTCTCTTGATTCTTAGTAATTACACGTTTTTTTTTTGTTTCTTTTTTTTTTTCTTCTTTTTATTTCATTTGTGTGTGGATTTCATTCCCTCCTTTCCTTTTCATCTTTCTGTATTGCGTGAAATTAAAATTCATTCTCTACTTCGCTAGTTTCGTGAATTCCCTACCGCTTGATTATATATATATATATATATATATATATATAACACACACATATACTAGCAAATATATGCACCCTCCGGGTGCAAGTATTTTAGTTAAATTTTATAATAAAATATGATATTAAACTAAAAGGCTAATGAAACTGAATAAGAATGTAGATAAAAAATATTTGGAACAGAGGGGGTATGATTGAAAATAGAAACTTTGAAACTAACTCTTCCATCATTTCCCTTACTCCAAGTCTTTCATGGTAAATTTCCTAATTTAACTATTATAGTTAAAATAGGAAGTAAAGAATAATATTACAGTTATTTCTCTTGTTAATGGATTTCTTTTAAGATTTATCCCCGAGATTTTGCTCAATATTCAATAAGATAAAACTAAACAATTAGAACAATAATACTAAACATATATTTATTAAAATCAATTTTTAAGATCAATATGCAGATTAGCCTTCCCATTCATATTGTAACCTCTATTTTGTTGTATATATAAATACAATTGCATGTTATTAGTAGTAGATATGGTCAACAGTGTAAGTAATGTAAAACAATTTTATTAATAATTGAGGTTTAATAAAAATAAAATCATGGAGAATATGATGTAAATACTAAAGGAATTGTAACTTGTATAGTAATATAGTTTGGTTACAGACATACAAAACCCACAATCTCTCATTATAATAAGATATATATATATATATATAGAAGAAAAAAATAGATATGAAATCCGACAGTGTAAAAAATATATAGTTTAGATAAACACAACAAATTAAGTCAAAGATTGACTTACAGATAGCCGACGCTAAAACGTTTCGATTTTAATAAAAAAAACATCAAATTGCTTAACAAATTATTAATTCATTCGAAAAGATTGGTGTAAAAACACAGTAAAAAGTTTTGTGAGCCGTCTAACTTCACAAATGCAGTCTCACAAACTTTGTTTTTATATCATTCCTTTCCAATGAATTTTTTTTTTTCTAAACATATAATATATGTATGTAATGTAACATTATATTACATTATATATAACATTATATTACTAGCAAATATATGCACCTCCGGTGCAAGTATTTAAGTTTTAAAATGTAGTAAAATATTATATGAATATATAAATACTAATCTTATTATAATGGAGATTGTGGGTTTGTATGTCTGTTAACCGAAACTATATTACTAATCAAGTCACAATTCCTTTTGTTAGTATACACACATTCTCCATAATTTTATTTTTAATTTAAACTTCAATTATTAATAAAATTATTTTATATTATTAAAGACTGTTGACCATAATCTACAAACTATTAACATGCAATTGTATTTAATATAACACAAACAAAATAGTGGTTTACAGTGTGAATGGAAAGGCTAATTTGCATAATTGATCTTAAAAATTTGATTTAAATAAATATATGCTTAGTATTATTAATTTCTAATTGTTTGGTTTTATCTTGATGAATATGACCAAAAATCTCTTCAAATAATCTCTTAAAAAAATCCATTAACAAGATGAAAATAACTGTAATATTATCTTTACTTCCTTATTTTAACTAAATAGTTAAATTATGAAAATTTACCAATGAAAGACGGGAGTAAGGGGAAAAAGATGGAAGAGTTAGTTTCAAAGTTGTTCTATTTTTCAATCATACCCCCTCTGTTTAAAATCTTTTTATCTACATTCTTATTCAGTTCATTAGCCTTTCTAATTTAATATAATATTTCATTATTTGTTGTTGAGAGAGAAATATTTATTATTATTAAAACTTAAATACTTGCACCCAGAGGGTGCATATATTTGCTAGTGAAACTAAATAACAATGCAGATTTAAAAGTTGAAACAGAGGGGTATAATCGAAAAATAGAACAGCTGAAAATTACTCTTTCATCACTCTCGTCTTTCATTGCTAAATTTTCCTA
>CM042159.1:93860463-93862963 GCA_023376005.1 Doryteuthis pealeii | reverse complement strand
AGACTAAAACCCGGCTGTGTCGCCTTCAGAGAACATCTAAGGAGAGCCGCATAACCAGTCACCAACTGGAAGTTATGGCTATGAAATGGTACTTCACACTTTCCAGATCCGATTTAGTATTGTACCCAGGACACACCCTTTTTTGGCAGGAGTTCAAGCAGATACAAAGATGAAAATAATAATAAAATATACATATTACAGAAAAGTTAATTTACATAGTAAACTATGGTAATGTTAGTATTGCTGGTAGGAAAATATTTTAATTGAGTCCCACTCACCAAAGACCAATATTAGCATTAGTATATATACTAACATTGAACACAATGGAAGGAAAAAAAATATAAAGAACATTTATCAATATACATACATTTGTAAAATAAAGAATACACAACTAAAACTATACACATAACGTTTCATGAACAAGCAGTATGTGGAAGGGGTGTCAAATGGAAAAAAAAAACCTTACTTGATATGTATAGGTAATATAGCCATGTGGCTTTGCTGTTTTCTGGCAAAGTCAGAGACAATGTCTACTGATCAAAGAACAGAGGCAAAGTTAGTTGGTCGCCTTCACGACCTAGCTAACAGTAAATTAAACCTTTTTTTTTTCAGCGAAGTAAATAAAATTTTTGGATGTTTGTTTTTTTTTAGATGAATTGTTGAACAAAGTATATATATTTTTGCTTGAAGGCAATTACAATGCATGTATCGCATAAAATTCGATACTTTAAAAAAAAATTTTTTATAGAAAATGAACTTGACAAGTGTAATCCCGGCAAAGGATCGCTCGCTGTGTAGAACATAATAAAGTCGAAACAGTCTGTACTAAATCTCATCAGCGATGTATACTAACGACTTCACTCAGACAGAAATCGAAACCGGGACCTCAGCAGGCATAGTCAAAGACCATGTCACCTCGGCCACACATCGGTGATGAGACTTAATAAAGTCGAAACAGTCTGTACGATGTTCTACACACCGAACAAATCCTTTGTCGGGATTACACTTGTCAAGTTCATTTTCTTAAAGAAAAAAAAAAAAAAAAAAAAAAAGAAAAAAGTATCGAATTTTATGCGATACATGCATTGTAATTGCCTTCAAGCAAAGAAAAAATATATATACTTTCTTTTTCAATATAGACACTGTCATCCAGAGAGTATCTATTTTATTTCTACTCTTATATCTATTTAGATAGGTAAGACAATATTTATCTATCTATGGGAAGTCGACTGGTGTAGTGTCTAAGTGCTGACTGCGATATCGTAGTAAGCGAGTTCGAACTCCAGATACGCTCTTGCTTTCACTTTTGGATTAACATCCTTGGGAAAGTACTCTCTTCTATAAGGATGACTTTGAATAACCCACGTAGATTAATATGCCAAATAGACCAAACCAATCTTATATAAGTTATTATATACCTATTATATTTTACCACATCTGTCACACACACACACACACACACACACACACACACACACAAATATATCGTCTAACTCTCCATTTAACAAATAGCTCCATTTCACAACACCTAAAATTACATTCATGTCCCCACTCTAATTACCGAAATATTCTAACGGAAAATACACACATTCTGCACAAAGATAAAAATAAACAAAAACTCCAAATACTAGAAGCTTTATACATAAAACAATATAAACCATCCTTAAACAAAATTAATTTCCAATGCAGTACACACATTTTAAAATGCCTAGAACACTTTTCCTATCAATTCTCTTCCTTCCAGCCTCCACATCCATTAATATAAATTTGAAAAACTGGAACACATCACCCCTGATGATGGCACTTCGAAGTGCCGAAAGTACTCGGGACATGAACTTTGGTGGACTAATCCACGAATTCCATCCAAATATTAAAAAGTTGGCCAGAAAACTCGAAAAAAAAAAAAATCACAAATAAAATTGTTAAACAGGAGATGTGTCTTGTTTAATTCAACATGCATAAATGAAAGAATGCTGCCGAAATACACACACATATATATATATATATATATATATATATTATATATATATATACCCAGCAGTCTATCCACATCGGACTTCAACAGATTTAAATTCAGACTTTTCTTCTCCTTGACAGGTTGCCTAACCAGGGTTAAAGAGCCGAGTCTGCCTTACTATTTAGAGAGAGAGAGAGAGAGAGAGAGAGAGAGAGAGAGAGAGAGAGAGAGAGAGAGAGAGAGAGAGAGAGAGAGAGAGAGAGAGAGAGAGAGAGAGTGGATGCATACGTACCCTGGGTATTAATGCTATGTGAAATGCAAACTGCCTCGTCCAGGATTTGAATTCGCGCCGACGAGTCCATTTCCTACGACTAACCATTAAACCCCGCTCCTCTACCTGTAACATATCTCCCATCATATATATATATATATATATATATTATATAATCTTTTAGCCCATCCCAGTCAATCCATATCTCCCTATCATATATATGTATCTTGCCATCCCCGTCTATCCATATCTCCTCATATGCGAATGGCCAT
>CM042159.1:93805463-93855463 GCA_023376005.1 Doryteuthis pealeii | reverse complement strand
AAGATGCCAGAAATGGGCCTTGTGTCGTAACCAACTTCGCATGAGGTCTGTTAAATTACGACATAATAACAATCTCTTCCAGCTCAAAAGTTATTCATACACAAGCTTAGAATATATATGGTAGGTTGATCTCCCTGGAGTGAAATTCGCTGACGGTCGCCGATTACGCTTACATTGCAATGCTCTACTATAAAACGGATGGAGCTCTCCTTGGCGGCCTTTGCATATATACGTATGTATGCATCGGTAAAATTGCCACAATTGCTTCATATCTACCCCACCCACTGCCACGTTATATCTATCCAACCGTCTCTCAGTAGTCTACACGTCGTAGATAAAATTGTTACATAATCTATGGATATATTATCGTCAATCCCCCTGTATTTCTGAAGTGATGGCCCTTTTCATATCACAGGCGAGACTTTCCATGGAACATTACAGAAAGCCCGCGAAATACGTCAAGTCACGTGGGACCGAGTTAACCCTCAGTTCCAGCTTGGATGTCATTCAGAAAGCATGTCTGCCTTAGCTGGGCTCAAATGCACACGCACGTTGTGTTAATTAGAAGAAGAAGTTTAAGCAATAAAAGTTTAAAGAAATAATACGGTGTTCTTGCTTGATGAATGTCTTGGCAAAAAGACTGACCAAGAGGAAGGAATGCATCAAAGACGAACAGCCAACAAGAATCTAGAAATAGAATTCAACAGGGAGAGAAAGAATAGAAACGACTAGAGATCACCAAATGGCCAAAGAAGTAAGTAATGCAAAATGCATCTCATCTGTCTACCTGTGTCTATCCCCCTCCCCTCTCTAGTAAAAGAACACTTGTGTATATACCCACATGGGTATATGTATATGGTATGAGTATGATACAAAGCGTCTTATTTATAAAATCTTATTATAATGGAGATTGTGTGTTTTTCTGTCTGTAACCGAAACTATATTACTACTCATATCACTATTTCCTTAAGTTATTGACATCACATTCTCAATGATTTCATTTTTATTTAAACCTCAATGATTAATAAAATTGTTTTACATTATTAATACTGTTAACCATATCTACATACTAATAACATTTAATTATATTTATATATACAACAAAATAGCGGTTTATAGTGTGGACGGGAATGCTAATTTGCATATTGATATTAAAAATGTGATTTTAATAAATATGTGCTTAGTATTATTAATTTCTGTTTGGTTTTATCTTAATGAATATAAGCAAAAATCTCTTCAATGAATCTTAAATGAAATCCATTAACAAGAAAAGATAACTGTCATTTTATTCTTTACTTCCTCTTTTAACTAAATACTTAAATTAGAAAAATAACAATGAAAGACGAGAGTGATGGAAGAGTAAGTTTCAGTTGTTTTTTTTCGATTATACCCCCTCTGTTTCAAATCTTTTTAACTGCATTCTTATTTAGTTCATTAGCCTTTCTAATTTAATATAATATTCTATTACATTAAAACTTAAATACTTGCACCCGGAGGGTGCATATATTTGCTAGTAATTATAATAATAATAATATTCATCCCAGTCGCTTTATATCTCTCTATTTATCTCTCACTCTCTCTTTATGAGGATCTATCTATTTCCCTCTATCTATTAAGCCTTAATAGAGCCGGGTTAGCTCAGTCGGTAGAGCGTTCAGCTAGAAACCACAAGGTTCCTAGTTCAATACCGGTCCTCGCCAACTCAGCGTATGAGTAGCACTGGGATCTGTGCGGTAAAGTAAGGAGCTGATGGTAGGTGTGGCGCTCCACCTCAGACGCTAAAAAACAATCTCCTTGGTCTAGCGCTATTGAAAAGGGGATAGACTCCCTCGCTGACTGGCTGATACCGACTTGATGGCCGCCCCGTCTAGAAAAGAAAAAAAAAGGTCATGTGCAAATTAGGCCTTGGTCAGACAAGACTAACGCACTACTATATACTCAAACATATGGAGGCGCGTGGTCTAATGGTTAGAGTCGTAGGAAATGGACTCGTCAACGTGCGTTCAATTCCTGGACGAAGCTGTTGGAATTTCACATGGTGCTAATACCCTTGGGAAAGGTATGAATCCAATTCTCCCTCCAGCTATGGGTAAATAGCAGGGCAGACTGGACTCTTTAACCATGGCTAGGTAACCAGTCTAGGAGAAGGAAAACTCTGAATTCAAACCTGTTAAACTCCGCTTAAGAAATTGACTTTGTGTCGCATCCTGCTTTGTGCGGAGGGGTTGGTAAATATATATACTCAAACAACAGCAACAGTGTGAAACATGCCAAACACTGTTAAACGCCTATTCATGGAATATAGGGTTTTTGCTCACATCAGAAACCGTTATTTTAATGCAAACAATATATGAAATATCTATTTAAAAAAGATATGAAAGATCTATTTGAAAATAACATAGAAGACATTCTGTTCTTTTTGAAGGAAATAAAATTATACCATAGAATACAGACATGAACCTAATCAATACCATACAACATGATCCCAAATGGTGCTAACACATTGTTGAAACCATCTACTACAAAACTGTAAATATAGATACACAATATATATTACTTCCTAACCGTTAGGCATAACGTAACCCCAGACGGGTTGATATGCCGATAAAATCAATCGATCAACCTAGCAAGCAACATATCTATTCAGCTCTCACTGTCTGTGTCTGTCTCTCTCTCTCTATATATATATGTGTGTATCGCATCCTATCCACCCATCTCTATTTCGGTCCATATCTATCTAACTATCTATCCCTTCTCTTTCAGCTTCATATCTACAGTCTGCCCTCTCTCAGTATGTCTGTCTGTCTATCTCGCATCCTATCCATCCATTTCTCTTTCCCTCCACATCTATCCAACTATCTATCCCTTCTCTTTCAGTCACTTCATATCTACAGACCAACCCGCTCTCTCTCTCTCTCTCTCTCTCTTTGTCGCTTCATATCCATCCAACAATCTCTCAGCCTTGTCATATCTATTAGTAATGTACACGTCGTAGATAAAAGTGTCTTATTTATAGCTAATCATATTTATTGAACTACGAAGATGATGGAAGATGAAGACTTCATTAAAAAGCCGAATATACAATGCAATCAAAACACAGGAGATTGACGAAAAATGTGTCCTGTCACGTGATACGCAGAAAACAGACATTTCCTATTTAATTTCCCATCGAGCATTCGTTAAGTCTCTCAGTTCCATTGCATCGCTTCAAATGGATGGAAGAAAACACAATGGTATCCTTCAGATGGCGATATAATAGATTTATCACGGATAATACGGGAACATTATATATCATTGATAATGGAGAAATATATAGGCACACACACAAACACTCTCTCTCTCTCTCTATATATATATATATATATATATATATAATCTTATTAAAACTGTAACCGAAAAATATCACTACTAGGTCACAATTCCCTAGTTATTGACATCATATTCTCCTGATTTTATTTTAAACCTTTTAATAATTAATAAAATTGTTTTACATTATTAATACTGTTAACCATATCTACATAAATAACATGCAATTATATTATATATAAACAAAATAGCAGACAGTGTGAAGGGAGGCTAATTTGATATTGATATTAAAAAAAGATTTAATAAATATGTGCTCAGTGTTATTGATTTCTATGTTTGTTTTATTTAATAATATAACAAAATAATAAATTTAAATGAAATCCATTTAATATGAAAAATAAATAGTTTATTCTTACTTTATTTTAACTAAATATTACATTAGAAAAAAAAGCAATGAAAGACGAGAGTGATGGAATAAGTTTCAGTTGTTCTATGTTTCAAATCTTTTGATCTGCATTCTTATTTAGTTTCATTAGCCTTTCTAATTTATATCTATTATTACATTCAAACTTATACTTGCACCCGGAGGTTAATTTGCTACTATATATATATATATATATATAATATTATATTTATCATTCTTCCTGGATATTTCCAAATACCAGCCTACTTTGTGTATAAAAAAAAAGCCCTTACATCAACTTTTATTTCCAAACACAACATCGTTTCAACTTGAACGTTTCGGGTGGCGGAAAAATCTTAAAACCCCTCACACGTTTCATAATGTGAGGAGGGGGTGAAGACGAGTCTTTTTATCTATCTATTTATTTATTTTCTTATCCACCCTTAAATCGTTTGGTTATTATCCAATTTGTACGTCTTTTTAACATTTGTCAAGGGAATTTCTCTGAAGAGATTGACAAAAAAAAAAAAAAAAAAAAAAAAATTAAATTAAATTAAAACATAAGGGTTCCCTAACATTTTTTTTTTTTAGAAATTCAATATTTTACAATGTAAACGTTTTTTCGCTCCTTAATAAAGTTCTGTACCTAAAAAAAACATATTTTATATTTTTTTGTTTATCCTTGCTCCATACTTTTTCAACTTATTTTATTCTCATAGTTTAATTTGTCTGACTATTATCCCCTGAAAAAACTTGGCCTTGAAAAATATTCTTTTTTCTCGTTTGACTTCCTGTCACCATGGTGACAGTCTTTTAATGTATACATTTTGTAAAGAAAAACAATTTTTGGAGGAGTAAATTTTTCTGTTATGCAATTCAAATTATTTTGATTTCCCATCTAATGAGACTTGATTTGGGGAGCTTTATTAAATCAACTTAGATTTATAAAGGCCCCAATTTTGGTCGAAATAAATTATCATGGAATAACGGTGTTGAGTTTTTCCTTTCTTTCAAAGATAAATACTGCTCTGTATATAATCTAAAAAGTTTATTATACATTGAGCTCTCTGTAGTGATTTAAAGATTCACTGTATTTATACATACTGGATCATACAATAATAATTCAGTGTGTCTTAGAAATCACATATAGAATCATCCTTACTACCAAGTTTTGGATACCTCACATCTATATATATATATATATTATTATAATGGAGATATTGTGTGTTTTCTGTAACCGAAAATATATCACTAGTTAAGTCACAATTCCCTTAGATATTTATGTCACATTCTCCTTGATTTTATTTTTTATCTAAACCTCAATTATTAATAAAACTAATTTACATTATTAATACTGTTGACCATATCGATATTTACCGCGTACCCCACTTGCACGGGTCAGGCACAAAGTCCCTATTAACGTGGGACCACCCACAAGCCGAGACTCATGGGGAGGCAGGTGAAAAATTGCGTCGATCCCGTCGGCATTCCCCCTCAAGAGGGGCGCCTCAGGCACTGGGCAATAAACCCAGCCCTGTCCCTTTAAATCGAGGGGGCAGGTGTTGCCTGGGGGGATGGCCCCCTGGGATCGACGCCGTTAATTATATCAATGGTCCAGAGGCC
The DNA here is from genome assembly GCA_023376005.1 of Doryteuthis pealeii. NCBI lineage: Eukaryota > Metazoa > Mollusca > Cephalopoda > Myopsida > Loliginidae > Doryteuthis > Doryteuthis pealeii. The sequence continues at coordinate 93,850,131 of CM042159.1, read as the reverse complement.
GAAGCCGCTGTAGACCATATCAACATACTGACAATTGTATTTATATATAAAACAAAACAGCGGTTGATAGTATGAACGGGAAGGCTAATTTGCATATTGATATGCAAAATTTGATTTTAATAAATATATGCTTAGTATTATTAGTTTCTATTTGTTGGTTTTATCTTATTGAATATGAGCAAAAATCTCGGGGATAAATCTTAAAAGAGATCCATTAACAAAGAAGAATTTCATTCTTTACTTCCTATTTTAACTAAATAGTTAAATTATGAAAATTTAGCAATGAAAGATGGGAGTGATGGAAGAGTAAGTTTCAAATCTTTTTATCTGCATTCTTATTTAGTTTGATTAACCTAATTTAAATATATTTCATTACATTCAAACTTAAATACTTGCACTCGGAGGGAGCATATATTTGCTAGTATATATATATATATATCTGTTTAAAAATTATTTGTACTAGTAAAAATAAAAAACACCCTCCGGGCGATGTAAAAATAGATTTTTGAAACATATTGCCCGAGGGGTGGGAATAAAAATTCAATGTCAGCAAGTTTGTACTCTAAGTAAGTAAAATCAAATTCATTAAAGGATTAAGAAATAAAACAATTTGAAATGTAAACTTTAAATATGTATTAAAATAAAACAAACTATATATAGATATATAATACCAGTCATGTATTTATCAAAACTTGTTTAAAAAAACAATGAGGACTGTCTAATGTTGCATGTTCAAATTTTGAGTGTATTTATTCTATGTTATGGACGATTTTGGGTAATGTGACGTAAATAGTGATGTAGTTTTTGTTACAGACAAAAAGCAGAAGTGAATCTCCATTATTAATAGAAATTATATGGAAATTCTACAAAGAGACCGATTCCACATAAAAGTAATACGCAATTTCGTCTGATTGAGTCGGACAACCAGCCAAAGCATATAGATTAGCCAGGATCCTACCCATAGCAAACGGATTGTGTAAATACCGACCCTTAATTACTCCAATTAATCTCTTTATGGAAAACAATATCAAGGCAAAACAGAAAAGTCGTTTCCCTTGCTACTGGCCTAATGTCATACTTAGCCGATCCCGTGATGTTTCTAATAGATCAGTACTGCCCTCCCTCGAGTGCGAACTCCCGATCCCGTTGGCTAGAATCAAAACCACTTCCCAACTGCATTTAATAAAAGGACAGATCAGATATTCACAAGAGTATTAACTATGTGAAATACAAACAGCCTCATCCTACCGAACGAGTTGTTTGGTAATTTATGAGGAAGTGCGTCCCGGTCTCCTGCCTCAGAAATTTCTACCCGGTGACTATTAAAACAACGTCCCCAGCTATGTCGTCCCGGTGGTGTTACTTAAAAGAAAACAACCAACGTAGGGCGTTAAATGTATTTTAGAGGGGGGAGGGTTTCTCTTTATGAACAAATGGAGATGGGTGGATAGATAGATATAAACAAAGTAAAAAATGAACAAATTGAAGTAGATAGATAGATATCCATCTTCATATCTAAACAAGAATTACGACAAATTTCTATAAATAAACAAGAATTACGACAAATTTCTATAAATAAATTTCTAAACAAATTACGATAAATAAATAAGAATTACGACAAAAAATACATTTAACGCCCCAAGTTGATTGTTTTCTTTCAAGTAACACCACCGAGACGACATAGCTGGGGACGTTATTTTAATAGTCACCGGGTAGCAATTTCTGAGGCAGGAGACCGGGACGCACTTCCTCATAAATTACCAGTTGTTTAAATACATAATCTGGCGAACGTGTTGGGTAAAGATCTAACCTTCATCACTTCTGGTACCCCCCCCCAATAAAATCTATTTATGGTATAAAGGCAAAAAAAGGAGTTTTCCTTAAAAGTGGCCTTAAGTCAGACTTAGCCGTCCTAAGATGCTTCTTATGGTTATTTACTAAACTTTGCTTAGATGTGGCACAAGGCCAGAATTATGGGGCGTCCAATGAGAATCCAACTCACTAACAATGGTCTGCAAATCCAGCTTGCTAACCATTACACTACGTAAGGTGCCCATTGTTTTATAGTATAGTTATAGTATAGCTTAGCTTAGATATGGCACAAGGCCAGAAGCAAAGGGCGCCCAGTAAGAATCGAACTCCCTCTCAATAGTCTGCTAACCCAGCGTGCTTCCAATTGTACTATGCGAGGTGCCAATTTTATACTAAGCTTAGCTTAGATATGGCACAAGGCCAGAATAGTAGGGCGCGCAATGAGAATTGAACTTACTAACAATAGTCAGAAAATCTAGCTTGCTAACTATTACACAACAAGAGATGATTCTTAGAGATCAGTACTGCCCTCCCCCGAGAGCGAACTCTCGACCCAAGCAAGTCGCTGGCTAGAATCAAAACCACTTCCCAACACATTTAATGAAAGGACATATATCAGATATTTCCGAGAAAATAAATCTTAAATCCAAATCCAACAATTCATTATTAAAGACGGAAGTTGCCTCGTCCCGAATAAATTCCCACGGCTAGTTGGGAGGGTATTGGAACAGGGGAGAGCGCGCTAAGACGCCGTATAATGCGCTGATTTGTGAGGGTCGAGATGGGATCGAACCTGACACCGTGATAATTACACTGCCAACGATAAGGGGCCTGAACCATCAGAATACCAATTTTATTTCTTTCCCGCCAAACATACGAGTGGCGAGTGGAAGTGTCATGGCGGCTCATAAATGTCAACGCGATTCTTGTAGAAATTCATTTTAAGCTTAGAGATCTTCGAATCTCGAATCCAATACTTATTTGGAAATTGGAAAGATTCTCCAAGAATTCGTGTACCGTTCCAGTCACTGTCATCGTTTTCCAACTCGAAGACATTCTGAGGTTCAGCGCCTTTCGTTGGCGTGTATCTGATCACGGTGTCAGGTTTCGATGCCGCATCTCGACGCCTACAAATCAAGCGCATTAATACGGCGTCTTCAGCGCGCCTATCCCTGTTCGATACCCTGACCAACTAGCCGTGTGAATTTATTCGGACGAAGGCAACCCGTCTTTATAATGATTTGTGGATTTGGATTTAAGATTTATTTCTCGAAATATTGAATATGTCTTTCATAAATGTGTTGGGAAGTGGTTTTGATTCTAGGCCAGCGACTGCTTGGGTCGAGAGTTCGCTCTCGGGGGAGGGCAAGTAACGATCTCTAAGAATCATCTCTTGTTTGTGTAATAGTTAGCAAGCTAGATTTCTGACTATTGTTAGTAAGTTCAATTTCATTGCGCGCCCTACTTTGCTGGCCTGTGCCAATATCTAAGCTAAAGCTTTAGTTATAATTGGGCACCCGCGATAGTAGCAATTGGAAGCGCTGGTTAGCAGACTATTGGAGGGATTCGATTCTTACTGGCGCCTTTGGCTTCTGGCCTTGGCCATATCTAAGCTAAGCTATACTATAACATAATACTATCACACAATGGGCAACCTTACGTGTGTAATGGTTAGCAAGCCTGGATTTGCAGACCCATTGTTAGTGGTTGTTCGTCCATTGTACCCCATAATTCTGGCCTTGTGCACAATCTACAGCAAAGTTTAGTAAATTAACATAAGAAGCATCTTAGGAACGGCTAGTCTGACTTAAGGCCACTTTTAAGGAAAACTCCTTTTTTTGCCTTTATCGCATAATAGACTTTTATTGGGGGGAGTACAAAGTGATGAAATGGTTAAGATCTTTGCCCAACACGTTCGCCAGATTATGTATTAAACACTGGTATTTATTGAGGAAGTAGCGTCCGCGGTCTGCCTGCCTGCAGAAAATTGGGACTACCACGTGACTATTAAATAACGTCCCCAGCTATTCGTCTCGGTGGGTTACTTGAAAGAAACATCACTGGGGCGTTATAAATGTATTTTTGTCGTATCTTATTTATTTATCGTAATTGTGATTTGAAAGTTTATTTAAGAATTGGTCGTAATTCATTGTTTATTTAATAGAAATTTGTGGTAATTCTTTGTTTGATGAATGGATATCTATCTAATTCTATCTATCTGATCTATCTAGTCTACTTCAAATTTGTTCATTTTACTTTTGTTTATATCTATCTTCCACCCATCTCCATTTGTTCATAAGAGACTCCCCCCTCTAAAATACATTTAACGCCCTACGTTGGTTGTTTTCTTTAAGTAACACCAACCGGGACGACATAGTGGGGACTTTTTTTTAATAGTCACCGGGTAGAAATTTCGTGAGCAGGATCCGGACGCGACTTCCTCATAAATTAGAACCTCGTTTCGGTAGGATGAGGCTGTTTGTATTTTCACATAGTTAATATTGCTTTGTGAATATCTGATCTGTCCGGTTATTAAATTCAGATTGGAAAGCTGGTTTGATCTAGCCACGGGGATCGGAGTTTCGCACTCGAGGGAGGGCAGTACTATCTATTAGAAACATTACGGGAGTCGGCCTAAGTAATGACATTAGCCAGTAGAGGGAAACGACTTTTTTCTGTTTGCCTTGATATGTTTTTCCAAAAGAGAGATTAATTGGGAGTATTAAGGGTCGGTATTTACACAATCCGTTGTGTGATGGGTAGGATCCTGGCTAATCTATATGCTTTGGCTGGTTGTCCGACTCATCAGACGAAGAATTGCGTATACTTTTATGTGGAATCGGTCTCTTTGTAGAATTTTCCATAAATTTCTATATATGGAGATTCAGCTCTGCTTTTTTGTCTGTAACAAAACTTAGTCACTATTTACTCATCATTAACCAGAATCGTCCATAACATAGAATAAATACACTCAAATTGTGAACATGCAACATTAGAGCAGTCGTCATTGTTTTTTAACAAGTCTTGATAAATTCACATGACTGTTATATATCTATATGTAGTTTGTTTTGATTTCAATACATATTAAAGTTTCATTTCAAATTGTTTATTTTTTAATCCTTTAATGAATTTGAATTTTACTTACTTAGGGTACAAATGCTGAACATTTGAACTTTTTTATTCCACACTTTCCGGGGCAAAAAATATGTTTCAATCTATTTACGCATCGGCCCGGAGGGTGTTTTTTTTATTTGTAACTAGTACAAATAATTTTAAACAGATTAATATTATATTATACTAGCAAATATGCTCCCTCCGAGTGCAAATTATTTAAGTTTGATGTAATGAAAATAATATTTAAATTAGGTTAATCAAAACTATAATAAGAATGCAAGATAAAGATTTGAAACTACCTCTATTTCACTCCCCATCTTCATTGCTAGAAAAAAAAAAAACAACTGAAAGTAAGAGTTTTCATAATTTTAACTATTAGTAAAATAGGAAGTAAGAATGAATTCTTCTTTGTTATGGATCTCCTTTTTAAGATTTACCCGAGATTTTTGGCTCAATATCAATAAGAATAAACCATACAAATAGAAACTAAATAATAACTAAGCATAATTTATTAAAATCAATTTGGCCAATATCATATCAAATTAGCTTCCCGGTTCATACTGTCCAACCGCTGTTTTGTTTTATATATAATAAATTGTCAGTATGTTGATCATGGTCCTACAGTGGCTTCGGCCTCTGACGCATTGATTATTAACGGCGTCGATTCCCAGGGGGCCATCCCCCCATGCAAACCCTGCCCCCTCGTTTTAAAGGGCGGCAGGGGGGGGGGGGGGGGGGGGGGGGGGCGGGGGGGGGGGGGGGGGGGGGGGGGGGGGGGGGGGGGGGGGTGGGTTTTATGTGCCCAAGGCCTGAGGCGCCTTTCTTAAGGGGAATGCCGACGGGATTCGACGCAATTTTTCACCTGCCCACCCCTGAGTCTCGGCCTTTGTGGGTGTCCACGTTATAGGACTTTTGGCTGACCCGTGCTAGTGGGGTACGCGGTAAAATATCGATATGGTCAACAGTATTAATAATGTAATTATTTTATTTAATAATTGAGGTTTAGATAAATAAATCAAGGAAGAATAGTGACATAAATTCTAAGGGAATTGTGACTTAACTGGTGATATAGTTTCGGTTACAGCAACACACAATATCCCATTATAATAATATATATATATATATAGTGTGAGGTATCCAACTTGNCAGAGAGAGGATACCTTCATCACCATTGCTCTCTGGTCACAACTGACTCGGCAGTGGGTACCTGTTAGAGTCCTATCTATGGGTTAAATAGAAAAATGTATTTGTAAAAAATTGTGTATCCATTAAGAATTAATGTATTTCAAAAGTTATCAGCATTAAATGACCCACTGAGGTTGATATGCCGTAAAACAAAACACACCAAACCTTTTATCATATATGCGAGAAGGTGATGGTTGAAGGTTAGTGTGCTGGGTTTGACGTTAAACTTCATCTAGTGGTGAACTTTCAATTTTTGAAGCTCTGGGAATGTGGTGATATAATCTTCATCACTTACTCCAGATCCACCCTGACCGGAGTGGTAGTACCTCTTTGGTCACATCTATGGGTAACACTTTTATTTGAATAAATTGAATTCTCATAAGACTGAATAAAAATAATGTTTCAGCATAAAATAACCCAATAAGGATTGACATCCATTAACTCTAACCGACGAACCTAACTTCTTTGAGAATTTAATGTATAAGGTGTGTGCTAGATCCTCGCTCTTACTTTTAGACTAGGCGAGATCATGTAATCTATTACTTGCCAATCAGTGGCAGTACTCTGAGGCTGATACAATACTTAACCGACCCTACTGGCCATAATTACTGCAGTGCTCTTTGACGACAGACATAGGATGAAATCACTGGACCTTTACCAACACGCAGGATATACTTATACGCTTACCAAGGATCATCAAAAGGATCCATAACATCGGACTTTCTTTAAGCCCTTTTCGACTGGCCGGGATGGCACTTTAAAATCTTTACAATTTCGGACACCGAAATTCTGGAAAAAGTATTGAATTTAATATGAACTGATTTATTAGAAATTATAATAGTTAAATCTAACCAAAATTTAGTATTTTTGTTTAACTTATATCGGTTTCGTACAGACTAAAAATAAAAAAATCTATTATACTAAAGCTGAGCGAATCGAATTTTGGTTCCCTAAGGTTTTTTTTCCCTATTTATTCAATCACACGAAAATTATACTAAATTTTTCTTACTTTTAGGATTGAATTATGTTTGAAAAAAAATCCATTTTAATGTGGTTCTAATTAGTCGTAATTTGCAATTAAGTCGAAAACTGACAATCTCTTACTTTACATTCTGTTCTATCAATTTTCTTCTCTCTATGTATCTCTTGACCACCCCTCGTTATATAATATGTTAGTTTCTCTGGAGGGGGGGATTTGAAATGTATTTCAATGTTAATTTCACAACCAGCAACCGTAACTTAAATGAGGTCAAACATTTCCTTTCTTAGAAGCCTACAAATTATTTAAGGTTTCGTCCGGCGTATCCCGTATTTATTAAAAAAAATGTTTATTCACTTTGCTAACTCCCTTTTCCGTAATCTCAATTATCTACCCAGAGCTGAATGGGTGACCCAATGGGTCACGTTTTGTCTAGTATATATATCTTATTATAATGGAGATTGTGTGTTTGTTTGTCTGTAACCGAAACTATATCACTACTCAAGTCACAATTCCCTTTGTTATTTACATCACATTCGCCATGATTTTATTTTTATTTAAACCTCAATCATTAATAAAATTGTTTTACATCATTAAGACTGTTGACAATATCTACATACTAATAACATGCAATTGTATTTATATATACAACAAAATAGAGGTTTACAGGGTTAATGGGAAGGCTAATTTGCATATTGATCTTAAAAAATTGATTTTAATAAATATATGCTTTGTATTATTGATTTCTAATTGTTTGGTTTTATCTAAATGAATATAAGCAACAATCCCGGGGATAAATCTTAAAAGAAATCTATTAACAAGAAGAAATAACTGTAATATTATTCTTTACTTCCTATTTTAACTAAATAGTTAAATTAGGAAAATTTACCAATGAAAGACGGGAGTAAGGGAAAATGATGGAAGAGTTAGTTTCAAAGTAGTTCTATTTTTCAATCATACCCCCTCTGTTCCAAATATTTTTTATCTACATTCTTATTCAGTTTCATTAGCCTTTCTAATTTAATATGATATTTGATTATATTAAAACTTAAGTACTTGCACCCGGAGGGTGCATATATTTGCTAGTATATATAATTTACATTGTCTTCAAATACAAAATGTACATAGTATTCAGAGCAAAAACATGGACACGTTCACAAAAAAAAAAAAAAAAAAAAAAATGCAGCAAACTTGCGGTGAAAATAAGCTTACATTAGGAGAAAGAAAATTATAAATAAACATTCTAGTGGATATATCTCTGTATGTATTAGTATGGAATATAGATATAGATTATTTTCGTTAATCTCGTCTTATGATATAAGGTGAGGTAAGTAGCCAGAAAAAATATCATTTTTATATTTAAAATGCACCGACTGCACCTCTGCAGAGGGGTAAGACTCCCCCAATGGAGCCACCTGTTGACCGTGAGTGGCGACCCGTGATGCTTAAGGATAGAAACCAGGTGGTTGAGCAGTCCATGATTTTTAATACTCCACTTTGACCCTATGTTGGGCTAAACGGTCGGTCGGAGAGGCCCCTCCAATCAATCGGCTGGCCACATCAAGCCCTAGCACCTATATGATTGCCCAACCCTATTGCCCTTATAGCAAGACCCAACCCCTTTTATCATATGGGTGCTAGAAGGTGGTGTCTGAGAGTCTACATGTCCTGGGAATGACGTTAAACTTTATCTGATGGTGAGGTTCCAGTTTTGGAGGTTTGGGGAATGTGGAGCACCCCTTCATCACCATTGCTCCCTGATCCACTCTGACCCGGAGTGGTAGTACCTGTTAGGGTCCCATCTATGGGTTAAATAGAAGAACATGAGTTTATAAACAAAATTGTATTATGCATTAAGAATGTATTTATTTCCCAACTTTGTCGGCATTAAATGACCCACTGAGGTTGATATGCCGTAAAACAAAACAAACCAAATCTTCGATGCATTTTATTCTTTTGTTTTACTTTTTCCATTTTCTATTTATTTCTGCTTTCTTCTTACGCTTTCCTTTCCTTTTCATATTTTTCTTTCTTTTTCTACGTTCTTATATTATATTTCTTATTTCCATAATGTTGTTTATTTTTATAATGTTTCTTTTTTTCTATAGTGTTTCTGTTTATAATGTTTCTTTAATTTCGATAAATTGTCTCCCCTTTCTTCTACATTGCTGTTTCTTTCTTTTCTATAATATTTCTCTCCATAATGTATATTTCAATACTATAATGTTTCTCTCCATAATGTATATTTCAATGCTATAATGTTTCTTTGTTTCTATAATATTTCTCTCCATAATGTATATTTCAATACTATAATGTTTCTTTCTTTTCTTTCTTCCATAATGTATTTCAATACTATAATGTTTCTTTTTTCTTAATATTCCATAATGTATATTTCAATACTATAATGTTTCTTCTTTTCTTTAATATTTCTTTCCATAATGTATATTTCAATACAATAATGTATATTCTATAATATTTCTTTCCATAATGTATATTTCAATACTATAATGTTTCTTTCTTTTCTATAATATTTCTCTCCATAATGTATATTTCAATACTATAATGTTTCTTCTTTTCTATAATATTTCTCTCCATAATGTATATTTCAATCTATAATGTTCTTTCTTTTCTATAATATTTCTCTCCATAATGTATATTTCAATACTATAATGTTTCTTCTTTTCTATAATATTTCTCTCCATAATGTATATTTCTTTCTTTTCTATAATATTTCTCTCCATAATGTATATTTCAATACAATAATGTTTGTCTTTTCTTTAATATTTCTTTCCATTCTATGTTTTGTCTTTCTATAATCTTTTTATATAATGTTTCTTTCCTTTTTATCTTTCACATACAATTTCCTTCTTTCTTGTTGATTCTTCACTTCTTTCATGCGTTCTATTCGTTACTCTTCATTAAAAAAAACAAAACAAACCTTCTTTATCTTTGTTCGTTTCCCTTCTTCCTTTTCATCTCTTTCTTCCCAATTCAATACAGTCCGCCATATTCCTTTTTTCTTTCTTCCCTAATTCATTCCTTTCTCATTTATCCACATTCCCTCCTTTTAATTTTCTCCCTCTTCATCCTATTAACTTTGTCGTTTACGTTTCCCCCCATAATCCTCCCCTAATTCTAAATACATCTCTTCCTCCTCCTCTTCTTCCCTCCCCCTCTAACCTCTTGTATCCCTTCATTAATATTGCCCCTCCCCTTCTTCAAAACCTCATGACCAAAATAGTTATAGAAACTTATTAACCTGGTCTTTGGGGATCATTAAAATTTTAATGGTTTTCCTGCGTCTAACGACTGATTGGAACCAATTTCTATCCAAAAAGCTCCACTCAAAACCTGCAGTAGTGTGTTCTGCATTCTCTCTCTCTCACCCTCCCCTTCCCCCTCATTGAATCATTAACCCTCTCACCACCCCTAGGGTTCCTTACCCTTCTAAAAAAATGTTCCTCTGCTTCGTTACCGAGTTCTCCGTTACCCTAAAATTCACAAATTGGTGCTTGGCACAAATTGTTAGAAGAAAAAAAAAATAGAAGAACTAAATTAGCGATGTCCGCGGTGATCTTTCTGGGAAGAATAAAAAAGAGGAAGACAGGGTAGGGTTAGTGTGAGAGAAGGAGGATGAGAGAAAGAAAGAATAGAGAAAGGAGAGTAAAGGAGAGAGAGAGAGAGAGAGAGAGAGAGAGAGAGAGAGAGAGAGAGAGAGAGAGAAACGAATATTGAGAGAGGGAGAAAAGAAAATGGAATATACGCAAAGGAAGGGGAGGGGAGAAAGCAAATGGAATCTTGAGAGAGAGGAAAGATTATATATATATATATATATATAATATATATATATATATATATATATATACACACAAATGACAAGCTAACAAAGATACAAGCAAACGATATCAATGAAGGAAAATTAAGAGAAAAAGGAGGCTGAGAGACAGAAGGAGAGAGAGAGAGAGAGAGAGAGAGAGAGAGAGAGAGAGAGAGAGAGACAGAGAGAGAGAGAGAGAGAGAGAGACAGAGAGAGAGAGAGACAGAGAGAAAGAGAGAGAGAGAGAGAGAGACAGACAGACAGACAGAAGGAGAGAAAGAGAAGAAGAGGGAGAGAAGCAAAGAAAGAGAGAGAGGAGAGAAGCAAAGAAAGAGAGAAGAGAAGCAAGAAAGAGAGAAGAGAGAAAGAGAGGGAGAAGCAGAGACAGAGGGAGATAAGCAGAGACAGAGGGAGATAAGCAGAGAAAGAGAGACAGAGGGAGAGAAAGAGAGACAGAAGAAAGCAAAGAAAGAAAAGAGAGAGAAAGAGCAAAGAAAGAAAGAGACAGAAGCAAAGAAGCAAAGAAAGAAAGAGAGACAGAGCAAAGAAGCAAAGAAAGAAAGAGAGACAGAAGCAAAGAAGCAAAGAAAGAAAGAGAGACAGAAGCAAAGAATGACAGAAGGAAAGAAAGACAGAATGACAGAAGAAGAAAGACAGAAGGAAAGAAAGAAGACAGAATGACAAAGGAAAGAAAGACAGAAGGAAAGAAAGACAGAATGACAGAAGGAAAGAAAGACAGAAGAAAGAAAGACAGAAAAGACAGAAGGAGAAGGAAAGAAGAAGAAGAGAAGGAAAGAAAGACAGAAGGAAAGAAGGAAAGAAGGAAAGAAGGAAAGAAAGGAAGAAGGAAAGAAGGAAAGAAAGACAGAAGGAAAAAAGAAAGACAGAAGAAGAAGAAAGACAGAATGACAGAAAGACAGAAGACAGAAAGACAGAAGACAGAAAGACAGAAGGAAAGAAAGACAGAAGGAAAGAAAGACAGAAGGAAAGAAAGACAGAAGGAAAGAAGAGAAGAAAAAGACAGAAGGAATAAGACGGAAGATAAAAGAAAGAGAGACAGAGAGAAAGAGAGAGAATGAGAAGAAGTACACGTACGAGTGAGCGAGCGTTATTATAGAAAGGAAAAGAGAATGAGAATATATAAAAAGAATAAGAAACATAACTGAGAAAGAATTATATTATGTTTTGGCAAAAACAACCCCCCATAAAACTCCAGTAAGACGATCGCGTCATGCTGTAACCTACTAAGTAAGAACGAACTAATAAGCGATGTTCTCTAGTAGAAACCTATACATTGACACATAAGTGTGGGCCGGCCAGCAAAAACCTACTGTTGAGCTATGTGCGGACACTGGGTGCCATCTAGAGAACCTTTCAGGATTGATAGTCAAGGGAATCTGTGCTATCAGCACAACATGATATCAACGGAGTGATTGTACCTGGTAGGGTTGAATAGGATTAAAAAATGAATTTAAAAAAATTGATTACCCAACAAGAATGAACAGACATAGAAGATGAGACGGCCACAATTCTCTGGCACTTACAAACGGTTCAAATAATCCCGGTCAGAGGACCAGACCTTGCTGTGTGTGTGTGAGTGATTGTTTAAGATTTGGCTTGGTTTATTTTACGGCATCTCAACCTCAGTGGGTCATTTAATGCCGACAAAGGTTTGAAATAAATTCATACTTAATGGATACACAATTTTTTTTAATAAACATTTTTCTATTTAACCCATAGATAGTACACTATCATGTACTACCACTCCGGTTTGTTTGAGATACGCCTGTGTTATTAAACAGAACTGGGTCGTCGTCAGTTATGTTCTTATTAACTGTTTCATTGGGGGTTTCGGGTCTTTCAGCATAATACCCTCCTCACCAGTTAGACCCCACTAGATTGCATCATCCGTCTTGTTCAAAGGACCAGCCCAAATATTAATTAACAAAAATAAAATGTGTCATCAAGTGGATTTTGCCCGTTCCAGCAGACCACAGATTGAAAAATCAAAAGAAACTAAAAAAAAGATAAATAAATACTTAGATCTTGCTAGAGAGCTGAAAATGATGTGGAACATGTAGGTGACACTGATACCAAATTTATTTTGTGACATTGGAACTGTCCTCAAAAGGCATGAAAAGGAGGCTAGAGATCAGAGGAAGAATCAAGACCATAGCACTTGTTAAGATCAGCCAGAATACTGAGGAAAGTCCTGAAGACCTGCTGTCACCCAGGCTCCAGTGAATGAAAGAGAGAGAGAGAGAGAGAGAGAGAGAGAGAGAGAGAAGAAAGTGAAACTAAGATAACGAGGTAGATACAATATATATATAAAATTGGACGGGGCAGAGATTACATAGACTGTTGGCAGAGATGAGGATTGAATTAGATAAAAAAAAGAACGAAAGGAAGTAATGAAGAGAGAGAGAGAGAGAGAGAGAGAGAGAGGGGGGTAACTAGAAAGTGGAGAAAGAGAGAGAGAGAGAGAGGTACAGTGAGAGAAAGAAGAGTAAAGAGAAAAGGAGAGTGGAGAGAGAGAGAGAGAGAGAGAGAGAGAGAGAGAGTACAGAGAGAGAGAGAGAGAAGAGAAATAGAAAGTGAAGATGAAAGAGAGAGAGAAAGAGGGGGTACAATGAGAGAGGAGGAAGAGAGAAAAGAAAAGAAAGAGAGGGAAAAAAGATAAAGTAGAGAGAGAAGAGTAAATAGAAAGTGATGAGAGAGAGAGAGAGAGAGAGAAAAAAGATAAAGAGAGAAGGATAAAAAGAAGAGAGGGAAAGAAAGATAAAGTGCAGTGAGAGAGAGAGAGAGAGAGAGAGAGAGAGAGAGAAAAAAGATAAAGAGAGACAGACAGACAGACAGATGTGCCTGTAGAGGAGAGAAGAAGAGAAGAGAAATCCATCATTAAAAATATTTTAACTGCCTGATTAACAATGAAATAAAGATGACGACTCATCAATTAAGATTTCGGTTGTCGTCTGCTTTGATCAAATTTTCTATTGCTTCAGATTAACAAAAATCAACCGACATTATATTTATTCTAACTTGACAGATTTAAACTAATGAGTTCAACGAAGTACTTGGCGCCATTTTCGGGACCCTTCTGAAAAGTGAAAATGGGATGGGAAGAGTTTTTTTTATCGGTGAATAAAGGGTTAAACTGCACTCGGTGAATAAAATGCCAATAACCTGAGTGACAAAAACAGATACACCACATACCCCATTTTTTTTCTAACTCAGTTTTTTTAAACTCAATTTTAAAAACGTATTTTAAAACTCATTTTCTTCTATTTAAATCCATAGACGAAACCCTAACATTTATTATCACTCCGAGTTATAGTGGCCCTGAGAGTAATGGTGATGAAGGGGTACTCCCTATTCCCCGATAAATCCAGAATTAGAACTTCACCGGATAGAGTTTAATGTCATACCCAGGACATGAAGACCCTCAGCACGTATGTAGGGGATTATCTTCCTATTGCCGGAAGAGTTATCTTCTCGCTGCGTTGCTGTTTGTTCCCACTAGGGGGACCTCTGGCAGTTAAGCGCGTTCATTCAAACGCTGTCTTCCCTTTTTTTAGCTAGATCTTCTCAAGAACTGCTATGGGCTAGAGTACATCTACCCCTCTTTTCGGTGGGGCTTTTGCCTACCCCCTTACATTACTGTAAGTCCGTTATACAGCATGGACTATCCTTTAGTTCCATGTCTGTAACATTTATATTTTACGTACATTTGGGTATCTTGTTTATACCTAAATATTGTATATGTATTTACATGTTCTATTCTCCTGTACATTATGTATCTAATCGTTTCCATGTGCTGTTATATATATTAAATGTTTTGTTTCACAACGTCTCGGAATTGTATGTTCAATTAATGACTTTGAATCTTACACGTATATGATAAAAAGGAGTAGAGCTAGTCACAAGGGAAATAAGGGTTGGACAATCCTATAGGTGCTAGGGCTTGATATGACCAGCCAATTAATCAGAGAGGGGCTCTCCGACTACCCGTCTAGCCTAAGTAAGGGCCAAATTGGAATGCTGTATGTCATGGACGGCTCCGTCTTTAAGCATCACAAGTCGTCAGCTACGGCCAACAGGTGGACACATTAGGGGGATTTTAACCCTCTATAGAGGTACAGTCCGTGTATTCTACACTCCCTAGCCAACAAGATTGGCCTGGGGTGGTAGAATATACAGACTGTACCTTTGCAGAGGGGGTAGGACTCCTCACCCAATGAATCCACCTGTTGGCCAAGAGAATTTAACTGATATACATACATAGGTATGTCGAAAGGATAAATAAATAAAGGAAAGAAAATGTTGAATGGATAAAAATGGTTTAATGAAATGCCAACACGTGTTTCGGCCGAGAGTTTGTCCATGTACATATAGTATTCTATTTTAAATATTAAATGAAATGATAGAAGAATATAAAATATTTAAGTATTCAAAGAAGACAGACTTGAAGGGAAAATGTTTGATATTTGAAGTTAAAACGGTTAAAATACAAAGAATTTTCAAGTGTTCGAAAAAAGAATTTTAAACATTTTTTGAGACGCTTATGGTTGGAGAAATAAAGTAATATTTGGTGAAACTTTCGGTTTGAGAATAAAGAATATTCAGTGATGAGTGACATTTGAAAAATCTTACAGTTTCTAGTGAGCTCATATCCGTTTTATAGGAGGGACTTTGCCATTTAAGCTTAATTAGCAGCCAACAGTCAAATTTTTGCCAGAGAGATCTCCACCACCACCAAGCTTGGGTGCATATATATGTTTTCGAACATTTCAAAAATTCTCCGCTTTCCAACGAATTTCATAAAAAAAAAAAAAAAAAAAAGGATTTACTTTAAGCAAGGTCGAATCTTCTTTGTGTGCGGAACCTTTCTACATTTTTATTATTATTATTATTTCATTTGGTTATTTAAAAATAATAATAGTCTGAATAATGTACACATGGATAAACACCTGACCGAAACACGTGTAAGTAAAATTGATTAAAATATCCTATTTTATCGATTCTATACTTTCTTTCCATTATTTATTTTTTCAACACACACACACACACACACACAATATATATATATATATATGTGAAAAATATATGGAAATTAATCCGACAGTATGAAATATAACATTTTGAAAAAACATATGATGTTTGTTATGTGATTGCTGACAGGCCTGTTTCGACCAAAATGATAAGTTGGTCTTCATCAAAGAGCGACATAGACGAGAAGAAAATATCCGTTAAAAAGACTGTTTACAAAACGAACGCTGATATCAACCGCTGAAAATTTTTTGAAAATGCATGTTCTGTTTTAAAAATAAAAATAAAATGAATTTTATTTTTAATTAAAAATCAGAAGCATTATAGTTCAAGGTAAAACTCAAAAAAGAGTTTATTGTAAAAATTGTAAAAATATATAAAAAATGTAAAGTGGGTATCAAAATAGTATAGTATATATATTTCAGCTGTTAACAATATACAAGTCCACATGGTAATTTGAAGAAAGATGTTAGGGTTCCAAAATTTACTAGTGGTGTTGAAGTCCGTAGATTTATATATGAAAGTCTTCAATTTTTACAATAAACTCTTTTGAGTTTTACCTTGAACTATAATGCTTCTGATTTTTAATTAAAGATAAAATTTATTTTATTTTTATTTTTAAAACAGAACATGCATTTTCAAAAAATTTTCAGCGGTTGATATCAGCGTTCGTTTTGTAAACAGTCTTTTTAACGGATATTTTCTTCTCGTCTATGTCGCTCTTTGATGAAGACCAACTTATCGTTTTGGTCGAAACAGGCCTGTCAGCAATCACATAACAAACATCATATGTTTTTTCAAAATGTTATATTTCATATATATATGTGTGTGTGTGTGTTTGTGTGTGTGTGTGCGTATGTGTGAGGGGGGAGTATTTTGATTCTAATTAGATGTGGTAGTTAAAGCCTTTCATTGAATTTTAATTAGAATAAATAAAATTTCTGAGCATTCTATGAAATTTCTCTGATTACAGTCTTGTTGTAACCTTGAAGTAATTAGCGTGCAGGGTAAAATCATGAATTACCATCAGGTTCTGGTTAATAGGATACGTAAACAAACGAACGAAAAGACAACAGGAAGACGACGTTGTTATTTTTTCCCCCTTATGCACATGCGCATTAAAAACGCAGTTGTGTGTGTCGTTTGTGACAACGAAGACATTGGCCGCCATCTTTGATTTTTTAAGCTTTTTCGTATTAGTTTTTAAATTGTGTGTGTGTTTTTTTTTCCTGTTTTTTTTTTATTAAATTATTACTATTCGTAAAATCTTATCCATTATGTCTCACCCCCTCCCTAGACACAACATGTCATTGTTATCTCATCAGGACGAATTTTTAAATACGATTTCTTTATTGAGAGATTGCTGCTTTAATTAAAATCTAATATTCAGAACAATATCTGCATTATCGTGAGCGGAAGTCTTGCGAAGGTGAAAAGAAGATATAGAAGAAAAAAAAAGAATATTGCATTCTGTGTCTTTCTTGCGTTTATTTCCGGCTTTGTGTTTAAGTCTCTCATTAAAACCTTTTGTAAATTATTTCTTAAATAAAATATCGAACACAAAGCGTAAACGAAGAAAGAGGAGACTGAGAAATCGAACAAATTTGTTTTTGTTGTGGTTATTATCATTACTGATTGGTATTGTGGAAATTACAAGGTGAATAAGAAGAATTACAGGAATACTCAACAAAAATATATTTATCTCTGGATTATATACACACTCATCCGCCTTTATATATATATAAGTCGTCGGGGCGGCCTAATGTCGGTATCAGCCATGCAGCGAGGGAGTCTATCCCCTTTTCACTAGCGCTAGACCAAGGAGATTATTTTAGCGTCTGAGGTGGAGCGCCACACCTACCATCAGCTCCTTACTTTACCGCACAGATCCCTGTGCTACTCATAACGCTGAGTTGGCGGGGGCGGGTATCGAACTAGGAATCTTGTGGTTTCTAGCCGAACTGAGCTAACCCAGCCCCATTATATATATATATGAAAGTACGTAAATAAACATTGTGTTTATTTGATATGGCTTTTAGCCGACAATTTTTGGAGGATATGTGCTTAATTTAAGTCATACCTAATTTTTGAAAATCAATTAGTTAATAATTAATGAATTTAGGCGGGCATATATGTTCAAATGTAAGGCTAAACAGATCGAGAAAATGTCAATCCCTGAATGTACATTTCGACCTATTAACCTTGCTGATGAGACCTAATAGGTCGAAATGTACATTCAGGGATTGACATTTTCTTGATCTGTTTAGCCTTACATTTGAACATATATGCCCGCCTAAATTCATTAATTATTAACTAATTAATTTTCAAAAATTAGGTATGACTTCCACTAAGCACATATCCTCCAATATATATATATATATATATATAAAGTGTTGTTCTGGTTCCAACGGGAGAAAATTAAATATTTTGTAAAAAGGAAGTTCCGCAAAATGGATTATGTTTTTAGAAAAAAATGTTATTATTTCTATCTTACATTTGCGACACGTGTTTCAGATCTTTTGATATCTTCTTCAGGCTTTGAACAATCATGATCAAAGCCGGAAGAAGATATCAGAAGATCTGAAACACGTGTCGCAAATATAAGATAAAAATGATAATTTTTTTTCTAAAAAACATAATCCATTTTACGGACTATATATATATATATATATATATATATATATATATATATATATATATATATAATGTGTGTGTGCGCGCGTGTGTGTGTATGTATGTAGGGTAATCTAAATGACTGGTAAGTAAGGGATGATTCTATTTGGGATCATCGAAATCTCACTATACAACCAAACTGTATGCTCTTGTAGGTGCAAACATATATATTCATACTAGAATATTTAAAATCCATAAGAGAGCTCAATGTATAATAATTTAAATAGAATACAATGTATGAT
This sequence comes from Doryteuthis pealeii, assembly GCA_023376005.1. Lineage (NCBI taxonomy): Eukaryota > Metazoa > Mollusca > Cephalopoda > Myopsida > Loliginidae > Doryteuthis > Doryteuthis pealeii. The sequence goes on along the minus strand of CM042159.1, from coordinate 93,831,263 downwards.
GAATTAAATATATACAAAGTATTCAACATTCAAAGGAAGAAAAACTTCACAAACCGTCATCTGTTATAAAATTTATTTCGCCAAGAAACTCTAAAGGAGTCTAACCTCTTCAGACAGGTTTATTTGTAAAACCTGAAAAGGCTAGACTCATTTTGAATTTCTGCTCGAAATAAATATAACAGGATGACAATTTGTTAACTTTTTTCTTTGAAAGTTATATATATATATATATATATATATATTTCTGAAAACCGTCTCTGATGATAAAGTTACTCTGAAATCGATAAGACTAAACATCTTTTTATTTTAATTTTATACGCATTGTAATTGCTTTCCTATCATTAATATATAATAACACACTTAATAATCCTTCAAGCAAATTACCAAATACTATCATATATATATATATATATACACACACATCTCACTGGTCGACACCCATGGCAAACAGGTGAACCTGGATTTTACCCCTCTGCAGAGGTACAGTCGGCGTATTCTACACCGCAGGGTTTCATGGATAAGAATTGATACTTTAAATATGAATAATCATGCTAAACTTTAAACAGCCTACATCAGTGGTTTTCGTAGCTGGTCCACCGGGCCGGTGCCAGTCCATGGTGTACTATCTACCGGTCCACAGGTACCATACATGATCTTTTAAAGATTTGTTTAGTTGTGAAGTACGGCAACCGTACCTATAAACTAAAATTGGAAATATATTTCTAAAAATAACTGTTCTTTTTCTGCTCTTTCCTTCGTTGTTTTATAGAAAACTAATTTTTTTTTGTAAATTTCAGCACAGCAACCTTGATCTCCAAAGAGAAGAGCAGCTATTGTGTGCAAGTCCTCACCACTTACTGAATATGTTGAATTAAAAACAAATTACGCCCTGTGGAGCAACCCTTCATCACCATTGCTCTCTGGTCCACTCTGACCCGGAGTGGTAGTACCTGTTAGGGTCCCATCTATGGGTTAAATAGAAAAAAATGTATTTATAAAAAATTGTATTATCCATTAAGAATTGATTTATTTCAAAACTTTATCGGCATTAAATGACCCACCGAGGTTGATATGCCGTAAAACAAAACAAAAACCAAACCAAACTAAAAACAAGTTCTGATGCAGGATCGTCTACAAAGAGTTTCTCGACTGTCTGCAGTCTCGCGTAGGCCGACTGCTTCGCCCAGTGCTCCACATTACAGTTATTTATGGGCATAGTCCCCCAACATCCGAACAGATCAGTCGAACCTTGCGCCCGTGCAACGCACAATTATCGTGCATTGGGATGGACGTGTGTAGGCCCCAACATCCGGGCACCTGAATTACACCTCGTGTCCATCCAGCGCCTAAATCGCATTTCTTTGCATTCGGGAGGGCGCGGTTTCGACTCCAGCAGGCAAGACAAGATCTTGCTCTTTTTCTAAATTCTAGTACTCATTCTCTGTCACACTAAAACAAGCTTAAAATACGTGGCAGTTTTCTATCGAGCGAAGACTTAAAAAAAAAACCCAGATAAATAAAAGCAGTCTCATTGTTCCCATTCACGGGGCTTAGCGTTCGGCTAGAAACCACAAGGTTCCTAGTTCGATACCGGTCCCCGCCAACTCAGCGTATGAGTAGCACAGGGATCTGTGCGGTAAAGTAAGGAGCTGATAGACTCCCTCGCTGACTGGCTAATACAGACTTTAGGCCGCCCCGACGACTTTACTTTTACTTATATAGATAGATTTCAAATAAACCTAATTTTAACATGCCTGAATAAATACATTTTATTCGAAGCTTAAACATTCTTTTAAAAATCTTATACACCAATCCATGCTTCGATCTATAATGTCAACCGCTCTGCAACTTCCAAAAGTTTGAGAAGCACTGGACCACATACGTTTGTTTATTAATTTATTATAACCACCTTATAACCTATATATATATTATGGGGGAGTAAAGCTAGTTTTGCCATTTTAAAAACAATGGGTAACCCTAAACTTTAATTCTTAATTTTAACGGCTACCCAGCGATGCCTATGTAGAGGCGCGAATCCTGGTGTATTGATTTGTTTACATTTGAGATTTACAAATGGTAGACATTTTTAAGTAGAATTTCAATGCTATTTCTATGTATATTTTAATTTTATATATATCTTCGAATATAAATCAATTCTTCATCATTTTTGCACAAAAAGCAAAAACCGGTTACATATACATATATATATATATATATATACACACATACACACACACATTGTCGTCAATTGTTTTATTTTCATAGTTTCATCCAGATATACACACTAACTGCCCTTTATATGTATAGATAGATAGATAGATAAAACAGAGGTATAATGTTCATTATGGGGTAAGTAACGCTAGTTTGATTCCTTTGAATATAAATAATCCTAAACTTTAATAAAAGCGACTACGTCCTTTATTCTTAACCAGAAGCGGCTACCCGGCATTGCCTGGGTAGAGGAAGGAGGTAAAAAAGTTAGTCTCGCAGATCCATTATTGTTGAATCGCGAGTTGGTTTGTTGGGTTTTACAGCATGTTAACCACTTGAGTTATTTTATGCCGGATACTTCTATTGGTAAAAAAAATGTTTAATGCTAACAAAGTTTTGAAATAATTTCATTTTTAATGGATAATACAATTTTGTTTATCAACTCATGTTTTCTATTTAACCCATAGCTGGGACCCTAACAGGTACTACCACTCAGGGTCAGAGTGGACCAGGGAGCAATGGTGATGAAGGGGTGCCACACATTCCCCAAACCTCCAAAACTGGAACCTCACCATCAGATAGTTTAACTTCATTCCCAGGACATGTAGACCCTCAGTCACTGCCTTCTAGCACCCATATGATAAAAAGGGTTGGGGCTTGCAATAGGGTTGGGAAAATCATATAGGTGCTAGGGCTTGACATGACCAGCCGATTGATCAGAGGGGGCCTCTCCGATCGCCCGTCTAGCCCAAGATAGGAACAAAGTGGAGTATTGCAAGTCATGGACTGCTCATCCACCTGGGCTCTATCCTTAAGCATCACGAGTCGCCACCCACGGTCAACAGGTGACCCCATTGGGGGTGTCTTACCCCTCTGCAGAGGTGCAGTCGGTGCATTCTAACGCCCCAGCCGACAGGGTGACATCATTTGGATTTTAGTCTTTAATTATCTTCACGAATATAAATCCAATCTTCATTATTTTTGCCCCAAAAACAAGATCTGGTGATAGTGAATGTGTATATGTATTTATTTTGTAGTTTTATCTTCTTAGTTTCATCTGGACATACATACACACAACTGCCCTTTATATACGTACTAGAGGCGTCTACCCAGTATCGTCTGGGTAGAGGGGGGGGCAAAGAGTACTAGTGTACTGATTTGTTTACTTTTAAAATTTACAAATGCGTATACTCTTAAGTAGAATTCCAATGCTATTTTTTTATATATGATTTTAAAAATATCTTCGAATATTAATCAAACCTTCATAATTTTTGCACAAAAATCAAGAACTGGTGATATTTAATGCGTATATATATTTATATTATAGTTAATGGTTTTATTTTCCTAGTTCTATCCGGCCATACATACACACCAATTCCCTTTTGATATATGTATAGATAGATAATGAACATCTTACCAACCGTACGTACTATGTGCTGCTAGTAATAATAATGAATGGTATAAGGTTTTATCTTCGGGGAGGGCGTTAATGTATTGCATTTCTGTAGTTCGGGCTTGATCTTGGTATCTTAGTTGGAGTTTTAATATCGTTCGTTACAAAAATTTTTTAGACACATTTGCGGCGTAATACCGCGTTTCCCCGAAAATAAGACAGGGCTTATATTAATTTTCACTTCAAAATATAAAACTAGGGCTCATTTTCGGGGGTGGGGTCGAATGTTTGTGCCATATGGTCTGATTGGGAAGAATGCTTATTTTTTCGTCTATCTGCCACTCTCAACTAGGGCTTATTTTAGGGGAAAGGCTTATATTAACATTGTCCTGAAAAATCTCGCTAGGTCTTATTTTCGGGGAAACACGATATACATACTTCTGCAAACACTGGATTCCAAAATTCTCTCTCTCATCTAGGGCTTATTTTAGGGGGGGGGGTTATTTTAGGGGGTGGGTTAATAAAAACATTCTGAAAAATCACGTTAAGTATTATTTTCGGGTAAACACGGTATATCTATTTTTCCTCATTAAAATATATTAATAAACATTTTTACATAAAATACATTTTTTTATATTATAACATGCAATAGTATAGATATGAAGATTTGAATTCAGACGAAAGAAACTATAAATAGATTATAAACATTAAGTACAAAAAAAAAAAAAAAAAAAAAAAAAAAAATACCTTTGAAAAATCATTTGCAAAATAATTATTTCGTTGCACAGTCTCAACGACAAAATATTTTGGTGATTTGAACATTAGCGTGACAAAGATACGGATAGCAAAAAGTTATTTACTAAGCAAAGTTTAGATATGGCACAAGGCCAGAAATATGTGGTACCCAATGAGAATCGAACTCACTAAAAATGGTCTGCAAATCTAGCTTTGTAACCATTACACCACGTTAGGTGTCCAGATCAGAGTAGCAAAATGCCCGCTCTGCAAAATGCCGTAATATTTACTGAAGTTTTAAAATAAATTTGGCACAAGGTAAAAAAAAAAAAAATTGAGGTAGACAGGCTGGTCTCGAAAGAAATCTCAAGGGGTGAGGGCAAAAAAATTCCTTTTCAAACATCAGGAGGACTTCGAATTTCTTTCATCTAATCAGGAAGGGGGAATAAACAGAAAATCGTGGGTACTAAAAACAAAAAGTGGGCCAAATAAACTTACATAGTCTAGGTAAGAAAATCTATTTTTGAAAACGCGGCAAAAAAAGTTAATAATATAAAAGCAAAAGAAAAACAATTAATCTAACTTACCTGGGATAGGTTGTCATATTTTCCCAGGTAATCAAAATTCCTTATGTACTTTCAACATCTAAAAGAAATTCAAGTTCGGTACCTTACCCTCGACATTATCAACATGTCTTCTCATAGTTATTTACTAAGCTTAGATATGGCACAAGACCAGAAGTATGGGGCACCCAGTGAGAATCGAACTCACTAAAAATGGTCTGCAAATATAGCTTTGTAACCATTACACCACATTAAAAAAAATTAAGGTAGACAGGCTGGTCTCGAAAAAAATCTCAAGGGGCAAAAAAATTTCCCCCTCAAACATCAGGAGGACTTTGAATTTTTTTCATCTAATGGAGAAGGAGGAAATAAACAAAAAAATCGTGGGTATTAAAAACGAAAAGTGGGCCAAATAAACGTACATAGTCTAGGTAAGGAAATCTATTTTTGAAAACGTGGCAAAAAAAGTTAATAAAATAAAGGCAAAGCAAAAACAATTAGTGTAACTTACCTTTAATGGGTTGTCATATTTTTCCAGGTAATCAAAATCCCTTATGTTCAAAGTCCATCTAAAAGAAATTCAAGTTCGATACCTTACCCTCGACATAATCAACATGTCTTCTCTTAGTTCGTGTTCGAATCTCATATTCTTAGTTATTGATATTTTTGGCGGGCTACATTCTGATTGGTGAATCTCAGCTATTACATTGTTATCAAAAACAAGCAAGAATATGCGCCCTCTACCGGACGTATGTATTTAAGTTTTAATGTCATGTAATATATTAAATTAGAAAGAGTAACGAAATTAAATAAGAACGCATATAAAAAGGTTACATTTATTTTAATTATATTTTGATTGGCTTCTATATAAAATCATTTACAGGTTTAATTTTATACATTGGAGAATAAAACAATAATATTATAAATCAATCATCATCATCATCCTCATCATCATGATGTCGCGCATGCAGCACGGGTATCCATGACAATCTCTCGCCAACATTCCCTATCATTCATTGCACCTGGTAGCTCCTCTGCGGAGCAGCCAGCATCTTCGCATATTTGGTCAATGTAAGGTCCTTGCTGGGCGCCCCACACTTGCATGTCCATGTGTTGGCTTCCACAGGAAAGCGTCACTTATGAGGTTGTCCTTGCTTCTCCAGCAGTGTCCTGCATGCCTTGTCCGTCTCACTCGGGTAGTTTGTGAGATGGGGGGCAAGTGGCCGTACAGCTGTTTCCTTGTGGGGTGCTGCTTCCATGACTTGTTCAAGACTGCACGCAACATTCTTGTGCAGCTTCCATCTAGCTTATTTTCAAGACGCTTTGTTAGGGTCCAAGTGGTGCAGCCATATAGCAGCACCGACACAACCACAGTCTGGAAGAATTGTCGCTTCAGCTTGTCAGGGAGATCGGACCTCCATATGACTGATAATCTATTTATGGCCGACCATGCGTTTGCTATCCGTGTATTAACATCGCTCTCTGTAGAGGAGATATTACCACCCAGGTACGTGAATTGTTCTACTGGATTAAGAGGCTTGCCGTTGAGTGTGGAGATATTTCCTTTATCTTTGAAACTCATGAACTCTGTTTTACCGGAGTTCACATAGAGGCCTATATTCTTTGCAGCCTCCTCTAAGCTACGTAGCAGTGATTTAGCCTGTGCCGGTGTATCTACAAGAAGTGCAAGGTCATCAGCATAGTCCGCATCTGTGATTGTTTGTGCCGGATATCGCCTGCTTCTTGCCCTTTTTAGTGATATAGTCTAATCGGACTTTTGTATTGTTTGGGTATGTGTAGGTCCATAGTTTGCCTTTTCGTTTTTGGTATTTTGTATTTAAGCATACTACCCTGTTCTCAAGTGTTCAGCCTGGAATATTGGACTTATGGGTTCAAAGAGTTAGATAGTTAAACAATAATTTTCAGGATGAATTTTTTTTTAAAGCTTGCATTTGTTACCATGTTTTAAAAAGAAATTTTCAATTAACATTTTATTTTTTAAATTATGTTATTAGTTCCAAGAGTTATTCAAACTTCTGAACTCCTTCGTTGTAATGCTTTTGTTGTCCACACATTCCAATCTGTAACCGAAACTACATCACTGCTTATGTCACAATACCCTCAGAAATTGCATAAGTTTATCAATGAGAAATTAATTTATAGTCAAAATCTTAATACATAGAATAAATCTTATTTATTAACAATGTCTCTATAAAAATCTGAGTTAGATTTGCCTAAAAACAGCTCATGCTACTAAAATACTGCAATGTGTCTTATATATCTCTATGGTGTGGTTAATTTGCATACTAGTTTTAACAAAACTGGGTTTTATAAATAATTACTTGGTGTTATTGATCTCTAATATTATTGTCTTATCTTCCTGTTTGGTGTGTTATGTCGGTAGTATTTATTGTTCTCGCTTTTGCCTATCTGCGCGTTCATGTCGCCCCCAATGATCAGGACATTGTGTTTGGGAATCTGTCTGCATAGGTAGGATAGCTCATTATAGAACTTTGCTATGTCCGTTTCTTCGCTGACATTAGTGGGGCTATAGCATGAGACTACTGTCATGCAGGGATTCCCATTAAACGTAGTGTATATGATTCTCGGTTGGATTTTTTTCTATACTGTTTAGTGCTCTGATAACTCGGCGGCTGAGAAGCATTCATACACCTCCTATAGTGGCATTTGTGGAGTTTTTCCACGTAGATGCAGACACGAACGTCCATCCATTATCTGTTTCGTGATATTTTATATCTAGTTCACTATGATCAAATCTATGCTCTTGTACGTAGATTATGTCTATATTTTTGTCCTCTGCAGATGCAGTTAACTCGGGCAGTTAACACCAAGTAATTATTTATTAAACCCGGTTTTGTTAAAACCAGTATGCAAATTAACCACACCATATATTATGTAAACTATCATTTTTAGTGATATATAAGACACATTACAGAATTTTAAACGCACTAATAATATGGGCCCCTCGGGATCAAAGCCACTGGACCTTTAGTGTTAAATTAATGGCGTGATCACAGGGATCCACCCTCAGATAACACCTGTCGTTTGATTTAAAAGGGCAGGATGGGTTTATTGTCCAGTGCCTGTGGCGCCCCCTTGAGAGTGAATGTCAACGGGATTGATGCATTTTTGCATCTGCCATCCCATGAGCTTTGGTTCGTGGGTGGTCCACATTAAAATACATTGTGTCATACTCGCATACGTGGGATGTGAAGTAAATGTTCTAATAATATGGGCTCTTCGGGGCCTGTACGTCCCGTGGCTTCAGCCACTGGACTATTAGTGATAATTAACGGCGTAATCCAAGGGGGATATCACCCAAACAACACCTGTCCCATTGATTTAAAGGGCAGGGATGGGCTTATTGCTCAGTGCTTGAGGCGTCTTCCTTGAGGGGGAATACCGACGGGATCGACGTACTTTTTGCACCCACCATCCGATGAGCTTCGGCTCATGGGTGGTCATACGTGGGACTGAACTGTTGATTAATTCAGTGGATTTAACCCTGAAGATCCTTATAGTAAAAATCGAGTAGGTTATTTCTGTACACAGAATAATACTATATATATATATATATATATATATATATATATATATAAGAGATTAGATATTATCGTGTTAATTGACCATCCGACGATTGCAAGTATACATGAAACTTATATTACGGGATATTAACTGCATAAACTTTAATATCTGATTTTAAACTGCTCTGCTATTTTAGCATTGAGCATCTTTATATGCTAATACTTTTCACATTCATTCTCCATTATATTATATATATATATATATATATATATATATATATATATATGTGTGTGTGTGTGTGTGAGAGAGAGAGAGAGAGAGAGAGAGAGAGAGAGAGTAGTCCGAAAGTACAATGTCTGAAACATTGTGACTATAACAGCCAAAATAAGGACAACTAGCAGGACCTGTGGATATACCACAATATGATAATTCAATCATCACATAGTTTAATATGTTTACTTAAGATCTCTTGCCAAATAGTTCAATATGTGAAAAGAATAATAATCTTGATTTAACTCTCCTGCTCACTCATATATATATATATATATATATATATATATATATATATATATATATATATATATAATTTAATATACCAAGCGTGTTGGTAGATCCTTGCGAAGAGAAAAAACCCAGCAGAAAGTTTGATTGTAAAAATATACTACCAAACATCAACCAGGAAGAAAAAGATTTTTGAAAAATAGAAAGGACCAAGATATTCGTACCAACAAAAAATAACCTATTGGTACAGTATTTGGCCAAAAGAAAAAACAATTTATATGTATATATATGTATATATGATATATATATATATTCATATAACCGCTAGGAGAAAGCTAATAAGTAAAAAGTGCTCGATACCTAAGTAGAGCCAATAATAAAGATAATCTAATGAGTCAGACGAACCTACTATTAGTTTCGCATGAAGCTCTTCAGGGCTAAAATCCGACTCGGATAATAGTAGGTTCGTCTGACTCATTAGATTATCTTTATATATATATATATATATATATATATATAGGGTAAACTATAGACACGTGTTTCGAGGTATCACCTCTCATCAGTATAGTTATACGATTTTTGGCAGCTGCCTCTGGCTGGGTTCGAGACCCGAACGAACTTACGCTCACCAAGCCTCTTACCCACACATCCACAGTCAGTCGCCAAGTATAGCAGGCTATTTAATCGCTATATTTCTAAGGGGAAATGACCTTCACCTAGAGTTCTCAAACTTTGTAAACAAAGTGAGATTTGGCTGAGCCGAATACGGTGAATCTGCAATTATATACCTCCTAAATAGAGTGCTCAACCGAAATTGGGAGCGTATAATAGGGTAAACTATAGACACGTGTTTCGAGGTATCACCTCTCATCAGTATAGTTATACGCATTATATATATATATATATATATATATATATATGGACACATACACATAGACACACCAGGATATAATAACATTTCTCCATCACGGCAATTTTAGACAATTCCTCGTAATCATATTTCTCTCTCTTTTTTCTCTCTCTTTTTTTCTCTTTTTTTTCTCTTTTTTTTCTTTTTTTCTGGGTGATTATTTTAATTTAATGCATTATTCTTCGATTAATTTACATTTTACATTCAATTTATTTTTTTATTTTTGAATTTGATAATTAACTCATATGTTCGCCATATTTAGAGGTAATTCAATATCTTTTGCTGAACCAACAGAAATTCACTCAGAACATGTTGCTTTGTATGGTGACCGCATAAATAGCACGAAGCATTTATTACCACACGCCCTACTGCAACTGTCACCACTACAAGCAACAAAGACAACCACTATGACAAGCTCCAGCAGAACACAAAGAGACACCTTTTGTAATACTGTGGCAACACCGGTCATGGTTCCAGCTTAGAGGTTTTAAGCCATTATAATGTGGAGGCAGCTTGCCACCGTCACTCGTTTGAGCGAGCGCACAAACTGTTGCTCTGATTCCAGGTTTCTTCTCATACTGGATAGGATAGCCACAACCAATGTAATACATATGCCAATCAGTAGAATAAAACTAACCTGTCACACAATGGTCTGATATTGCACTACTCAAATATTGATGTATTTCAATATAGTGATCCACATCCCAGATAGAAAGTTTTAAAAATGAGTGCATAGAGTGTTATGATTTTTGTGGCCATCCGTAGGATTCACGAGGGAGCACTTTCCAGCGAAGATCCGTTGTGTTAAACAGAGCGCGATCCTCAGTGAAAAACTTTGGTTTCTCCGTGATGTCCCTCATTGTTGGGTATGATCCTTGGTTGTTCCTTGGTCTCCCTTAGTGTTGGGTATGATCCTTTGGTTGTTCCTTGGTGTCCCTTAGTGTTAGGTATGATCCTTTGGTTGTTCCTTGGTGTCCCTTAGTGTTGGATATGACCCTTCGTTGTTCCTTGGTGTCCCTTAGTGTTGAATACGATCCTTGGTTGTCCCTTAGTGCCCCTAGTGTTGGGTATGATCCTTTGCTTGTTCCTTGGTGTCCCTTAGTGTTGGGTATGATCCTTTGGTTGTTGCTAGAGGGAGAATAGCCGTATTCCTACCTTTCCCAACGATATTTTTGCTATGGGAAATTTAAACAGCTCCGTCCAGGATTTGAACTCAGTTCGTCGTGTCCCTTTACTACGACAGTGATCGTTACACCATGCGCCTTTATTATATCTCTATATATTATCATATATGTGCTAGAAGGCGGTGGCTGATGGTCCCAGTGTCCTAGATGTGACCTTAAACTATATCTAATGGTGAAGTTCCAATTTGGAGCTCTGGGTAGTGTAGAATACCCCTTCATTGCCATTGCTCCCAAGTCAACCGTGACCCAGAGTAGTAGTACCTGTTAGGGTCCCATGTATGGGCTAACTAGACCAGAAATGTTTACAAAGATGTGTTTGAAAAAATTGAGTTTGAAAAAAAAATTGAATACCCAACAAGAATGAATAAAACAAAATCTCCTTCAGCATGAAATAACCCAACAAGGGTTGATATGCCGTAAAATATAATCATGAGAAAGAGACTGTTGGGATTGGAGATCAAATGAAGGGTCAAAAGAATCCATACAACAGCATAGTTAAGATCGGCTAGAATACTTAGAAAAGTCTTGGAGACCTGAGTAGACTTGCATCCACTCAGACTCCAGTGAAAGACCATCATCTCGCAAGTAGCCAAATAATGTGACGGTGGTAACAATGATAATAGGAGCTCTTGGAACAGTCTCCTAGAACCTGGTAAACAGACTGGATGAACTGGAAATCGACGAAAGAAACTGAGATCGACTAGAACACTTCGAAGAGTCACTGAAAAGCTGAGGCAAATTGCAGTCATTCGGACTTCAGTGAAAAAACACTGGTTACAATTGGTGAGAAAAACTCGTTAAAAAGAAGATAATAATAATAATAATAATAATAATAATAATAATATCCTGGTCACGGCACCAAATAATAATAATAATAATAATAATAATAATAATAATATTCTGGTCACGGCACCAAATAATAATAATAATAATAATAATAATAATAATAATAATTACAAATGGAAATAGCATCATTGTATCAATTCTTTTCCTCCTTCTCCCCCTTCGCCCCCCACCATTTTATCAAATCTCAATCAAATTCATTTTTGGTTAATTTCACGCGTCACGAAAGACGGTGAAAAGATATGAATTACCAGAACCAAAAAAAAGGGGAAAAAAATAGTAAAAAAGGAAAAAAAAAAAGAAAAAAAGAAAAAAGAAAGAATGAAAAAGAAAGGGGAGACAGGAAGAAGAAGAAAAAAAACAATCATCAAAAAACATTTTAAATTATTTCCGGCCGAACGAAAAAGTTGAAAGAAGAATGTTTCTAATCATTTCCTCGTTTCTCTTGTTTATTATTATTATTATTATTATTATTATTATTATTATTATTTGTAGTAGTAGTAGTAGTAGTAGTAGTAGTAGTCGTGGTGGTAGTAGTATTTGGTTGGTTGGTTGGTTGGTTTCTTTGACGGCATGTCAATCCCTTACGGGTCATTTAATACCAAAAGCCAATTTGGCATCAGTAGTAGCGGGGAGCTGATGGTAGATGTAGTGCTCCACCCCAGACACAAATCTAGCACTAATGAAAAGGGGATAGGCTTTCTCGCTGTCTGTCCGACTGGAACAATAAGACCGCTATAGTAGTAGTAATAGTATTGGTAGTACTAATAGTAGTAGTAATTGTGGTGGTTGCGGTTGTAATAGTATTAAAGATTGTAATAATTCTAGTAGTATTAATAGTAACCTTAATAGTTATGGTAGTAATAGTATAAGTAGTGCTATTAGTATTATTAATAGTATTGATGGTAGTAACAGTAGTAGTAGAAGTAGTATAAATTTAGTAGTAGTTAAGGGCCGGTTTAGCTCAGTCGGTAGAGCGTTCGTCAAGGAATCACAAGGTTACTGGTTCGATACCGGCCCTCGCCAACTCAGCGATTGAGTAGCACAGGGATCTGTGCAGTAAAATGAGGAGCTGATGGTAGGTGTGGCGCTCCACCCCAGACGCTAAAATAATCCCCTGGTCTAGCGTTGGTGAAAAGGGGATAGACTCCCTCGCTGTCTGGCTGATACCGACATTAGGCCGCCCTGACGACTTAGTATTAGTAGTTGTATTTATATTAGTTACAGTACTTGTAGAAATAGTTGTACTAATAATCCTAGTATTTGGTCACTCTGAGTTGTAGTGGTCGTGTTAGTAATAATAGTATTTGTTGGATTATTTAATAAAATTAACAATAACAAAATAATGACAATAATGATAATATTAGTAAAGTTAATAAAAAAAATAAAACAAAAATAAATAAATAAACAAATGTGACTTTAATATTAATTACTGGAACAGTCCACTTTATATCAAAATAGGGGGAGTGCTGGATTATTTTGTATATAAAGTGTGCTACAATGCACCACTTAAACTTATAGACTAGGCGAGGTCACGTGGTTTAAACATCAGCCAACCCACAGCCATAATGTATGGCTGGTTGACTACTTAATCACTGATACTGAGAGACGTCAATTTACAATCATTGACGAAGGACTTGAAATGCTGAGGATCACCAAGGAACAACCAAAGGATTCCTTACCAAGGATTTCCGCTGGACAAGCGCTCTTGATTGCCCAAAGGATGAATCATTTGTTGTAATAGCAGAACTGATGATCTCAGGTGCTTTGGCATTAACCCTTTTAGCCGGGAAAATTTGGCTCAGGACCGCCCTCGGTGGCGGTAGGCTCTCCGTAGCAGACTATACATGTCTAAAGATAGCCTGGCGCTACACCATGAAGCTAAGCGGTCCAGATGAAAGCTGCGGCAACAAAGCACCGGCACATCAACATCTTCAGGGACAGCCTTCACATGCGACATCTGTGGTCGAGAATGTTTTTCAAATACTGGACTTTCATATCACACGAGGTGCTGTAACTTCAGGGGCACAACAACTATATAATAGTCTTCCGAGACTGAAATACCAATAATAATAGCAGACGTAGGGCTACTACTAGTATCATTATTATCATTATTGGCATTTCAGTCTCGGAAGACTATTATATAGTTGTTGTGCCCCTGAAGTTACAGCGCTTCCTGTGACTGTGAAGTCCAATGTTCAAAGAATATACTCGACCACAGATGTCGCATTTGAAGGCTGTCCCTGAAGATGTTGATGTACCGGTGCTTTGTTGCCGCCACTTAGCTTCATGTTGTTGCGCCAGGCTATCTTTAGACATGTATAGTCCGCTACGGAGAGCCTGTCACCACCGAAGGCGGTCCTGAGCCAAATTTTCCCCGGCTGAAAGGGGTAATGCCAAAGCTGTTGACGTGCTGGTGCTTTGTTGCCGCCGCTTTCTTATGGACATCTTGGCTTCATGGTGTTTTTTTGCCAGTGTAGCTTCAGATATGAACAGTTCACTACTAGTAGTAATAGTATTATTAATGGTAGTAATAATAGTAGTTGTATTAGTAGTCGTGGTAGTAATTTAGTATTGGTTGTAATTGAGTAATAGTAGCAGTTGTAATAGTAGTTGCAGTTGTAGTAGAAGTAGTGGTAATAATAGTCGGGTATTTGGTCTTCTCAATACTCCAGGACTCTCCTCAGTATTTCTATTTGTACACATTGGGTTTTCACAGGAGTAGAAAATATTAGGTTTCCGGGGAGATCAAGTGACAACAAGTCTTGCTCGCACTCGAGCCTCCTCTTAATCAACTATGCTATGGTTCTCAAGGGTGATGGCGTGGGCTTGTTTTGATGAGTTCGAGGGATATCCGGGTTGGAGGCGAGGCAAGTTAGCAGAAGCCCCAAACGCCGACACATTGGATATTCTATTTCCGTTTCCGTTGGCTTATTTGTGCAAAACATGATTTTCAGCTTTGATATCTATTTCAACTTAATGGAGAATGTTGTAGTTGTTGTAGTAGAATTCACCCTGGGTGGATTGAGCCGGCTCCATCCATTCAAAGATGGAGAATCATGAGAATAGGAAGCATGCAGGCAGGGACGAAATGGCCAATACCCCTCGGTGCCTTTCCTCTTCACCTCTGGTGGCCCTACCACAGACTTAAGTTCCCGACGACATAACCCTGACACTATCACAAAAAACCCGGCAGTTTATATCTACTAATTTCTAAACCCGTCACAAAGACACTCCGACCGAATTGTGTCGATCCCAGTTCTACAGAGGGTATTGAAAGAGCAGCTGACCGGAGGCTCATGTGGTAGTCACGGAAATAATTCACACCGTGACCAGCATGCTATCCCCGGGACCCAGGATCTTAACACATACGGTCCCGTGCCCGGATTCCCTCCAAAACTAGTCCCGTGCACAGTATCGTATCATATTTAGTACCGTGCCGCCAGGATCATATCATATTTGGTGCCTTGAGACACAGGATTTGCCCTGAGATGTTACCACAGTACATCCGTGCAGGATCGTATTATCATAACCCCTCGGTGCCATTCCTCTTCACCTTTGGGGGCCCTACCACAGACTTAGGTTCCCGACGACATAGCCAGACTATCACATTTACACCACCCTGTTGTGATGAGGAGAGGTTGGACTTTTGATTTGACATGGAATTACACCTTTATAAAATCCTACAATATAGTTTCGGTTATTTCCTATAAGTCTAACATGATCAAAGGGGAACCACTCTTGACTGATAAATTATTTATTCATTTATTGATCTACTGGAAAAGAAGACAAGGTTAGGGTTAGGGTTTAGGGTTAGTTTAATGGGAAAATAAATGAATAGTTTATCAGTCAAGGGTGGTTCCCCTTTGATCATATTAAACTTATAGGAAATAACCATTGTTTCTACCCAGCTATGGGTTAAATAGAAAAACGAGTTGATAAACAAAATTGATTATCCATTAAGAATGAATTTATTTCACAACTTTGTCGACATTAAATGACCCACCGAGGTTGATATGCCGTAAAACAAAACAAACCAAACCAAACCAAACCATTGTTTCTATATGTATTTGGTGTAAGATAACCCAAGAGTCGACATTCATAAAATCCAACCAACCAACCAAGCAGCCAACCAACCTCAAAATTTTAAGTATATCTTTATACCTAGAATTCACTGTAATGTGATGGCTTCATAGTCACATTGTCAAACATTATTTTCTGTTTAACATAAAAGGACCATATGACCCTTAGGCACCCCTTTTGCGAACTCGATTCATGAGGACATTTTTAAAATTTACACCGTCAAAATCCGGTTGTTGGTTAAAGGGTAGGGGTTAGATATAAATCGGTGGGGTTACCGGTTTAGTCGACGAGGATCCAACAGGTAGTATTAGTTTAAGATTGGCCTAGGTATTTGCTCAACATATACAACAATCTTAAGGGAGGGTTTACGCTTTTAATAAGGGTATTAGTCCGGAAGTGAACGTAATAGCGCGACTGGGGTTTGAACTCGCTTACTGTCATTTTGGTGTGTAGCTCGTTAGCCACTAGATCACTAGGACTCCTCATATTAGGTGGTCTCTTTATTCAATGGCATATCAAATTTTACTGGTTATGTAGTGCCAAACACATCCTTGTAAAAGAGGGCCGGTTTAGCTCAGTCGGTCTGGCATTTGGCTAGGAATTACAATTAAAATCCTGGTTCGATACCGACCCTCGCTAATTCAGCCTATGAACTCAACCTATGAGGAGCACAGGGATCTGTGTGGTAAAGTGAGAAGCTGATGGTAGGTGTAGTGCTCTACCTCAGACGCTGAAATAGTCTCCTTGGTCTAGCGCTAGTGAAAAGGGGACAGATTCCCTCGCTGTCTGGCTGATATCGGCATTAGGCCGCCCCGACGGCTTTGCTTTTGTACTTACTTAAACCATAGCAGCACGTTAGGCACTACTCCACGGGGACACCCTATCAGATAAATTTGCTTTCGTTTCTTTGTTTAATGGCATTTCAACCTTTGTGGGGTATTTAATGCCAAAGAACAGAATTATTTAACTCATATCATCACGTTAGCCACTACGTCACGGTGACGGACCCGTGTTAGATATGAATACTTGATACCAAACAACTATGTGCAAAATATTCTTAAAAACAACAATAGAAAAACGTCCAATGAATGTGATTGTCTAATCTGTAGGCATAAAATAGTCCTAGATGGTTTGACATACCATTAAAATCCACCACAACAGTACAAATTGGAGATGATGTTGATGTTGCTTCATTTTTGTATGTGTTGTAGACTGACTGCATTTCTGCAGAGGGGTCGGATACCCACCCCATGGAGCCACCTGTTGGTCATGGGTGGTGACCTGTAATGCATGAAGAAAGGATTGTGTTGGCTGAGTAGTTCATGATTCCATGACATGCAATACTCCACTTCTGCCCTTAGCTTGACTAAACGGGCGGTCGGAGAGGCCAGCCTGATTAATTGGCTGGTCATGTCAAGTTCTAGTACCTATATGACTGTCCCAAAATTTCTCTTATGGCAAACAGCCACTCCTTTTTATCATATATATATATATATATATATATATATATATATATATATATATATATGAATTTAACATTTTGAAAAAACAATTAGTAATTATTATCTGCTGACAGAATCTGTTTCGACACCTTAGTAGAAGGGTCATCATCAACGAGCAAAAAATATGAAAGAAAGAAGGGATAAAAAACCGTTGGAAGAGAATAGGGGGTACAAACACACGCTGGAATGCTTGAATTTTTTAAAATGCGCATACTGTTTCAAAAATAAAATAAATTTTATTTTTAAAAATCAGAAGAATTTTTAATCCAAAAATAAACTCAAAAAGAGTTTGGTGTAAATATATAAAAAAGTGTAAGAGATTCTCAAAAATGTTCAAAATATAATCCAGCTATTAAGTTGTTTACATGTCCACAGCACAATTGAAAGAAGATGTTAAGTTTCAAAAAGTTTGTGGTGTAGGTAAATTTTTTTTTGTAGTGTTCGTAGAATAATCTTCGGAGGTGTAAAAATCCGTATATTTTGTTTTTTCATGAGACAAATGTGTAAATAAATGGAAATTAATCCGACAGAATGAATTTAACATTTTGAAAAAACAATTAGTAATTATTATCTGCTGACAGAATCTGTTTCGACACCTTAGTAGAAGGGTCATCATCAACGAGCAAAAAATATGAAAGAAAGGAGGGATAAAAAACCGTTGGAAGAGAATAGGGGGTACAAACACATGCTATATATATATATATATATATATATATATATATATATATATATATATATATATATATATATATATATATATATATATATATATATATATATATATATATATATATATATATATATATATATATATATATATATATATATATATATATATATATATATATATATATATATATATATATATGGGCTAGTGGTTAGAGTCGTGGAAAATAGACTTGTCGATTCGAGTTCAGTTCCTAAACGAAGCTGTTGGCATTTCACATAGCGCTAATACCCTTGGGAAAGGTATGAATCCATATATTCTCCCTCCAGCTATGGGTCAAATAGTAGGGCAGACTGGGCCCTTCAGCCTTGGGTAGGTAATCAGTCTAGGAGAGGGATAACTCTGAATTCAAAATTCCTGAGGTCGGTCGTTGATTAGGTTTGTGGCATTATTTAATGCACCAATTCTTTCCTATCGACTGTACCAAAAAGTGTGGAATGGTCCAACACAAGCCTTCACCACTATAAACAAATCACTGTGTTGGTAGTTCATCGAATGAACACTCATGCGTCGAAAATCGACGAGAGAGTCCATTTATATATATATATATATATATATATATATATATATATATATATATATATATATATATATACCAGACCATCCACATGAGCAGAAATCTGTTGTATCGTTGAGGTGGCAAAAGGAATACACAGAGAATACAGGATGTATGAATATATATTATTCAACACTTAACATAGAACAAAGAAGTAGTACACATCACAAGACAAACGTACAAATAAGGAGGTTCAAATGGTTGGAGTTGACGCAGTAATTTCGTTCGAATAATCTCCGACCTCAGTCACTGCTGCGTCGACTCTTAAATGCTTCTGGGTCAGTCCATCTTGTAGGGGTGTTCACTCCTCTACAACAGTATGATACCAGTTATTTACGTAGGGAAGTTGATAAAGCAGCAGTGAAAGAGTTAGGGAATGTTGCTCAGAGATTTCTTTAGAGTGAAACGAAATTTTTTACCCCTTACTTAACTTCCTGGCTGGTTGGTTGGTTGGTTGGATTTTACGACATCTCCACCCTTGTTGGGTAATTTTATGCCCAAGACATAATGTCGAAGGAAAGAGGGAAAGAAAGAAGAGAGAAAGAACGAGATAGAATAAGTAGATAGATAGATAGATAGATAGATAGAGAGAGAGAGAGAGAGAGAGAGAGAGAGAGAGAGAGAGAAAGAGAGAGACTGGGGTCAACAGATTTATTCAAAATAAATAGTAAAAATACGAAAAGAAGAAAGAAAGAGAGACAGATAGGGAGAGATAGAGAGAGGAAGGAAAGAAAAGAGAAGAGAGAGAGAGAGAGAAATAGAGAGAGAGAGAGAGATAGAGAGAGAGAGAGAGACAGATAGGGAGAGATAGAGAGAGAAGGAAAGAAAGAGAAAGAGAAAGAGAGAGAGAGAGAGAGAGAGAGAGAGAGAGATAGAGAGAGAGAAGGAACGAGAGATATAGAGGGAGAGAGAGAGAGAGAGAGAATGAGGTCAGTAGATTTATTTACTTATGAAGAAAATTACGAAATGAAAGAAGGAAAGAAAAAAAAAAAGAGAATTCTAAATCAAAGAAATAAAAACGTCCAAATCTTTTGAGAGAACCATTCTAAGACAGGCATTTGATTCCAAACTCTTTTCTCAAAGACTTCACCAAAGATTCTAAGAATTGTTTGTTTATTTGTTTTTTTTTTCTCTCTTCCTCTTCTTCTTCTTTTACTTCTTCTTCTTTTCTTCTTTCTTTCTTTTTCTTTTTTGATTTCCTTCTTTATTTTCCCGCCTTTTCTGAAAAGGTTCATTAGTGAATAGTTTGTTTAATTATCAAATGCTTTAATGAGAAGAGATTAATTAAAATGGACGTCTTTTGATTTGTTTTCTATTCACGAACCAAAATCACCAATGGTCTCATCAGTGCCATGTTATTTTGCACTCCGTGTTCTCATTTCGAAAAATCATGTTTCGATCAATGCACTTGGTCATCGTCAGATTTTTTTTGTTATATTTTATTTTGCTTTTCATTCTATTTTATATTATTTTAATTATTATTTTGGGTTGCATTATTGATGATGACGTGTTTGGTAGATTAGATAGTTGAATGTTTCACTGTCTAATTCACTGGTTCGTGCCCAGATAAATCTTAGTATTTACATGTAGTATTTTATATGTACTTTTTTCCATATGGACTTATTCCTTATTAAACCAACTAAGGTTTGGTTTGTTAGTTTGTTTACTTTGCGAAAATTATGTTTCGATCAATGCACTTAGTCATCGTCATTTTTTTTTTTGTTATGTTTTATTCTATTTTTCATTTTATTTTATTTCATCATTATTATTATTATTTTGCGTTGCATTATTGATGATGACGTGTTTGGTAGATAAGATAGTTGAATATTTCACTGTCTAATTCACTGGTTCGAGCCCAGATAAATGTTGATATTTTCAATGCCGATTTTACCTGATTTTACGACTGGAAAAACCACCGTACCGTAGATTTATACGTACATTTTCCATATGGATATATTCCTTATTAAACTAAGGTTTGGTTTCTTTGTTTGTCCACTTTGCAAAAATCATGTTTCAATCAATGCACTTGGTCATCGTCAGTTTTTTTAATGTTTTATTTTATTTTTCATGTAATGTTATGACGCTAAATCTGTGTTAAAAAAATTACATGAACACGCTTCACGTCATATAAACGTTAAACAAGTCACAGTTAAAAAAAAACAAAAACAAAAAAACAACTTTAGCATTATAACATTCCATCGCGTGAAAACGCTTCACGTTCATATAAACGCTAAAAAACTACTGGTTTTTAAAATCTCAACCATTTGACTCATCTGAAGATTGCGTAAGCATGAAACTTATGGTTATGAGTTTATAACATCCAATATCATTATTATTGATTGTAAATCTGCTCTGCTTTATTAGCATTGAGCACCTTTTTATACCAATACTTTTCTTTTCAGATGTAAAGAGGAAAATCGAAGTAATAGAATGAAAGAGGTTCATATATGAACATAAAATACAAAATATAAGTAAAGAGCGCATAGATATAAGTGTAAGAATATATATAGCAAAGTATGGAAAAACATGCTTTAATAAATGATACACACTAGATACCCAAGAAAGATAAGAGGCTAGTAACCGTAATAAAATAAACTCAGATACCCCACCCGTGAGAAAAAGACATACCTTCCCTGCTTCCCACTTAACCCAATTAGAGCGAAACGACATCTAGACCATAAATTAAAATCCTGTTGGTCAGTCAAAATAAACTTAGGAATTTACCAAGAGACTAGCAGACAATTTAATAAAAAACAAAAAAAAAACCGCCAACAAAAAAAAAAAAAAAAAAAAATTCCCACAATAAAAAAGACACTTGAAAGAAAGAATGCAATATGACCACCCCTGAATGAGGGAGGTGAAATGTATGAATATAAATGAGTTTGGCCATGTGCCTGTCTAAATAAAATATATCAGTGGTCTGAAGAAGCTCGTGAGCATACTCGCGAGTGGAAATGGTCCATAACCACGATACCCATGATATTTAAGGCCTTTTTATTCCCAAATAACTTTGCTCTGTTTACATTAATTAAACATTGAGCTCTCATACGGAACCTGAACTCTACAAACTACGGGTAGAGAATTAGGACCCACCTAGAAACACCTTGTACCAGAAACTTGGTACCGGCCACCAAAGTATATATATATAATATATAATATATATATATATATATATATATATATATATATAAGCGTATTTGTATAAATTTATATTAATTTCTATATCTATGTAAACGTTTGTGTGTGCTTGTGTATGTGTTTATTTCGTGGTTTGCAGGGATAAATAAAACATCCACACGTCTTTGTGTGTACGTGTATATGTCATCGAATGCGCATGTCTTGTTTTTGTAAGAAGCTAGGCGGTGTAAAATTAAATCAAATTAAAAGTCATATGGTAGGGTGTGTGTGTATACGTAAGGGGGGGGGGTGGCGTACAAGTATTAAAAAAACAAGATGGAGTCATAAATAGTTGCCATTGGCGCGATTAAGAAAAACAATTAATTATGGGGTTGTCGTTTGGTTTTCTGATTTTTGGCTTTCGTTGTTAACACTCGACACCGCCATGTTACCCGTCAGCTGTCTGTTCGGATGCGTCCGTCCATGTTTTAGGAATTCGAACCAATTGGCCGACGGAGAAAATCTCGCGTAGAACGAGAGGTGGCGCGAGACTGTTGAGAAAAAAATAAATGAATGAAAATAGAAATGAAAAAACATAAAAAAACAAACAGAATCCGATAGATAGATATATAGCTAGAAAGAAAATCATAATATATATATATATATATATATATATATATATATATAATATATATATATAATAGATATAATATACTAGGATAGGATAGGTAGGTAGGTAAGGACAGACTCAGATAGATAGATAGATAGATAGATAGAAACAGAGAGATAGATGAATAGATAGACAGACAGACAGACAGACAGATAGATAGATAGATAGATAGATAGATAGATAGACAATCATATAGATAGATAAGGATAAGGACTCGGATAGACAGATAAGATAGATAGATAATAGATAGATAGATAGATAGATAGATAGATAGATAGAAACAGACTCAGATAGAAGAACAGACAGACAGATAGATAGATAGACTGATAGATAGAAACAGACTCGGGATCGATAGACAGATAAATAGATAGATATGATAGGAAGATAGAACAAATTTCAGACTCATTAATATGAAAAAATAAAAATAGATAGACTGCGATAGATATGAAAATACCGAGATAGATTGATAGATAAACACTTATACAGATAGATAGATAGATAGATAGATAGATAGATAGATCTAAACAGACTAAGATAGATAGATAGATAGATAGATAGATCTGAAACAGACTAATATAGATAGATAGATCTGAACAGACTAAGGCAGGAGAGAGAGAGAGAGAGAGAGAGAGAGAGAGAGAGAGAGAGAGAGAGAGAGAGAGAGAGAGAGAGAGAGAGAGAGAGAGAGAGACTAAGATAGATAGATAGATTGATAGATCTGAACAGACTAAAATAGATAAATAGATAGATAGATCTGAACAGATTAAGAGTGAGATAGAGAGATAGATAGATAGATCTGAACAGATTAAGAGATAGATAGATAGATAGATAGATAGATAGAACTGAACAGATTAAGAGAGATAGATAGATAGATAGATCTGAACAAACTAAGATAGATAGATAGATAGATAGATAGATAGATCTGAACACACTAAGATAGATAGATAGATAGAGATAGATAGATAGATCTGAACACACTAAGATAGTGGATAATAGATAGATAGATAGATAGATAGATAGATAGATCTGAACACCTAAGATAGATAGATAGATAGATAGATAGATAGATAGATAGATGAACAGACTAAGATAGATGGATAGAAACAACCAGAGATAGATAGATAGATATCCAATCTATTTCCTAATAATTAAATTCCTATTTCGATAGATATATATAAGACACACTGATAGATAGATAGATAGATAGAAAGAAAGAAAGAAAGAAACAGTCGGATAGATAGATAGATTTACAGAGAACCAGACATAATGATAGGAAGATATATAGAGATAGATATAAACTGATAGATAGATAAAAAATCAGATAGATAGATAGATAGATAGATAGATAGATATCCAATCTATTTCCTAATGATTGAATTCCTATCTATTCAAATACTTTTGACACCGTCCTTCTATCTCTAAGACTAAGATAGATAGATAGATAGATAGATAGATAGATCTGAACAGATTAAGAGTGAGATAGATAGATAGATAGATAGATAGATAGATAGATAGATAGATCTGAACAGATTAAGAGATAGATAGATAGATAGATAGATAGATAGATAAGAAGATAGATAGATAGATAGATAGAGATAGATAGATAGATAGATAGATGAATAGATAGATAGATAGATGATAAGACTGAAAGATAATAGATAGATAGATAGAAGATAGATAGAGAAGAAAGAACAGCCAATAGATAGATAGATAGATAGATAGAAGAAAGAAGAAAGAAAGAAAGAGTCCGATAGATTGATAGATAGATAGATAGATATCCATCTATTTCCTAATAATTAAATTCCTATCTATTCCATACTTTTGACACGTCCTTCTATTCTAAAGCTAAGATAGATAGATAGAGATAGATAGATAGATAGATATGAACAGATTAGAGTGAGATAGAGATGATAGATAGATAAATCTGAACAGATTAAGAGATAGATAGGATAGATAGATAGATAAGAAGACATACTGATAGATAGATAGATAGATAGAAAGAAAGAAAGAAACAGTCTGATAGATAGATAGATAGATAGATAGATAGATAGAAAGAAAGAAAGAAAGAAAGAAAGAAAGAAACAGTCCGATAGATAGATAGATAGATAGATAGATATCCAATCTATTTCCTAATGATGAAATTCTATCTATTCCCTTAACTTTTGACACTGTCCTTTATCGTCAAAATAAAATAGTAATGCTACGTCATTTAGATAGATAGATAGATATGATAGATAGATAAGAAGTACTGATAGATAGTAGATAGATAGATAGATAGATAGATAGATTTTATTTCTAATGATGAAATTCCCTATATCTCGTCAAAATAAAAATCAGTAATGCTACGTCATTAAAGATAGATAGTAGATAGATAGATAGATAGATAGAATAAGAAGACATACTGATAGATGATAGATAGATAGATAGATAGATAGATATCCAATTTTTTCCTAATGATGAAATTCCTATCTATTCCCTTAACTTTTGACACCGCACTGTCTTCTATCTCGTCAAATAAAAATCAGTAATGCTACGTCATTAATAGATAGATAGATAGATAGATAGATAGATAAGAAGACATACTGATAGATGATAGATAGATAGATAGATAGATAGATAGATAGATATCCAATTATTTCCTAATGATGAAATTCCTATCTATTCCCTTAACTTTTGACACTGTCCTTCTATCTCGTCAAAATAAAAATCAGTAATGCTACGTCATTAAAGATAGATTAGATAGATAGATAGGATAGATAGATAAGAAGACATACTGTAGACCGACAGACAGATAGATAGATAGATATGACATCTATAGATAGTAAGGATAAGGACTCGGATAGAATGATAAATGAATAGATAGATAGATAGATAGATAGAACAAGACTCAGATAGAAGAACAGACAGACAGATAGATAGATAGACTGATAGATAGAACAGACTCGGGATCGATGACAGATAAATACGATAGATCATGATAGGAAGATAGAATCAAATTTCAGACTCATCTAATATGAAAAATAAAAATAGATAGACTTGCAGCCGCGATAGATAGAAATACCGGGGGATAGATGATAGATAAACACTTTATAACAGATAGATAGATAGATAGATAGATAGATAGATAGCTAGATAGATCTAAACAGAACTAAGATAGATAAGATAGATAGATAAGATAGATCTGAACAGCTAATCAGATAGGATAGATAGATACGATCGAACAGACTAATATAGATACTGATAGATAATAGATAGATAG
>CM042159.1:93802089-93805363 GCA_023376005.1 Doryteuthis pealeii | reverse complement strand
AAAAAAAAAAAAAAAAAAAATAAAAGGAAATAAGGAAGAAAAAGAAAAAAAAAGAAGAAAGAAAGAAGCAACGAATGAAGAGAGAAAGATGAAGATAAACAGAAAGAAGAAAGAAGAAAAGAAGAAGAAGAAGAATGCAAAAAAGAAAAATAAGGAGATAAAAGGGAAAAAAAGAAAAGATAGAAGAAAGAAAGATAGAAAGAAAAGAGGGAAAAAATGAATATGAAAGACAAAAAGTAGGTAACATTAGAAAGATAAAAAGAAGGAAAATAAGGAGGGAAAAAAGAAAGAACGAAATAGAGAAAGGAAAGAGAGAAAAAACAAAAAGAAAGTGAAAATAGATAAGGAAGATGAAAAATAAGGAAAAGAAGATAAAACAAACATTAAGGAGAAAGAGAAAGAATTAAAGAGAGAAGGAAAGCAAGAAAAAAAGGAAGGAAAAAAATAGAAGGAAGAAATAAGAATAAAATCAAGCCAGATAAGAAGAATTCAAGTAAGAAGGAAATCATACAAGAAAGAAAGATAAGAAAGAAAGAAACGGAAGAATTAAGCCAGATTGAAAGAATTAAAGAAAGAAAGAAAGAGAAAGGGTGGAAGGAAGAAAGAAAGAAAGAAAGGATGGAAGGAAGGAAGGAAGAAAGAAAAAGAAAGAATGAAAGGAAGGAAGGAAGAAAAGAAAGAAAGAAAGAAAGGAAAAAGAAAGAAAAGGAAGGAAGGAAGAAGAAAGAAGAAAGAAAGAAAAAGAAAGAAGGAAGAAGGAAGAAAGAAAGAAAAAGAAAGAAAGAGAGAAGGAAGAAAAAGGAAAGAAAGAAGAAAGAAGGAAGAAGAAAGGGTGGGAAGGAAGAAAAGAAAGAAAGAAAGAAAGAAAGGAAAGAAAGAAAGAAAGAAAGAAAAGAAAGGAAAGGATGGAAGAAGAAAGAAATAAAGAAAAGAAGGAAGAAAGAAAAGAAAGGAAGGAAGAAAGGAAAGGAAGGAAAAGAAAGAAAGAAAGAAAGAAAGAAAAAAAGAAAGAAGAAAAGAAAAGAGAACCAAGCAGGTAAGGAATAATTAAGAAAAGAATGAAGGTAAGATGGAAGGAAAGAAAGAAAGAAAGAAAAAATCAGGCCAGATAGGAAGAATTAAAATAAGAAGGAAAGCAAGAAAGTAAGAAAGAAAAAAAAAGAAAGGAAGAAAGATAGAAAGAAAGAAGTAATAAAAGTAAGATAGATAAGAATAATTAGAGAAAGAAGGAATGCAAACGAATATGAACGAAAGCGATACACTTTAACTGTAATAGGAAAAACGGATAAAACAAAAAATAAATAAAAAAATAGTTGTTTTTAATAACAAGAAGGCGTAAACAAATTTAGATTCTAGTTTATTAAAATACGATAAAAAGAAACAGAAATAAATAAATTAAATGAAAAACACGAAAGGAAATGAAATTAAATAAACAGAAAAACAAAAAAACAAAAATTGTCTTATTGTAATTTTTTGGATGAAAGATATCTGGCTAGTCTTAAAAAAAAAACACGACTAGTATTGTGTCCATAAGCAAATTTAGTTGTCTTTCGCCAACCATCTTCATCTATTGGCCAGACCCCAACCTGAAAAAATATTAATTATTTCACTGGGGCAAACATAATATATCGGAACCTGACCGACTACTTTTCTATGTCGTTTCATTGTCTTCGGGCAGACACCAACTGTTTGCAATGTACGCATCAAGAGAAAATAGAAAATATGTACGAAATAAATGAATAATCAAATAAACGAACAATAAATGATAATAATCAAATATATTTTCAAATAAAATATACAAGAAGAAAAGACACAAAAAACTTGAAATAAAACAACAAATAAAATTTACTTAAAGATATTTAAACAAAGAAAATCTTTTCCAGTTCTTTGTAAGTCGGAAACTTCACAAAAAGTTAGCGAATAATATTAAAGTAGAACAATTTCTGTCTGTATCTAGGAGTGGTAGTATATGTTAGTGTCCCATCTATAGGTTAAATTGATCCAATAATAAGTTTTAAAAAATTAGTAAAAACAATTCCTGTCTGTACTTAGGAGTGGTAGTATATGTTAGTGTCCCATCTATAGGTTAAATTGATCCAATAATGAGTTTAGAAAAAATGAGTAAAAAACAATTCCTGTCTGTACTTAGGAGTGGTAGTATATGTTAGTGTCCCATCTATAGGTTAAATTCATCCAATAATGAGTAAAAGAAAATGAGTAAAAACAATTCCTGTCTGAATATATATATATATATATATATATATATATATATACTTTGGTGGTATAAGGGTGATTCTAAGCTGGTCCTTTTCTCTAACAGTATGTTGCTGTAGAATTCAGGTCCCATATGAGAGCTCAATGTTTAATTTTAATAAACAGAGCCAATTAATTTGTGAATAAAAAAGGTCTTACATACTGGGGGTATCGTGATTATGGACCATTTCCACTGGTGGGTATCTGAGGCCCACTGAGTTTCGTCCGATCACTTCAGTTTGAATAAAGAAGTGACATGACAAAACTCGGTGAGCCTCAGATAC
The DNA here is from genome assembly GCA_023376005.1 of Doryteuthis pealeii. Lineage (NCBI taxonomy): Eukaryota > Metazoa > Mollusca > Cephalopoda > Myopsida > Loliginidae > Doryteuthis > Doryteuthis pealeii. Next base: position 93,802,826 of record CM042159.1, on the reverse strand, counting down.
CAACGAGTTGAAATAGTCCATAATGATGATACACCCGGTATTTGAGACCTTTTATTCCCATATATATATATATATATATATATATATATATATATAATATATATATAGAGAGAGAGAGAGAGAGAGAGAGAGAGATAGATAGATAGATAGATAAAATGAAATGATAAAACACATGATGTTTAATTGAATTTATTTTTACAATTTTTGCATAGCTATTATTGCCAATATTTCGATTTCATCAACAAATCTTCATCAGAGTATGATGATAGGAAGACAATTGTGACCGTTTTAAGATGTGATCGTTTTCTATCGGATTCTTCAAGAAAGAATCAGACAATGTTTCAATAGAGAATTATCTATCTATCTATCTATCTATCTATAAAAGAGAGAGAGAGAGAGAGAGAGAGAGAAGAGAGAGAGAGAGAGAAAGAGAGAGAGAGAGAGAGAGAGAGAGAGAGAGAGAGAAGAGAAAGAGAGTGAGAGAGAGACAGACAGAGATAGTTAGGTAGATAGATATGAATAGAATTAGATAGATCTATATTTACCAACCCATTCGCACAAGTAGGATGTGACCCAAAATGAATTTCTTAAGTGGGATTTAACAGGTTTGAATTCAGAGTTCCCTTCTAGACTGATAGCCTAACTAAGGTTAAAACTCCCAGTCTGACCATCTATTTACCCGTAGCTGAAGGGGAATCGTTAGATTCATACCTTTCCCAAGCGTATTGGGCCTATAT
>CM042159.1:93787089-93799589 GCA_023376005.1 Doryteuthis pealeii | reverse complement strand
TTGATTTTGGTCACAAAATCGTTGATTTAAGGAATTCATTTTTGAAGTCAATGGTTGTTCCTGTAAGGATGGTTTTTAAAGTTCAACATACTTTGGATACAAATAACTCCGACAAAGGTTAATAGACAAAACATTTAATACATACAGCACATGGATAACAGTAGAATACAACGTTCATAGTAAAGAGTACATATAAAAAGAGGTACACAAATAAAGATAGACACATTCATGAATGATACAGATATACAATAAAAGGCACAGACATGAGACTAGGAATAGTCCATGCTGTGAGGACTTACAGTAATGTAAGGGGGCGGAGCCCACGAGAGGTTTAGATAGAATCTACCCCATGTGGCTCGTAGTTGCTGAAACTATAAAGAGAGAGCGAAAGTGTTTGAAACCGGTGCTTAAATACTGGTGCCCTAGCGGGCATCATCAAACTAAAAAGGGCAGACAACTCCACCAGGCAAATGCAAACAAACGCTACATTCCTATTATATTTGAATTTGAAGCTTCCAAAATTATTATTACTGTATAGGTCAACACCTATTTTTCTTTGCTTTAAGATCAAGTGTTTATAATTATACACGAGTTGATAAGGTAACCTGAATTTACTTTAACCACGATTTGAATAGCTCTCATGGTATGTTTAAAACGTGTTGAGTCATTACAACCGTAGCATTATTTACGATTCGATTGGCAAAGAGTGGTAACTCTTTAGTCTTTATTTCCGTTCTGTTGGTTTCGAAAAAAAACGATGTATCACTCGGCAATAATTACTGCAACAAATAGTATATTATTATTATTATTATTATTATTATTATTATTTGCTCCTTTTGCGTTTTCACATCAGCATTAGCTGATGGTCTTTCACTGGAGTCTGAGTGACAGCAAGTTTCCTCAGATCTCCAGGACTCTTCTGAGTATTCTGGCAGATTGCAGCAGTGCAGTGTTTTGAATGGTTTCAATCCTTCCTCTGATTTCCAAACATTCCAAACCCTTTTCTAATCCTTTTGGGACTGTTCCAAGTGTACCAACTACAATTGGTATTACTTTCACTTTCATATTCCATAACTTTTTCAGTTCTCTGGCAAGGTCCAGATATTTGTCCATTTTTTCATTTTCCTTTAGCTTCACCCTGTGATCTGCTGGCACTGCAAAATCCACCAGTTGACAAGTTCTTTCTTTTTTGTTTATCAACACTAGGTCTGGTCTTCTTGCTGGGATAAGGTGATCCGTTTTTATCTCAAAGTCCCAGAGAATTTTATGCGTTTCGTTCTCAAGAACAGATTCTGGTTTATGAATATACCATTTTATTGTATGGTCAAAATTTAATTTTTTGCATAATTCCCAGTGGATCACCTTCCCAACCCAGTCGTGTCTAGTTTTGTATTCTCGTTGTGCTAGTTTGCTACATTCGCAGAGTATATGGTTTACAGTCTCATCTCTATTACCGCAAAGTATTATTATTATTATTATTATTATATTATTATTACCAAATTTATTTCCAAGTTATAAGAATTTTTATCACATAAAAAAAAATCATCGCAAAAAATTACGTAAAAACTCACCGACAACAATTGCAGTCATTAAAACTTGGGAATTTGCTCACGGAGTCGGCCTGATTTCAAAATAGTATGATGTGTTGGGCTACGGGCGATAGGTGTAAATGTAACATACTCATACACTGATATAAGCATTTATATTTAGAGAAAATAAAATGTATATCCCAATAAATAAACCTCAATGGTGAGCGGTGGAACAGGGTTAAAGTATGTATACCCAATTTGTCGAAAAAAAAATCGTCTTTTTACAAAACAACTTTAACCACCAAAAATTGTCTGTATTTATGTCTCTGTCAGTCAGTCAGTCTGTCTGTCTGTCCTTGTCTGTCCGTGTGTCTGTCCCTGTCTATCCGTCTGTCCTTGTTAGTCTATTTTTCTCTGTCTCTGTCTTTTCTGTTCTTATCTATCATTTAAAAATATCCTTCTAAATCGTAACAGACTTAAACATATCCGCGCAAATTACTATCAAGCTAGAAAGCTGAAAGACATCTTCAAGAATACAAACCCTGAAAACATTTTAAATTTTATTAAAAAAAAGCAACCTTTTCAACAAAATATAACAGAACATAACCAATTATCTCCATAGAACCACTACCTTAAAGTCTGAAATCTGTTGTATTTCTTCTTTGTGGAATTATTAACAGAAAATACAAACTGTTGATTTTAAATGAGGTTTTATTTTGGTTTGAGAAAAATTCTGCTTTTACATCAAGTTGTATTAAGCTGGGTGTGTAACCTCTTAAACCGTCGTGTGGATCCAGGAGCTGATGGCTGAGCTGAAGTTTACCGGGGACTGTCGTGGAAAGCTTGTCTCTCCCTTCTGGGTTCTAGTCGTCAACTCCTTCTTCCACGTGTCCCTTTCAGAGACCTTTACAATTACTACTACCTCTACCTCCTATTATTATCTACCTCTTACTGCTACCTCTTCTATTCCCATCTAAAAGAAACGGTCCTTATTTTACCGCCCAAATTTAAATTCTTGGTGCCAGTGTGTCTATATTTTTCTATTTTTAGAACACTAGCCAAACGCCATTGTTTCGACCATTACACATCCAAAATAACCTTTTTGGCATTAAATGACCCACAGAGGTTGATATGCCGTTAAACAAAACTCAAAACTCAAACTCAAACTTAAAAACGAAAGATCAACGACTTATTTAAATACATGAAAGGTTTTGTACAATAAGTCCATTCACCAAACAGAATTACAAGAAAGTGGAATATTATGTTTTTTTTTCCAGGTCATACAACTGGGAGGAAGAATTTTTACAGCGAGTTAAAAATATAATATTTTGCTTCGGACAGCATAGAATTCGTGATATAATTTTTTTCATACAAAATTTTAACATAAAATCAAATCTTATTTGAAAATTTTTCAAATGTTATTATGTTTTTAATCCGATGATTTAATGAGAGAGATGAAAAAGAAACAACATTTACATCTAAAAACCGACCTAATTATCATTATGCTCTGATGATGATTTTTTATAAATCGAAATATTTGCCATGAAAATGATATAAAAATTTTAACAAGGTTGTGTGTTTTCATACACTTCTATCTATCTATCTATCTATCTATCTATCTATATATATTATATATAATATATATATATATATTATATATATATATATACCGAATTAAGATTATGACATTTACAATCATTTTTGAAACTGCATTAAGATCAGTAAAATGATATCAGTGTGTGTGTGTGTGTGTGTATGAGAGAGAGAGAGAGAGAGAGAGAGAGAAGAGAGAGAGAGAGAGAGAGAGATCGGGAGAGAGAGCGACAAAGGAGAGAGAGAGAGAGAGAGAGAGAGAGATCGGGATATATATATATATATATAATATATATATATAGATAGATAGAGAGAGGGAGAGAGAGGGGAGACGTAGAAACAATATCACGCGAGAAAACAACTGTACGGCAACCTTCCCCCTATCACACAAACCATCCGTGTAAGACGAACAAGACATGCTGGGCCCTTCTGGAGAAGGAGGGATGAACTCATAAGCGACGTTCTGTAGAAACCAGCATATGGGCACGCCAGTGTAGGTCGTTCTACAAATATGTACATTGACCAGCTCTGTGCGGATACAGGATGATGCGCAGAGGATCTCCCGAGGGTAACGAATGATAGGGACGGTTGGCGAAATATTGTCATGGATATCTGTGCTGCTAGCACGACATAATGATGATGATGATGATGACATCGTAGTAAGCTAGTTCAAACACTATTCTTGTTATTACATTAACTTTCGGACAAATACTCATAGGAATGGTATTAACCGCCTCACCCCCAGCTATAGGTTAAATATTACTGATACTGTTCTTCTACAAGGATAGCTTTGTCATTAAACAAATAAACCAAACCAAACCATATCTATCTAGATTCAATTCCATTCAGACGATTTCTTAGTTCTGCTACAAATCTCATATACTGATGGGGGTACCGTCGTTTTTGGACGGTTAGTGTTGAAAAAGATTTGAGTTCAGGGTTTTTGAATTCGGGTCTGAGCCGTTAGAGTGATTGACGCGAGATAAACTACGATTTCCAGTTACGACGCAACTGCGAGAAAGGCTTTAGTTTAGATTTAGTCGACCGCTGGAGTTTATGATAAAAAAAACAGGTCGGCTCGGCTCCCGTATGCAGTAAATAAATCCTAAGTTTAAATTTGATAAAAAATAGGATCACAAAAACTATATGTCTTGAGTTTGTCTCTAAAATCTAAGACAACCTCTACATATATTAAGACACTGGAACTTTGAAGAAGCCATGAATAAAACCAGAGTATAAGTTATAAGTTATAAGTTATATAATATATATATATATATATATATATATATATATATATATATAAAGTAAGTAAAGTCGTCAGGGCGGCCTAATGTCGGTATCAGCCAATCAACGAGGGAGTCTATCCCCTTTTCACTAGCGCTAGACCAAGAGATTATCTTAGCGTCTGAGGTGGAGCGCCACACCTACCACCAGCTCCTTACTTTACCTCACATATCCCAGTGCTACTCATACGCTGAGTTGGCAAGGGCCGGTATCGAACCAGGAACCTTGTGATTCCTAGCCGAACGCTCTACCGACTGAGCTCCGGTTTAGCTCAGTCGGTAGACTGTTCGGCTAGGAATCACAAAGTTCCTGGTTCGATACCGGCCCTCGCCAACTCAGCGTATGAGTAGCACTGGGATATGTGATGGTAGGTGTGGTGCTCCACCTCAGACGCAAAAAACAATCTCCTTGGTCTAGCGCTATTGAAAAGGGGATAGACTCCCTCGCTGATTGGCTGATACCAACATTAGGCCGCCCTGACGACTTATATAAGTAGTATTGTTATCTATTGATGGGGGTACTGTCGCTTTTGGGCGGTTAGTGTAGAAACAGATTTGAGTTCAGGGTTGTTGAATTCAGGTCTGAGCCGTTAGAGTGATTGACGCGAGATAACCTTAGTGTAAACTTACATTTCCCGTTATGAAACTGTGAGAAAGGTTTTTAGTTTAGAGCCAGTCAGCTGCAAGCCCTTATGATGAAAGGACAGCTTGGCTTGACACCCACATGCGCTTGAGAAAATTCTAAGATTTAAGGTTGGAATAAAATATGATCACGAAAAAAGTATACGCCTTGAGTTTGTCCCTAAAAGCTATGACAACGTTGGCATATCTTGATAAACAGAAAACCTTACAAGATCAGTCAACAGAAGACCGATAGAAGAAATACAGAATGTAGAATGCCAGCCCAGCTACACACAAGAAACAGTGTAACGTTGTAACGATCGTTTTCTTACTTTTTCTTACACTTCGGCTATCTAGCAGGTAGTATGAAATCCTGGTCAGCAAATATATCCCCTTTTACTCTCTTTCTCCCCTTCCCCGCATACATACCATACATGAATCCACCCTGTCGGTGGGGCGTTAGAATGCACCGACTGCACCTCTGCAGAGGTGTAAGACTCCTTCAATGGGGCTACCTGTTGGCCGTGGGTGGCGACCCGTGATGCTTAAGGATAGAACCCAGGTGGCTGAGCAGTCCATGACTTGCAATACTCCACTTTGGGCCTTACTTAGGCTAGACGAGCGGTCGGAGAGACCCTCTCCGATCAATCGGCTGGCCATGTCAAGCCGTAGCACCTATATGATTGCCTCAACCCTATTTTCCTTATGGCAAGCCCTTTTTATCATATGGGTGCTAGAAGGCGGTGACTGAGGGTCTACATGTCCTGGGAATGACGTTAAACTCTATCTGATGGTGAAGATCCAGTTTCTCGAGGTTTGGGTAATGTGGAGCACCCCTTTATCACTATTGCTCCCTGGCCCACTCTGACCCGGAGTGGTAGTACCTGTTAAGGTCCTATCTATGGGTTAAATAGAAAAATGTATTTATAAAAAAAGTTTTATTATCCATTAAGAATTGAATTTATTTCAAAACTTTATCGGCATTAGATAACCCACTGAGGTTGATATGCCGTAAAACCAAACCAAACATACATGAATAAAACACTAACTGAAATGGCAGAATAACCTTTATGAATTATTTATGAATTTTCAATTCATTTTAATTTTACGTTGGCCATTTGAGTGACGCAAGACCATTTGGAATGTTTCATTTTTAAAATTCGATGAAATAAAATGGGACAAATAAGAAGTCTGCGATAAAGCGACACCAGATAATCTGGATTTACATTTTTGCATTGCACCTTGAACAATTTGGACACTAGAGGGTGTTGCAGGATGATAAGATTATAGTATTAACCGTAATAATATATAGATATAAATTGTATTCTTAAAAATTAATTAATTTTCTAGAATATCATATGGTATTATGTAATTATTTTAATCCCACTTATTTCCCACCACCCGCTGCACGAGTAGGATGTAGCATAAGGTTAATTTCTTAATCAGAGTTTAACAGGTTAGAATTCATAGTTTTCTTTCTCCCAGACGGGTTGCCTAAAAAAGAGGTTAAAGATCTCAGTCTGCCCTTCAATTTACCCATAGTTAGGTGAATACTTGGATTCATACCTTTCCCAAGATTATTAGCAAAATGCAAACAGACTCATGTAGGAATATGAGAAATATAACCATTGTATCTGTTGAATGTCTATAAATGAGCTTACCACACATATACACAATTGCATATACATGTAGGGATATAATAAATCGTTATCTCTTAGATAATTTGCCTGTCCATCAGGATGTCACATGACAATTCCAAAAACCTATTTTTAATCTTTTTTAGCTTTTCATCTTTGAACAGTAGAGAAATAGTCTCCAGCCCCTGTCATGAAACGGTAAAGTTGTTGTATACTCTCTTTCTTTACTTCTATTATTCTTCTGCTCATCTTTGGTATCTTACGTTCTTCTTCTAGCGTCTGGACTTCGTCTTGGGGACTTCGTGTCTGGTCTTCCATTGGGGATTTCTCTTTATCAGAAGCCCTGTGTCATTGGTAGTTTTTAGATAATAAAACAAGACTTCGATTTGCTTTAGATCATATTTTATTTCGAAATCCCCACCAGACTACCTGCGCAGATTGAGTACGGCAGTGCGCCTAACGCGACTTACCACCGTTGTGGTTTTGGCCGATCTAACTAAAATCTCTCTCTAATCTGAACCGGAAGAGGGTCTTCTCCACCGATTCTCACGGTATCCACCGGAAGGAGGATCAGGACTGAGGTCAAGCCTTGTCATTCAATCCTTCAAGGCCGTCGGCTGTAATTTATAACAGCCATTTTGGTTTCTACTCTACTGTACATAAGTATTAGGATCTAATAATTATGTAACAAAGTCACATGGCTATTTTATCTTCCCCAATCAAGTAAGCCTTTTTCTGTTTTGTAACCCTTTCTACATACTGCTTGTTCATAGAACTATGTTTATAGTTCTAACTGCTGTGATATTTGAGTATTGTTCCCTTTAGTAACACTTGTAGGTATATCATATATGTAAAATGCTAAATGATTTAGTATGTACAAATGAGTTTATTCTGTATTTCCTTCTGTAGCGTTAGTATATCACTGATATACTAATGTCAATATTGGTCCTTGGAGAGTACGAACTACTAAAACATCTTCCCCCACCACCAGGCATACAATATCCACATTACAGATTTCAGGACACAAGTGACATTCAAGATAGGTAGTGGGTTAATAAAAAATACCGGCCCTTGCCAACTCAGCGTATGAGTAGCACTGGGATATGTGAGGTAAAGTAAGGAGCTGTGGTAGGTGTGGCGCTCCACCACAGACGCCAAGATAATCTCCTTGGTCTAGCGCTAGTGAAAAGGGGATAGACTCCCTCGCTGATTGGCTGATACCGACATTAGGCCGCCCTGACGACTTTACTTACTTTATATATATATAACTTATAACTTATAACTTATACTCTGGTTTTATTCATGGCTTCTTCAAAGTTCCAGTGTCTTAATATATGTAGAGGTTGTCTTAGGCCTAAGTGGTTGTATATTTCTCATTCACCCAGCGTAGTTTTATCAGTGAAAAAGAGAAATTATAGGTTAATCTTTTTGGAACTGCAGGTGTGACGGTGGGAGTAGTATGGCACAGTTGGCGGTTTCGGTGAGGATCGAACTCGCGACCTTCTGCTTGTAAAGCAGAATTGCAACACAATTGTTTGTATACTGGGTCATTTGCGTGTGATGTGCTATATTAATACAGATAGTACATGAAAGAAGACCTTGATATCACGACACTACCAGCCCGTCCTTCGAGACGGGGGTTCGGTGTGCTTCGGCCATTGGACCGGTGTGTTTGAATTAATAGCCTCGATCCTTGGGGGCTATCCCCACAGGCAATACCTGCTCCCTTGATTTAAAGGGGCAGGGCTGGGTTTATTGCTCAGCGCCTGAGGTGCCCCCCTTGAGGGGGAATGCCGAAGGGATCGACGCAATTCTTGTTCTTTCCCACCCATGAGCTTCGGCTTGTGGATGGGCCCACGTTAAAATGAGGCCTTGTGCCCAGCCCATACAAGTAGGGTATGAGGCAAATACCCACTACCAGCCCGTCCTTCGGGACGGGGGTCCGGTGCTTCTCGGCCACTTGACCTGTCGTGTTGAATTAATAGCGTCGATCACAGGGAGCTATCCCCACAGGCAATACCTGCCCCCTTGGGGGCAGGGCTGGGTTTATTGCCCAACGCCTGAGGCGCCCCCCTTGAGGGGGAATGCCGAAGGGATCGACGCAATTTTTGTTCTTTCCCACCCATGAGCTTCGGCTTATGGGTGGGTCCACATTAAAACGAGGCCTTGTGCCCTGCCCATACAAGTGGGGTATGAGACAAATATCCACTACACTACCAGCCCAGTAGGAAGTAAAAGCTGGTAAGTCGCATTGTGATTGAAATTTCTCTTTTGTTAACTGGTTTATTTATGCATTTGTTATATCCTTTGTTTTTGTTATATTCTTAGTTTACAGTAAATTGACGTCGACTGTATCAAAGACTCAAGGGTACAGAAGAGAAATAAAGACTAGTTAAAAAAAAAACTCCTCATAATCAATCCCCAAAAACAGAAGTCTGTCTCACTTGATACTCTCGGCCGAAAAAGGATGAGTTCCCTTACCCCTGCTTGTCGTCTCGAGGTGGGGGAAGGGACATATCCGTTTTCGCTCTTCTGCAGAAGATTTGGGACTTCCGCTTTTTTTTATAATCTAGTCGAGGGGTCATTCACCGTTGATTGAATGCTTTTAGAATCTTAGACCACTATAAACTACCTTTTTCTTTCTTCTTTTTTTTTCTTTTTCACATTCTCCTAACCCGGAAATGAGATTACCGTTTTCTTTTCAATTTAAATTTTCTATAAACCGTTTAATTACCTTACAACAGAATATAGAAGAAATATCAGGCATGAAGATAGCTACTCAAAATATAAGTTGATTAGATGAGAGGGGTATAACCACTGATATCTCCAATGAATATCCCTCATCCTATAACAGAAGAAATAGACAATTAGACATGAGGCACAACCACGGGCATCTCTCAAAATTGATTAGTAAAATAATAGAGAATCAGACACAGACCCTCTCCATATATTGTCTCTCTCTTCTCTCTTTTGTTGGACTATATATATTATATATATATATATATATATATATATATTATATATGTGTGTATGTGTGGTGTGGTCACGCTTTAAATCTGTCACCGCTGTATTTTTATACGGTTTTTGGTTAGTTTTAAGATCTACACTATCTTACAAAAATGATGAGCCTCTGCTCATCCCCTATGTAATAAATGTCTCAAGCGCTCATTTTTACTGGCCTTGGGCTAAATTTGGCGGAACATTATTGACTATATATATACTCAACCCCTGGTTCACATTAGTCTCATCAACTTAACAACTTTTATGCTGCTATTATATACAAGAAACAAGTCCTATAAAATGAACCATCAAGTGCTCAGTGTTACTGGCCTTGAGCCAAACTTGGCTGAACATTATTAAGTATACACACACACCTACCCCCATTTCACATTAGTCTCATCAACTTCAAAATCGTAGGATGGTAATATTTGTAAGAAGCTAGTCCTATCAAAATCTGCCACGAAGCTCTGAATCTCAAAGTGCTCACTTTTACTGGCCTTGGTCCAAACTTGACTGAACATTATTGAATATATACATACCTCACCACCGGTTCCCATTTGTCTCATCAACTTCGACCAATTGTAGGATGGTAATATTTGCAAGAAGCTAGTCCTATCAAAATGTTCCAGGATTCTCTGAATCTGAAAGTGCTCACTTTTACTGGCCTTGAGCCAAATTTGGGTGAACAGTAATAAGTATATATACACACCTACTCCCATTTCCCATTAGTCTCATCAACTATAACCAATCGTAGGCTGGTAATATTTGTAAGCTAGTCCTATAAAAAAGGTGGCATCTAGCTCCGAATCTCAAAGTGCTCACTTCTACTGGCCTTGAGCCAAACTTGAATGAACATTATTGAATATATACATACCCCCACCCCCGGTTCCCATTAGTCTCATCAACTTCGACCAATTGTAGGATGGTAATATATGCAAGAAGCTAGTCCTATCAAAATGTTCCAGGATGCTCTGAATCTGAAAGTGCTCACTTTTACTGGCCTTGAGCCAAATTTGGGTGAACAGTAGTAAGTATATATACACACCTACTCCAATTTCACATTAGTCTCATCAACTATAACCAATCGTAGGCTGGTAATATTTGTAAGAAGCTAGTCCTATCAAAAAGGTGGCATCTAGCTCCGAATCTCAAAGCGCTCACTTCTACTGGCCTTGAGCCAAACTTGAATGAACATTATTGAATATATACATACCCCCACCCCCCGGTTCCCATTAGTCTCATCAACTTCAACCAATTGTAGGCTGGTAAATACTTGCAAGAAGCTAGTCCTATCAAAAAAGTGGCATCTAGCTCCGAATCTCAAAGCGCTCACTTCTACTGGCCTTGAGCCAAACTTGAATGAAACATTATTGAATATATTACATACCCCCACCCCCCGGTTTCCATTAGTCTCATCAAACTTCAACCAATTGTAGGCTGGTAATACTTGCAGAAGCTAGTCCTATCAAAAAGGTGGCATCTAGCTCCGAATCTCAAAGCGCTCACTTCTACTGGCCTTGAGCCAAACTTGATGATACATTATTATATATACATACCCCCACCCTCGGTTCCCATTAGTCTCATCAACTCAACCAATTGTAGGCTGGTAATACTTGCAAGAAGCTAGTCCTATCAAAAAGTGTGCATCTAGCTCCGAATCTCAAAGCGCTCACTTCTACTGGCCTTGAGCCAAACTTGAATGAACATTATTGAATATATACATCCCCACCCCCCGGTTCCCATTAGGCTCATCAACTTCAACCAATTGTAGGATGGTAATATATGCAAGAAGCTAGTCCTATCAAAATGTTCCAGGATGCTCTGAATCTGAAAGTGCTCACTTTTACTGGCCTTGAGCCAAATTTGGGTGAACAGTAGTAAGTATATATACACACCTACTCCAATTTCACATTAGTCTCATCAACTATAACCAATCGTAGGCTGGTAATACTGCAAGAAGCTAGTCCTATCAAAAAAGGTGGCATCTAGCTCCGAATCTCAAAGCGCCCCACTTTCTACTGCCTTTGAGCCAAACTTGAATGAACATATTGAATATATACATACCCCCACCCCTGGTCCCATTAGTCTCATTTCAACTTCACCAATGTAGGCTGGTAATACTTGCAAGAAGAGTCCTATCAAAATGTGCCACGAATTCTGAATCTGAAAGTGCTCTCTTTTCTTCCTTATTGTAGACAGGCCATTAAGGTATTTATGAAATCAAGCGTGCCTTAATGGTATAAGTAGCAATTACGAGTCAGTTTATCGAAAGTCGGCGTCTTTCCGCCAACCCTGACCCCTGACAACAATTGAACTGCGTTTGATTGCCTTCCAAGTAAGAAAATCACGGCATGTACATTTAAATACAGTAATCTCAATAAAAGCTCAATAGAGAGTGGAGACTGTCTAAAGCCAACTTCTCTCTCTCTCTCTCTCTCTCTCTCTCTTTGCTCTCTCTCTGTCTGTCTGTCTCTCTCTGTCTGTCTCTCTCTTTGTGTGTCTGTGTATCTCTCTATTCTTTGAGACAAGGAGAAAATAAATTACAAAGATGAAGAAATTGTTTTTCTTTTGAGACGAGTTCATGATTTGATATTTTCTTGGCTTTCATCTTTTTTAAGCTGATTTTTTCCACCATTTTATTTTTCTACCCTCATTTATTACTTTTTCTTTTCTTCCTTTCTCTCTTTCTTTCTTTCTTTCCTTCTTTCCTCTTTCTATTTTGCTGTTATTTTGTTCTTTCTTTCTTTCTTCTTTCTTCTTTCTTTCTTTCTTTCTTTCTACAATTCTTCTTTCTTTCTTTCTTTCTTTCTTTCTTTCTTTCCTATTTGCTTTAATTT
>CM042159.1:93722089-93782089 GCA_023376005.1 Doryteuthis pealeii | reverse complement strand
CTTCAAGCCTCGTTTTCATTTTCTTTCCTTTCTTCTTCATTTAAAATAATCTTTCCTTACATTCTTAAATTTCAAACTTATTCTATCATTATTTTCCACAGTTTAATCTTTATTTTACTTAACTTTCATTTTTCTTTTGCTGTTTTTCAATAATCGTCTGCTTCTTTCTTTCTCTTCTTTTTCCCGCCCTTTCTTTATTATGTATTCGCCATATTGTTTTTTTTTCTTTATTACTTTCTTTTCCTTCAAGCTTCTCTTCCTCTAACTTACTTTTTTTTTCAAAACCCCGCACACTTCCCTCAACTCTTCAAATTCCTTTTAAACCAAGCGTGCCTTTACAAGGAAGAGATGCTGCGAGGGTCGGGGCGCGGTAGGGAGGGCAGCGATAATGCTATGATTGAATCTCTTACACAATATCGATCTCGATTATTCTATCAATCGAAAATAGACGACTACAAAGTTGATGATAGTGAATATTTCCGGTGCGTGTCACTTTGTCATTAAAGGTTAGAACTAATCAAATCCTCATCGCTTCCAGCATCACTCGAACCCTCCTCCCTTACCTCATAGATATTTCTTCCTCCTTTACTCCATCTTAACATCTGTCTGTCTGTCTGTCTGTCTATCTTCTTCTTCTTCTTCTTGTTCTTCTTCTTCTTCTTCTTCTTCTTCTTCTTCTTCTTCTTCTTCTTCTTCTTCTTCTTCTTCTTCTTCTTCTTCTTCTTCTTCTTCTTCTTCTTCTTCTTCTTCTTCTTCTTCTTCTTCTTCTTCTTCTTCTTCTTTCTTCTCTTCTTCTTTCGACAGACGTTTCTTAATTTTAAATTTAATTTTCTTGGTCTGTATCATAATTATTTTTATCTTTCTTTCTTTTTTTTTTCTTTCTTTGCATCTATTCCTTCTTTCTATCTGTCTTTCTTTCTTTCTTTTACCCTTTCTTCTTTCTTTTACCCTTTCTTTCTTTCTTTCTTTCTTTTACGCTTTCTCTTCTTTCTTTTACTCTTTCTTTCTTTTTTTACTCTTTTTTCTTTCTTTCTTTATTTATTTCTTTTACTCTTTCTTTCTTTCTTTCTTTCTTTTCTCTTTCTTTATTTCTTTGTTTGCATCTATTCTTTCTTTCTTTATTTCCTTCTGTCTGTCTGTCTTTCTCTTTCTTTCTTTTACTCTTTCTTTCTCTCTTTCTTTCTTTCTTTCTTTTATTTCTTTTACTCTTTCTTTCTTTCTTTCTTTTTTTCTTTCTTTCTTTGCATCTATTCCTTCTTTCTTTATTTCCTTCAGTCTGTCTTTCTTTTCATTGTATATTTATATTTAAATTTTTGTGTCGTTGTTCTTAAGAGACTTTTTTTTTACACATGCTCATATCAAATACGAATAATTTTTAAACATATCTGTTTGACCCATAGGTGAGATCCTGGGTCAGAGTGAACCTGGGAGTAATGGCAATAAATAGATCCCTCACCGGAAGAACCCTCCGAGCATGCGCAGGAACAGGACCCACTTCCGATCCTCAAGAGAATCTCTCGGCCATTCTGACTTAGGCCTTAACTGTGTCTAAACACTACTACTGGCCAGGAGATTTTTCCTTGCCACGAGGTGGCTATGACCAGTGAATAAAGCCTAAATCATAAAACCATTTTCTGTGTTTGTCTCTTCCTTTTTGTTCCTTGAATTCCTTCCTTTTCAGTGCGACCAGCTAATAAGATGGGGGTTAAAAGCAAACCCTAGGAATACGCACCAGGAATAACCATAGCCACATTTAAACCTTAAAACCTTAAACCTTGCTACCCCACATACTCCATACCTACCAGATATCCAGAATCGGAGCCTCACCATTAGATACATTTCAGAGTCATAAACAGGAAATACCCTGAAGGTACCCCCTTTCTGAAGGCGGTATCATACCCCACTTCAGGACATACGGTCATTAATCTAAGCCCCAGAAACAGGGCGTATACTTAGATGTGTATATTATACATAAAATAACCCGAAAAGGTTTGACATGCCGTACTATCAAACCAATTTAAAATTGTCAAAAGGCCCAGGTGTGACTTGACGAGTGAACTCATTGCACTGATTTGACATTTTTCTGAAATCGGAAAATTGCACCGGTTGACATCGAAATGTCAACGGCCAAGACAAAAGGGTTCAAGTTTGTCTTGTTGCCTCTTCTTCAAACAAAGGAAGAAAAGGTGTCATGACTTTTCCAAGGATTTGAAATCAGCTCACCAAGTCCATTTTATATGATGATAACCATTTTGCTAAGGTTAGGTTTAGGATTGGATTATGGTTATTGAGTGATAACCGTTAGGGTTTGGGTTGGGTTAGCGGTAGTGTTTATTTTAGGCGGTTTGGGTTATGATTTAGGTTATTGGTGGTGTTTAGGTAGTTTGTTAGGTTGTAGGGTTAGAGTTTATGTGATGTTAGGGTTGGATGGGTTAGGTTTGGGTTAGGTTAGGATTTGGTTAAGTGTTGGGTTAGGTTTGGGTTTTGGTTAGGGTTAGAGTTATGGTGAGCTGTTCGGGTGGGATGGGTTAGGGTTTGACGGTTTTGGTTAGGGTAGGGTTTGGGTTATGGTGAGTGTTTGGGATAGGGTTAGGGTTAGGGGTTTTTAGGGTTAGGGTTTGGGTTAGCGTGGAGGTTATGGTGAGTGTTTGGGTTGGGTTTGAGTTGGGTTGCAGGGTAGAGTTATGGTGAGTGTAGGGTTGATTGGTTAGGGTTTGGTTACGGTTGGATTTGGGTTATGGTGAGCGTTTGGGTTAGGGTTTGGTTATGGTTAGGGTTAGAGTTATGGTGACGTGTCGAGGTTGGATTGGGTGGGTTTGGGTTTGGGTTAGGGTTAGGAGGTTTGGGGTTTGTTGGTGAGTTTGGGCGGGTAGGGTTTGGGTTAGGGTTTGGGCTTTGGGTTAGGGGTTAGGTTGGGTTAGGGTTTTGGGTTAGGGTTATGGTGAGTGTTTGTTAGGGTTTGAGTTAGGGTTAGGGTTAGAGTTATGGTGAGTGTTCGGCGTTTGGGATTGGGTTAGGGTTTGGGTTTGGTTTGGGTTAGGTTTGAGGTAGGGTTTGGGTTGTGTTAGGGTTTGGGTTATGGTGAGTGTTTGGGTTAGGTTTGGGTTAGGGTTAGAGTTATGGTGAGTGTTAGGTTGGGATTGGGTTAGGGTTTCGGTTTAGGGTAGGATTTGGGTTATGGTGAGTGTTTTAGGTTAGGTTTGGCGTTAGGGTTAGGGTAATAGAGTTCATGGTGCAGTGTTAGGGTTGGGATTGGGTTTAGGGTTTGGGTTTCGGTTAGGATTGGGTTATGTGAGTGTTTGGGTTAGGGTTTGGGTTATGTTAGGTTAGAGTTTAGGTGAGTGTTCGGGTTGGATTGGGTTAGGTTTGGGTTTGGTTGGTTAGGGTTAGGTTTGGGTTTATGGTGAGTTTTGGTAGGTTAGGTTAGGGTTGGGTTTGGGTAGGGTTAGGGTTTTGGGTTATTTGGTTTGGAGTTAGGGTTATGGTGAGTGTTGGGTTAGGTTTGAGTTAGGGTTAGGGTTAGAGTTTGTGAGTGTTAGGTTGGGATTGGGTTAGGGTTTGGGTTACGGTTAGTATTTGGGTTATGGTGAGCGGTTGGTTTAGGGTTGGTTATGGTTAGGGTTTAGGTATTGGTGAGTGTTCTGGTTGGGATTGGGTTAGGGTATTGGTTTGGTTAGGTTTAGGGTTTGGGTTGTGGTGGAGTGTTGGGTTAGGTTTGAGAGTTGGGATTTTGGTTTGGTTAGGGTTAGGGTTTTGGGTTTAGGGGTTGGGTTAGGTTTGTGGGTTTTGGGTTAGGTTTGAGTTAGGTTAGGTTAGAGTTTATGGTGAGTGTTCGGGTTGGAGTTAGGTTGGGTTTGGGTTAGGGTTAAGGTTTGGGTTATGGGTTCTGGTGTTACGTGTTAAGGGTTTGGGTATGTGGATATTTGGGTTAGGGTTCTGGGTTAAGGGTTAGAGTCATATGTGATGTTCGGGTTGGGATTAGGGTTAGGGTTTGGTGTTTGGGTTAGGGTTAGGGGTTTGGTGTTAGGTTTGGGTTAGCGGTTTGGGTTAGGGTTTGGGTTAGGGTTAGTTAGTTTTGGTGTGTTGGTTGGGATTGGGTTAGGGTTTCGGTTAGGGTTAGGTTAGGGTATGGTGAATGTGTTTAGTAGGGTTTGGGTAGGTTAGGCGTTTAGAGTTATGGTGAAGTGTAGGGCTGGGATTGGGTTAGGGTTGGGTTACGGTTAGGATTTGGGTTATGGTGAGCGTTTGGGTTAGGGTTTGGTGTTATGGTTAGGGTTAGAGTTTTGGTGAGTGTTCGGGTTGGATGGGTTAGGGTTTGGTTTGGTTTAGAGCGGTTGGTTTGGGTTGTGGTGAGTGTTTGGCGTGAGGTTTGGGTTAGGGTTTGGGTTTGGTTAGGGTTAGGTTTGGGTTAGGTTTGGGTTAGGTTATGTGGTGTTTGGTTAGGTTAGTTAGGGTTAGGGTCTAGAGTTATGGTGAGTGTTCGGGTTGGGATTGGGTTAGGTTTGGGTTGGGTTAGGGGTTTTGGGTTAGGTTTGGGGGTTAGTGTTAGGGTTTTCTGGGTTATGGTGAGTGTTTGGGTTAGGGTTTGGGTTAGGGTTAGAGTTTGGTGGTGTTCGGGTTGGGTTAGGTTAGGTTGGTGTTTGGGTTAGGTATTAGGGTTGGGTTAGGGTTTGGTGTTAGGTGTTAGGGTTTGGGTTATGGGAGTTGTTTGGGTTAGGGTTTGGTTAGAAAACCAAGCCCTGGTGATATTTAATGTCTATACATATATATAATACTTTGTCGTTAATTGTTTTATTTTCGAAGTTTCCTCCGGACATACATAAACACACAACTGCCCTTTATGTATGTATAGATATCAAAATAGAATAAAGTCCATAAAAGCGAAAGACAACAAAATTCAAATAAATGAATTCAATACCGATATGTAAAAAAAAAATAAAGTTATTAACTAAGATTGTACAAATGGTGAACTAAAACTGTAAAATTGGTGAACTAAGGCTGTATATGAAAACTAAAAGATAGAGCCAGAAATAACGTATAAACGAAGAGACGTCGAAATTATAAAAGAAAAAAAAAGATTGTGTAGTTCAGTGTAAGGTCAGAAGCTGGTAGGTGCCGAGTGTAAAGTAGTTGAAAGTGGTTGTGTTATGGAAAGAGCTCCCCCCCCCCGAAAATTGGGGGGTGGGTGGGTGGTGGTGGGGGGAATGGATGGCAGTTATCTGTAAATAAAGATAAAAACGTTGGCAGGAAAGAGAGACGAAAGGAAGGAATTTTCAAAGATATGGATTTAGCCTTTCAGTGCAAGTGGCTCTGTCGCCGTCATGGTTACAGGCGTTTTTCGAGGTGTGCATTTGTCGAGGAACAATTCGTGAAAACGGTTGCTTTTTCCTCGGCGGAAGTGGTGTTAAGTGCTTGGTAGAGGTTTCAGAATGAAAAGCTACTGGAAAGGGGGGGGCGGTAGGAGAAAAAAGTAAAATGAAAGAGGCAAGGGCAAAAGGGAAGGAGTTGACGTTTATAAAAGAAACTGAGAACAATGAATGAAAGTCAAAAGAAAGAAATGAAAGAAGGAAAGAAAAAATGAAAGAGAAAGAGAAAGACAAGGAAGAGAATATGGTTACCAGAAAGAAGAAGCAAAAAAAAAAGGAAAGAAATTTTGACATTCTAAAAATTAGTAGAACAATGAATGAAAATCACCAAAAAAAGAAAGAAAAGAAGAAAAAGATGAAGAAGAAAATAAAAGAAAGAAAGAAGAAGAAAACAGGGAAGAAAAATAACTGAAACAATGAATGAAAATCATAAGAAAGAAAGAAAAAAAAAGGAAAGAAAGAGTTGACATTTAAAAGATTATTAGATCAATGAAGAAAAATTTGAAGAAAGAAAAACAAAGAAAAAAAAAGGAAAGAAAAAAATAGATACATAAAGAAGAAGGAAAAAAGAAAGAAAAAGTTTCCATTAAAAAAATGATAATGAAAAAAAATCAAAAGAAAGAAAATGAAAGAAAGAAAACAGAAAGAAGGAAAAAGGAAAGAATTTACGATTTTACGACATGGCAAACCTTGTTGGGTTATTTTATGCCAAAGACGTTTTGTTTTATTCATTCTTGATGGGTACTCACTTTTTTAACGCAATTTTTTAAAACACCTTAAAAACCATTTTTTTCTATTCAACCCTTAGATCAGAACTTATCAAATACTATCACTCTAGGTCAGAGTGGACCTGGGAGTAATATTGATAAAGATGTACTCCACATTCCCCAGAGCTCCAGAATTGGAACTTCACCATTAGATAGATTTTAACGTCATACCCAGGACATGAAGACCCTCAGCCATCGCCTTCTAGCACGTATATGATAATAAGGGTTAGGGGATAGCCATAAGGTCAATTGGGTTGGGGCAATCATATAGGTGCTAGGGCTTGACGTGACCAACCGATTGCTCGTAGCGGGCCTCTGCGACCGCTCGTCTAGCCTATTCAAAGTAGTGTGTTGCATGTCATGAACTGCTCATCCACCTGGGTTCTATACTTAAGCATCACGGGTCTCCACCGACGGCCAACAGGTGGCCCAATTAGGGGAGTCTTACCCCTCTGCAGAGGTGCAGTCGATGCATTCTAACACCCCACCGACAGGGCGGGCTCAGCTATCAGGGTTCGATCCTTTATACTCACGGGTCGTCACCCACTTCTTTGGATTATTCGGACTATTGTCCTCATCTTTATTGTTATCTACGCAACGTTTCGACCGACGTGCCCTCTGGTCTACTTCAGGTATTTCTTGTCGGAATCAGGAACCCTCTCGAATTCGGTAACCCTCTCTTCGAACTTGGGAACCTTCTCTTCGAATTTGGGAAATTTCTTGTCCCTTATAATAATAGAACTGTATTAACTCAACTCCTATATCCACTACGCCACGTGTCCAATACAGTTCAAAGTGATAGTTATCCCTAGGCTGCAGGTTCAATCCTAGTCAGGGGCGACAGTAATATAGAATAATTAACACAGCTTAACACTTGTACCCAGTCATGGTTAACGGAATGAGAAGTGTCTAGTACCGAGCATTGAATAAAGGGTTCGGTTCGAAGTTCCGTGAATGCTTATCGATTACGATAAGAAGGATTCCGATTTCGACAAGAGATT
This sequence comes from Doryteuthis pealeii, assembly GCA_023376005.1. Taxonomy (NCBI): domain Eukaryota; kingdom Metazoa; phylum Mollusca; class Cephalopoda; order Myopsida; family Loliginidae; genus Doryteuthis; species Doryteuthis pealeii. The sequence goes on along the minus strand of CM042159.1, from coordinate 93,774,955 downwards.
CCCGAAATCGAAGGGAAGGTTTCCAAGTTTGAGTAGGGGGTTACCGAGTTCGAGAAGGTACCTGCCTGAGTCCAACAAGAAACACCTGAAATAGGCCGGAGGGCACGTCGGCCGAAACGTTGTGTTGATAATGATAAAGATAAGGACAAATACCTTTATATATATTTTTTATTTCCTCTTTGACGATTCGGATGGTCTCATTTTAAAGAAGAGTTAGCTTCAAGATGATAACCGTCATACAATTAAGGAACATGAGTATTAATGTTATTTGCGTTATTGTCCCCATCTTTATTGTTACTTGTAAAACGTTTCGGCCGATATGCCCTCCGGCCTTCTTCGGGTATTTATTGTCGGACTCGGGAACCTTCTCGGACTCGGGAACCTTCTTGTCGTAATCGGGAGCCATCACGGAAATTTGAACCTAACCCTTTATTCAGTCCACGGGGGTATCCTGTTCTCATTCCGGTAACCATAGTTGGGGTAGGAGTTGTGTTAATTATTTGTCTATGTTACTGCCGCCGCTCAGGATTGAACCCGGAATCCAGATATAACTGTTACTTAGAACTGTCTTAAACTAACTACCTTATCCACTACATAGAAAAATGATTAACACAACTCCTACGCCAACACAGGGATTTGTACGGTAAAGTGAGGAGCTGATGGTAGGTGTGGCGTTCCACCTCAGACGCTAAAATAATCTCCTTGGTCTCGAGCTATTGAAAAGAGGATATACTCCTTCGCTGTCTTGCTGATACCGACATTAGGCCGCCCCGATGACGGAGATAAAAGACGAAAATGTAAGACCCCCCCCCCAAAAAAAAAACGACCAAAACATTGATTAAAAGACATTATTGCAATATGAAACAAGGTAAAAGAATAAATATAACCCACCGCTTTATACATATATATATATATATATATATATATATTATATATATATATATTAATATATGTTAATGTATGAGTAGAGGCTTACCGGTAGGTACGGGTACGATCGTTGGGAGCGCACAGTATCCAGAGGTTAAGACCGTGAAAAAACAAATACAAAGTGCTCAACACAATGTAGAGCAAAATTTATTTAAGAAATGGATATAAAAGTAACCTACTCGAGTTTTATCATCTGATTCGTCAGGGTTACATCCGCTGAATTAATCGAGTTTTCCATTAATATCAGTTGATACCACGTATGTCTGTTGAAACGGGTCTTATCTAAAAGATAAAGATAAAACCCTGAAGATTCAGATGATGAAACTCGAGTAGGTTACTTTATATCCATTTCTTAAAAATATATATATATATAATATATATATATATAAAGACAAATAAATAAATAAAGAGGAAATCAATAAATGTAGGAAAATATATATATGATATAAAAGGGCCTGTTTAGCTCAGTCGGTAGATCGTCAGCCTATAATCACAAAGGTTCGGGTTCGATACCGGCCCTCGCCAACTCAGCGTATGAGTAGCACAGAGATCTGTGCGGTAAAGTGAGGAGCTGGTGGTAGGTGTGGCGCTCCACCTCAGATGCAAAAACATTCTCCTTGGTCTAGCGCCAGTGAAAAGAAAGAGACGGAAAGAAAGAGAAAGTACGGAGAGTTAAGAGTAAGTAGAAAGTGGAGATGAAAAAGAGAGAGAGAAAGAGAGAGAGAGCGAGAGAGAGGGGGTACAGAAAGAAAGAGAGAGAGAGAAGGAGAGAGAGAGAGGCACAGAAAAAGACAGAGAGAGAGAGAGAGAGAGAGAGAGAGAGAGAGAGAGAGAAATATAAAAGAAAGAAAGCGAAAGAAAGAGAGAAGGAAGAAGAGTAAATAGAAAGTGGAGATGAAGAGAGAGAGAGAGAGAGAGAGAGAGAGAGACAGACAGACAGACAGACAGACAGACAGAAATAAATGCAGAGACAATATATATATAAAGACAAATGAATAAATGAGGGGAAAATCACCAAAAGGAAAGGTAAATAGAAAAATACCTTGGATAGAGAAAAAAAAACGACTTACATTAGCACTCTGATTTCTCCCGTTTCCCGCCCTTTCCTCCTCCTCCCCTCCCCCTCTCTTTATGTTTTCCCGCGTAAAAACCAAGATGGTTGAATTATTAAGCAGTTTTAGTAAAGAAAGCAAAAATGTCGGTGCAAATAGCAGAAAGCCAAAGTCGCGTTGTAAACACGTTCAATTCATGCGTTCATTTAGCGAATAGATGCGCGCGATGGGCTACGAGCCCAACACACACACACACACACACACACACACACACACACACACCTATAAACACATACAATATCACACATACACACACATATACTAGCATACAGAAAAACTCACACAACCCACACTCACCACACACAAAACCACACACACTAACACACGCACATACAAACTAACACAAACACATGCACCTACACACACTAATTCATACAAACACATATACACATTAACACACACAGTAACACAGACACACACATATGTACACTAACACACACACAAACTGACACACACCAACACACATACACACAAATTAACACACACACAGTCACACATGCACACACATACATACACACTAACACACATCCACTAACACACACACAAATTCACACGCGTACACACACACACTAAACCACACACACTAACACACACACACACACTAAGACATACACAAACACACATACACACACACACACTAACACTCACACACACACACCACGCAATACACACAACAACCACACACACAGTCCCCCCACACACACACACAAATTACACGCGTACACACACACACTCACACACACTAACCACACACACTTACACACACACACACATAACACTAAGACATACACAAACAGACATACACACACACACTAACACTCACAACACACACAACCGCACAACACACAAATTAACAACACCACACACAGTCCCACATACACAAACACACATACACACACACACACACACACACACCCGTCACTTGTTCTTTTTGACGCTAAATGCTAAGCGACGCAGCGGTTATTTTTTTTGATTCCTCATGTGCGCATGCGTACGTTCGGCGCCGCGGACCTGGCCATTAATGGTGGCGGTGGGGAGAGAGGGGGAAGAGTAAGGAGGGGGTGCCGGTTGGTGGTTGGGGTTGGGGGTGGGGGGTTGTTACCTACTTCCTTCTGAAAGCGTTCCTAAGTGGTTCGATTACGAGCAACAGTGAAAAAGTAACCTTGGTCTCCGAAGATTCGTGGCGAGGGGGGGGGTGCGTGTGGTGGTGGTGGTGTGGTGGTGTGGTGGGGGCGCAGTTAAGTAAGGCAGGCGAACATACACCGACTAATAATCGCGTACACGGCGGCAATAAACGATTACACACACTCTCACACATACACACACATACACATGCAACAAAGAGACGGCAGGCGCAACGGAGGTGTGTGATTAAGATATAGACACTAGTTGGTGTACAAAATCAACGTCGGGTAAGAATTAAGTAGCTTGGATTACAGCATTAACCTTTTTTAATCGAGGGGTAAAGCAGGCAGTCGTACAAGGGGGTGTGTGGCAACGAGAGACAACATACACACACAACACACACACACTCACACACTCACATACATCACATACACACACACACACACACATATATATATATTACATCAAGTCAAAATTAGCTACCATATTTTCTTAACAAGCAGCCACACACACCACACACACACACACACACACATATATATATATATATATATATAATATATATAATATAATATAAAAATCAAGTCAAACTTAGCTACCATATTTTCTAAATCATAATACACACGCCCAGATGACAATCGTACGGAGGTGTATGATTAATGTATACAAATTAGCTGATCAAATCAACGTTGAGTAAGAATTAAGTATTTAGATTACTGCATTAACCTTTTAAGGCGAAGGGAAAGGAAATGTTCGTAGTGTAATGTTTACCGTCGTAGGAAATGGGCATGGTAATACGAGTTCAAATCCTGGACGAGGCTGTTAGGATTTCACATAGCACTAATACCCTCTAGAAAGGTTTAAATGTGGGTGGTGACTTAAGGATAGAACCCACGTGGATGAGCAGTTCATGACATGCAATACTCCAATTTGGCCCTATCTTGGGCTAGACGGGCGGTCGGAGAGGCCCCCTCCGATCAATCGACTGGCCACGTCACACCCTAGCACCTATATGATTTTCCCAACCCTATTGCCCTTATGGCAAGGTCCAACCCCTTTTAATCATATGGGTGCTAGAAGGCGGTGACTGAGGGTCTACATGTCCTGGGAATGACGTTAAACTCTATCTGACTGTGAGGTTCCAGTTTTGGAGGTCTGGGGAATGTGGAGCACCCCTTCATTACCATTGCTCCCTGGTCCACTCTGACCCGGAGTGGTAGTACCTGTTAGGGTCTCAGTTATGGTTTAAATAGAAAAACATCAATTGATAAACAAAATTGTATCATCCATTAAGAATGAATTTATTTCAAAAATTTATCGGCATTAAATAACCCACTGAAGTTGATATGCCATAAAACAACCCCCCCCCAAAAAAAAATGGTTTAAATCCAACTACTAAATAGTAGGGTAGAATGGGATATTTAACCGTAATAAGGCAGCCAGTCTAGGAGAAGGAAAACTCTGAATTCAAAACTGTTAAACTCCACCAAATAAATCGATCTTGTGACACATCCTGCTCATGTAGAGGGGTTGGTCGGAGTGGACCTGGGAGTAATGATGATTAAGGGGTGCTCCATATTCCCCAAACCTCCAAAACTGGAACCTCACCATCAGATAGATTTTAACGTCATTCCCAGGACATGTAGAACCTCAGCTACCGCCTTCTAGCACCTATATAATAAAAAGGGGTTGAGGCTTGCCATAACGGCAATAGGGTCAGGACAATCATATAAGTGCTAGGGCTTGACGTCACTAGCCGTTCGATCGGAGATGAAGTCTCCGTGCGCCTGTATAGCCTAAGTAAAGGTGTTGCATGTCATGGACTACTCAACCACCAATAATCCGTCCTTGAGCGTCATGGCTAACAGGTGGCCCCATTTGGGAGGCCTTACTCCTCTGCCGAGTTGCAGTCGGTGTATTCTAAAGACCCAGTCGACAGGGTTCAGATAATTCGTAAAAGTTATTTGATGGGAATTGTTTTGTTCTATTTTTGCAATGTATTCTGACAATATATTTTCATCATCAAGGTTCACCGACAGCACGGATACGCTTGATTTTCTCTCTTTTTCTCTTTCTCACTCTCTCTCTCTCTGTCGTCCCTCTCTCTCTCTCTCTTTCTCTGTCTCTCTCTTTCACATACATACTTTCTCTCTCTCCCATTGTTCAATGTTTACCGACAGCATGGATACGCTTGATTTTCTCTCTTTTTCTCTTTCTCATGCCACCGTCTCTCTCTCTCACACACATCTCCGTCTCTCTCTTCTAATCTTTTACTCTCTATCTCCTCTCTCTCTCTTATTGGCTCAATGTTTACGCGAACGCACGGATACGCTTGATTTTCTCTCTTTTCTCTTTCTCTCTCTCTGTGTCGTCCCCTCTCTCTTTCTCTCTCTCTCTCTTCTCTCTCAACATACATACTTTCTCTCTCTCCCATTGTTTCAATGTTTTACCGACAGCACGGATACGCTTGATTTTCTCTATTTTTCTCTTTCTCATCCACTCTCTCTCTCACACACTCTCCGTCCTCTCTCTATCTTTACTTCTCTCTCTCTCTCTCTCTCTCTCTCTCTCTTATTGCTCATGTTTACCGACAGCACGATACGCTTGATTTTTTCTCTCCTTTTGACCAAGTCAACGTTTGACCCAAGTTTAAGAGCCCAGGATGTTGGTCCGGATGGCTGGCACATGAAATGTTAACATAACAAATACGTTTCATAACTCTCCAATCAACTCTCTCTCTCTCTTCTCTCTCTCTCTCACACACACACACACAACACATCATCTCTCTCTCTCTCTCTCTCACAACACACACACCACTCCATCTCTGTCTCTCTCTCTCACACACACACACACACAACACTCCACCATCTCTTCGTCTCTTTTTCCTCTTCTCTCTCTCTCTCTCTCACACACACATCACTCCATCTCTCTCCTCTCTCTCTCTCTCACACACTCACACACTCCATCTCCCTCTCTCTCATCTCACACCCCCCCCATCTCTCTCTCTCCCCTCTCTCTCACACACACACCACACCCATCTTCTCTCTCTCTCTCTCATCTCCCATTACCTCTGCTCTCGGGACAGATTTGTAGTTTATACCTTTTTAGTTAGGATCCTTAGAAAAGATCTAGAGTTGTTCCCCTTGAATCAGGGAGTACCCCTCTCGTTAGGGCATGTTGCATTGTGGGAAGAAGACAGCTTTGGAGAATAAAAGGCCGCCATGACACATGGTGAGACGTCTTTACATTTCTATCTAACCCACCATTTTTTTTTATCTGCCCCGTAATAATCGATCCCGATGCATTCCAATTCATTCGTAACACCCCCCTCCCCTCTTGGGCCCCTCCCCTCTTGGCCCCCCTCCCCTCTTCTTGCCCCCCCTCCCCAGAGTTCTTGAAAATCCACTAAAAACACCTCTTTTTTTTTCAATTTTGCGAGGATTATAGGAAAAGAATGCATTTCCCGGTTTCCGTTCAATATTTGTCTTCTTGTTAGTCAGCTTGCGAAATACTTCAAAATTGTTTTTTTTTTTCTTTTTGGGGTTTTGTTTTTTGTATTTTTTAAAAAACAAATTAATATCTCTCTCCCCCCTCTCCCCCCCTCTCTCTCTCTCTCCTCCCTCTCTCTCACACACAATAGACTTTCCTTCTCCCCTCCCTTAAACACATACACACACAGACACATATATACACACACACACACACAACACTCCTCTCTCTCTCTCTCCTCTCTCTCTCCCCCCCCCTCTCTCTCTCTCTCAAGTTTTTTCCTGCCTTTTTTTCTGAACGTCTCATAGGACTGTCTTTCAATATTCTTCTCTCTCTTCTCTCTGGCTCTCTCTGTAAATCTGTCTCTCTCGTCTTGATATCACTCACTCGCTATCATTCTCTCTCTCACTCGCTATCTATCTATCTCCTATCTCTCTCTCTCTCATCACTCAGCTATCTATCCTCTCGCTAATCTCTCTCTCTCTCTCACTCGCTACCTCTCTCGTCTCTCTCTTGTCTGTCCTCTTTGATATCACTTCGGCTATCCACTCTCTCTCCCCCCCCTCTCCTCTCTCCTCAAGTTTTTTTCCTTTTGTCCTGCCTTTTTTTTTTTCTTGAACGTCTCTAGGAACTGTCTTTCAATATTCTCTCTCTTCTCTGTGTGTCTCTCTCTCTCTGGCTCTCTCTCTACATTGCTCTCTCTCTCTCTCTCTCTCTCTCTCTCTGTATATCTGTCTCTCTCTCTGATATCACTCGCTATTATTCTCTCTCTCTCTCTCTCTCTCCTCTCTCTCTCTCTCTCGCTAATCTATCTCTCTCGCTCTCTCTCACTCGCTATCCCCCTCTCTCTTGTCTGTTCTCTCTTGATATCACTCGCTATCACTCTCTCTCCCCCTCTCCCTCTTCTCTCTCTCAGTTTTTCCTTTTGTCCTGCCTTTTTTTTTCCTGACGTCTCTAGGACGTCTTTTCATAATTCTCCTCTCCTCTCTCTCTCTCTGGCTCTCCCTCTCCCTCTCTCTCTCTCTCTCTCACTCGCTCTCTCTCTCTCTCTCTCTACATTGCTCCTCTCTCTCTCTCTCTGTATATATCTGTCTCTCTCTCTTGATATCACTCGCTATCATTCTCTCTCTCTCTCTCTATTCTCTCTCTCCCTCTCGCTCTCGCTGTCTCTATCTCTCTCTCTCCTCTCTCACAACTCGTATCCCCCCTCTCATTCATTCTCTGCCTGTCCTCTCCTTGATATCACTCGCTTATTCAACTTCCCTCTCATCCCCCCCCCTACTCTCTCTCTCTCTCTCTCTCTCACTCTCATTCTCTTTATTTTAAAATTTTTTTCTTCCCTCTCTGTTCTCGCACAGTGTGTCATATTTTTTTCTTTTTTTTTTAATTAAAACCTTGCCTTCATTCTTTCTTTCCTTCCTTCTCTCTCTCTTTCTTTCTTTCTTTTCTCTCTCTATCTTTTGTTCTATCTGTCATATTCTTTTTTCTTTGTTACTCTACTCCTTTCCTTCCCTCTATCTTTCTTTCGTTCTCTCTTTCTTTCTTTCGTTCTTTCTTCCTTTCGTTCTTTCTTCCTTCTCTTTTTCTTTCTTTATTGCACATCGTTCTTGTTGTTCTTTTGATTTTACTTCCTTCCATTCTCTCTTTCTTTCGTTCTCTCTTTCTTTCTTTCTTTCCTTCTTTCTTTCTTTCTCTTCCTTGCTTCTTCTCTCTTTCCTTCTTATTCTCTTCTCTCTTTCTTTCCTGCTTTCTTTCTTTCTCTTTTTTCTTCCTTCTTTTTTTATTTCCTTCTTTCTTTATCTCTTTATCTCTCTCATTTCTTTATTTCCTCTCTCCCCTTCTCTCTTTCTTTTTCCTTTTAGTGTCGTCATTGTTCTGTTGTTATTTCTTTTCTTCTTTCTTCTCTCTCTTTCTTTCTTTCTTTCTTTTTTCTTTTATTCATTTCGTTTCTTGTTTTACTTTTTCTCCGTCTATTCTCTCTTTCTCTCTTTCCTTCCCTCTTTTTCTTCTCTACACTTTCTCATTATACTATTCCTCCTTTCTTCTCTTTCTTTCCTTTACTCCTTTCTCTTTTCTCTTTTCGGTTCCTTTCTTCTTTCGTTCTCTTTCTCTGTCTCTCTCTATTCCCCGTGATTCTTGTCTCTTCCTTTCTTTTCTCCTTACTATATTTCTTCCTTCTTTCTTTATCTCTCCTTCTTCTTTATTTATTTCCTTCTTTCGTTCCTTCTTTCTTTCTTTCTCTCTTTCTTTCTCTGTTTATTTCCTTCTTTTTCTTTGCCTTCCTAACTCTTATCTCTTTCCATTCTTTTCCTGTATTTATTCCTTCTTCTTTCCTTCTCTTTCTTCTCTCCCTTCCTCTGTTTATTTCCTTCTTTTATTTTCCTTCCTTCTTTCTTTTATTCTTTTCTCTCTCTTCTTTTATCTAATTCCTTTTTCTTTCTCTTCTCTTTCTCTTTCTTTCTCTCTTTCTTTCCTCTATATAATTTCTTCCTTCCTTCTTCTTTCCTTCTTTCTTTATCTCTTTCTTCTCTCTTTCTTTATTTATTTCCTTCTTTCTTTCTTTCTCTTTCTCTTTCTTTTCTCTCTTTCTTTCTCTATTTATTTTCTTCCTTCTTCTTTCTCCTTCTTTCTTTATCTATTTCTCTCTCCTTATTATTTTCTTCTTTCTTTCCTTCTCTTTCTCTTTCTTTCTCTCTTTCTTTCCTCTATTTATTTTCTTCCTTCCTTCTTTCTTTCCTTCTTTCTTATCCCTTTCTCTCTCGTCTTATTTATTTCCTTCCTTCTTTCCTTCTCTTTTTCTTTCTCTCTTTTTTCCTCTGTTTATTTCCTTCTTTTTTCTTCCCTTTCTTCTTATCTCTTTCTCTCTCTTTCTTTATTTATTCTTTCTTTCTTTCATTCTCTTTTCTTTCTCTCTCTTTCTCTCTTCCTCTCTTTCTTCCTCTTTTTTCTTTCCTTCTTATTTCTTCTCTTCTTCTTTATTTTATTCCTTCTTTCTTTCATTCTCTTTTTCTTTCTCTCTTTCTTTCCTCTATTTATTTCCTTCTTTTTTTTCTTTCCTTCTTTCTTTATCTCTTTCTCTCTCTTCTTTATTTATTTCCTTCTTTTTCTTTCCTTCTCTTTTCTTTCTCTCTTTCTTTCCTCTTATTTATTTCCTTCTTCTTTCCTTCTTCTTTTATCTCTTTCTCTTTCTTTATTTATCCTTCCTTCTTTCTTTCTTTCTTTCTTTCTTTCTTTCTTTCTTTCTTTCTTTCCTTATTTTTCTTTCTTTCTTACTTATCTCTTTCTCTCTCTTCTTCTTTCTTTCTTTCTTTCTTTCTTTCTCTCTTTCCTTATTTTTTCTTTCCTTCCTACTTTATCTCTTTCTCTCTCTTCTTTCTTTCTTTCCTTCTTTTTTCTTTCCTTCTTTTTTTCTTTCCTTCTTTCTTTCCTTCTTTCTTTCTTTCTTTCTTTCTTCTTTCTTTATTTCCTTCTTTCTTTCTTTCTTTCTTTATCTCTTTCTCTCTCTTCTTTATTTATTTCCTTCTTTCTTTCCTTATTTAGCATCATCATCATCATCATCGTCGTCGTCGTCGTTGTTGTTGTTGTTCCTATTTCAGATCCATCTTTTTAAAAGCTTTCCCCATCCCAGCTTTTAATATGAAAAACAGGAAGTTTGACGATAGGAATGATTAACCTCTTACCGTTTAAGTTACTTCAAAAGAACTCAACGTTGTTATTAGCTAATATGAACTGCCAGTGCATGTCCGATCTGTTTACACTTTATTGCATTTCATTTTCATTTCTTTTTTAGTTTTTTATTTCTGGAAATACGCGCCGATAGAAACGGGATTGAAAATGCATATTGACACGCAAGTCGTAATAGGAGTTCGGCTCGAATATAAGAAATCAACCTACCTATTTATCTACCTAGGTTGTAAGGTAGTAATATCTCATCCACAGAGAGCGATGTTAATACATGATTAGCAAAGGCATGGTCGGCCATAAATAGATTATCAGTCATATGGAGTCCGATCTCCCTGACAAGCTGAAGCGACAGTTCTTCCAGGCTGTGGTTATATCAGTGCTGCTGTATGGCTGCACCACTTGGACCTTAACGAAGCGTCTTGAGAATAAGCTAGATGGAAGCTGCACAAGAATGCTGCGTGCAGTCTTGAACAAGTCGTGGAAGCAGCACCCCATGAGAGGCAGCTATACGGTCACTGGCCTCCCATCTCACAAACTATCCGAGTGAGACGGACAAGGCATGCAGGGCACTGCTGGAGAAGCAAGGACGAGTTCATAAGCGACGTTCTCCTGTGGAAGCCAACACATGGACATGCAGTTGTGGGGCGCCCGGCAAAGACCTACATTGACCAACTATGCGAGGATGCTGGTTGCTCCGCAGAGGACCTCCCAGGTGCAATGAGTGATAGGGAGGGTTGGCGAGAGATTGTCATGGATATCTGTGCTGCAAGCGCGACATGATGATGATGATAATGATGATTTATTTATCTATCTAGCTATTTACGAGGATATACAGAAAGTGCTATTAAAAATAAAAAATAAATAAAAAAAGTAAAAAGAATAAAAAAAAAAAAAAAAAAAAAAACAAACAACCTCTTCCAAACAACTGTGATCGCTAAATTGGTTCCACGGAAATATAGTGTAGGGTAATCTCTAGTCGTTCCAATGGCCGAAATCACTAGACGCAAATTTACGAATACTCAGTAGAGTCCTGGATACACGAGGAAACTTGCTATCACTCAGCCTGCAGTGAACCACCAGCTACGGCAGGTATGAAAAACTCAACAATAATAATAATGATAATAATAATCTATTAATAATGGAGATTCGCTTCCGGTTTTTGTCTGTAACAAAAATTACGTCACTGCTTACGTCACATTACCTAAAATCGTAATAACAAAACAAACAAAAAAAAAAAACAACTGTGATAACTAAATTAGCTGCACGGAAATATATTGTAGCCCGTCCAATGGCCGGAGCCATTGGACACAAAGTTTTAAAAAAGGTAAACCAGTTTGCCCTACTATTTACCTATAGCTGGAATGAGTATAGTTAAATCCATACCTTTTCCAAGTGTATTAGTGCTATTTACAAGAATATACAGAAGGTGTTGTTAAAAAAATAGATAAACAAAAAAACAAAAAAATTAATTCATGAGGAAGTGCGTCCCGGTCTCCTGCCTCAGAAATTGCTACCCGGTGACTATTAAAATAACGTCCCCAGCTATGTCGTATCAGATTTTCATTTATTCATGTTTGTTTAATGTCTTGTTTTTTAGTTTAAATAAACAAGAATTACGACAAAAAAAAGCGACACCCCACAAATACATTTACTTGTAGAAAATATCTATCTATCTCTATCTCCATTTGTTCATATGTATCTATATTATTTTGTTTATCTATCTATCTCAGTCTATTCCAAACTATATATCCATCTTCATATCTAAACAAGAATTACGACAAATTACGATAAATAAACAAGAATTACGACAAATTACGATAAATGAACAAGAATTACGACAAATTACGATAAATAAATAAGAATTACGCCAAAAAAGAGAAGTCCTCCCTCTAAAATACATTTAACGCCCTTAGTTGGTTGTTTTCTTTCCAGTAACACCGACATTTTAATAGTCACCGGGTAGCAATTTCTGAGGCAGGAGACCGAGACGCACTTCCTCATAAATTACCACAAAAAAAAAAACAACAAAAAAAAACAAAAAAAAACAAACAAAAAACAACTGCGATAACTAAATAGGTTACATGGTATGTATTGTAGGGCGGAATTGTTTGAGGGATTTAATAACTAATGATTGTCAAAAAAGCATTAAATTAAAATTTTACCAATGGAATTTGTGTGGTATTTAAACATGCCCCAGTTACACAAGAAACAGAAGAAAACCAATAATGTCAGAGATCACCATAGGCCAAAGGCTTACTGAATTGCTCCTGACCCTCTCCGACTGGGAAGCCAGTGCCACAGAATGCCGGTAGCAGATCGAAAAAAAAAATTAAATAAATATGCTTTTCAACATAAATTGCATTATTTAGCCTTAAAAAAATATCTTATTACATTTTATGATTAATGCTTCAAACACACTATGAAAAAAAATCTTTATTTCAATTTGCCCGAGCGGGGCCTTATCATTTTTATAGTATTAAAAATATATCTTAAATGATTTCAAAATTTCCCGCAAAACACAACACGGGATTTAACGGAATTTGACGATCTTTGCCGAACTTTTAAATTTATTAATTAATATCACAGTTGATTTTAACAAACACAGATGGAAACTTTTCAACTCTCTGAAGATGGACGTTTGTCCGAAAATATTAAGAGAAAAAAAATGAAAAAAAATTAAATGAATATGTTTTTCAACATAAATTGCATTATTTTACCTTCAAAAAATATCTTATTATATATATATATATATATATATATATATATATATATATATATATACTGATGAGACCTAATAGGTCGAAATGTACATTCAGGGATTTACATTTTCTCGATTTGTTTAGCCTTACATTTGAACATATATGCCCGCCTAAATTCATTAATTATTAACTAATTAATTTTCAAAATTAGGTATGACTTCAATTAAGATTATATATTAAAAATATATCCTACAAGTATTGTCGGCTAAAAGGCCATATCAAATAAACAGATCGTTTGTTTACTTACTCTCATATATATATATATATATATATATATATATATATATATATATATGAAACATGGACCTTATACTCCCACCAAGAGCGGCGGCTAAATACCTTCTACCTTCGCTGCCTTAGACGTGTACTGGGCATCACCTGGAGGGACGGGATCACTAACACAGCCGTCCTAGAGAGAGCTCAACTTCCCAGCCTGTACTCTCTACTGAGACAACGTCGTCTCCGATGGTTGGTCATGTACGTCGGATGGATGATGGACGAATCCCGAAAGACATCCTGTATGGAGAGCTAACGTCTGGTAAAAGACAGATTGGTCGCCCCCTACTGCGATTCAAGGATGTCTGCAAAAATGATCTCAGGTGCTTTGGCATTGTCCCTTCCAGCTGGGAAAATTTGGCTCAAGACCGCCCTCGGTGGCGGCAGAATCTCCATAGAGGACTGTACACGTCAGAATTAACCCTGATACAACATCATGAAGCTAAGAGGTCCATAAGAAAGCAACGGCAACAAAGCATCGGGACATCATCATCTACAGGGACAACCAACAAATGCAAAATCTGTGGTCGAGAATGTTTCTCAAACATAGGACTTCATAGTCACAGGAGGCGCTGCAACCTCAGAAGCACACAAAAAACTTCTATCATAGTCTTTCGAGACTGAATTGCCAATGATGATGATGATGATATGATATATATATATATATATATATATATATATATATATATATATATATATATATATATAAAGATAATCTACTGAGTCAGACGAACCTACTATTAGTTTCGCATAAAGCTCTTCAGGGCTAAAATCTAAAGTCAGATTTTAGCCCTGAAGAGCTTTATGCGAAACTAATAGTAGGTTCGTCTGACTCAGTAGATTATCTTTTATTACTTGGCTCTACTTAGGTATCGAGCACTTTTTACAAATTAGCTTCTCTAGCGGTTATATGAATATATATATATCTTATATACATATATATACATATAAATGTTTTTCTTTTGCCAAATACTGTACCAATAGATTATTTTTTGTTGGTACGAATATCTTGGTCTTTCTTTTTCAAAATTTTTTTCTTCCTGGTTGATGTTTGGTAGTATATTTTTACAATCAAACTCTCTGCCGGGTTTTTTCTCTCCGCAAGGATCTACCAACACGCTTGGTATATTAATATATTATATATATATATATATATATATATATATATATATATATATACAATTTTGTGAATATACGCTAGAAGGAAATTTCCTCTTTCAATTGAACAATTAAAATATGCAAGGTGAGAATTGCGTAATTCTAATTAAAACAACAATAAACAAACAAGAAACAAAAATAAAAACTTAATAAAAATCTTTTTCAAAAGTTGAATTAAATTGAAAGTCTTTGAAGTGGTTGAATGAATAAAAATGAAATGAGAGAAAAATTTTAAAAAAGATGAAGAATTGAAGAAAAGAACGAGAAGGAAAAGTAGACGAAGAAAATAGAGAAAGAAAGATAGAATGAGACTATGAAGCAAGAAAGGAAAAAAGGAAGGAAGAAGAAAAAAAAGAAAGAAAAAATAAAATAGAAGAAAAAACTCGAAAAGGAAAAAAACAAAGAAAGATAGAATGAGACTATGAAGCAAGAAATGAAAAAAGGAAGGAAGAAAGAACGAAATATGATATGAAAGAAGGAAAAAAAAAAGAAAGAAAGAAGGAAAATAAAATAGAAATAAAAACTCGAAAAGAAAAAAAAAAACAAAGAAAATAGAGAAAGAGACTATTGAAGCAAGAAAAGAAAAAAAGGAAGAAGGAAAAAAATGAAGAAATACGATATGAAGGAAGTAATTAAAAAGAAAGGAAGCCAGAAAGAATAAAGAGAACGGAAGGACAAAAAGGAAGGAAAGAAAAAAGAAAGGAAAATGTGAAGCGAAAAAAGAAGGAATGAAGAAAATGAAGGAAAAAAAGAAAGAAGAACAAAGGTTGGAAAAAAGCGTAGGAAATAGAATATGAAGAAAAGGGAAGAAGGGTGGAAAACGGAATGAAAGAAAAAGGGAAAGAACGAAAAATAGAAAGGAAGTAAAAAATGGAATAAGGAAGGAAAGAAAAGAAGTAAAAAGGAAGGAACGAAGAAAAAGGAATGAAAAATAAAGGAAAAAGGAATGAATAAAAGAAGGAAAGAAGAAAGGATTGAAGGAAGGAATGAAAGAAGGAAATGACAAAGGGAGAAAGAAATCAAGGAAAAGAGAAATAAAAGAAGGGAAGAAGGAAAGAACGAAGTAATGAATGAATGGAAGAAGGAATAACGGGACGAAAGAACGAAGAAAAAAATGAAGGAAAACAGAAATGAATGAAGGAAGGAATTAATGAATTAAGAAATGAATGAGGAAGAAGGAAGGAAGAAAGAAAAGAAAGAAAGACTAAATTAACAAATGAACACGGAAGGAAATAAATAATGATTGAAAGAAGAATGGTGGAACGAACGAATGAAAGAAGGAAAGAAGGAAAATGCATTTGATAGAAAGAATGAAGACTTAAGAATTCTTGGAGAAATCAAAGCAAGAATGGTTTTGGAGAGAAACAGGAATGGTGGCAAACACAGCGGAAAATTTGATCAAATTTAAATTGATGAATATAAAATGGAGAGGAAGACGCGCGAAGGAATGGCGAAGAAAGTATGGCTGCTAAAAAGAATGGCGATGGAATATTAGTTTTGGTGAAGATTAAATGAAAATTAAAAATTAATGCAAGATTCTTTGACGGGTTTTAATATTCTGTTTATTGGAGGGAAAAATTTAGATGAGAATGAAAAAAAAATGGCAATACCGATAAAACCGTAAACAAATTAAAAAAAAGAAAGAAGAAGAAAAATGATTTGAAGGAAAAAAACGATAAAGAAAATTAAACCACAACAACAATAACAACAACTAAAAATAAGTGGAAAATCAGAATTAAAAAAGAAGAAAAAAAAAAAAAAGAAAAGTTTCTAACACGATAAAAATGGCCACGTGTAAATTGAACCAGTTATAAAAATGCGAACGTGAAATGAGGTAACAATTTTTGTGTAATAAAAACACGAGAAAGGAATTATCATAAATTTTAATAAAAACGGAATTATGAAAAAAAGGAAGGAAGGAAAGAATGAAAGAAAGAATGAAAGAAAAGAAAGAAAATAGAACGAAATAAATAAAGAATGAATAAATGAAAGAAAGAACACAAACCCACAAACTGATTAGAATATATAATACATTAGCAGGGCTACACGGCGTTGGCCGGGATTTAAATGTTAAAAAATAAACCTCTTATCTTTCTCTCTATATAAATTAATAAAGAATCCTTTTTCAATATATATATTTACCAACCCCTCGGCACGAGCAGGATGCGACACAAGGTCAATTTCTTAAGCGGAGTTCAGCAGGTTTGAATTCAGAGTTTTTCTTCTCCTAGACCGGTTACCTAATCAAGGTTAAAGAGCCCAGTCTGCCCAATTTATCCATAGCTGGAGGGAGAGTAGGATTCATACCTTTCCCAAGGGTATTAGCGCTAAATGAAATGCAATTACCACGTCCAGGATTTGAACTCGGGGCGACGAGTCCATTTCCCATGACTTTAACCATTACACCACGCGCTTCCTTTTTCAATATACAGTAGTATCTTAATTCGTTCAGTTCGTAACTCAATTTCCTCGTATATCAAATCAATTTTCTCCATTGAAATAAACTGAAATGCCGTTAATCTGTTCTTACTCCTCAAAACATTCTAATATTTTGTTACAAAAAAAAAAAAAAAAAATGATAAAAATGGAAACGTAGAAATTGAAGGAAACAAAGAAGGAAATAATGAACGAAGGAAAATAGAAGGAAATAAATAAAGAATGAATGAATGAACACAAACACGCATACTAATTAAAATATACAATACACTAGCAGACTTACACGGCGTTGCCCTGGATTTAAAAAGTTAAAAATAAATTTCTTATCTATATATACAAATGTAATAAGTAATTAAGAGTTACTTATGATTACCTCCCCTTTTGGAGAACTCTTTAGTAAATACTAATCTATTTAAACTCATGTAACAATTATTCTAAGCAGTATAAAGCTTTCTGAAATCTTCCGTTGTTATCTTTTGTCATTACCATATATGAATAAAAAATCGTTTTTTCTATATGATGTGGTATCTTAATTCGTTCTGTTCGTAACACAATTTCCTCGTATATCAAATCAATTTTCTCTATTGAAATAAACTAAAATGCCATTAATCCGTTCCAGATTCACCCCCGCTCGTAACTCAATTCCTCTTATATCAAATCAATTTTCTCTATTGAAATAAACTAAAATGCCATTAATCCGTTCCAACCCCTAAAAAAAAAAAAATCCTCATATTTAAAAAAGAAAAATGTAAAAGTTTTAAACCTGATAGAAATGGCTACGTGTAATTCGAATCAATTTATAAAAATCCGAACGAGAAATGGGGTAATTTTTATGCAATAAAAACACTAGAAATTAATTATCATAATTATTCAGTTACCAAGGACACGCGTATGACAACATACGCGCAAGTACAAAAAAAACCCCCGCATTCACGTAAACATGCAACACGAGAATACAGTTATATAAAAATACCATCATTTTCAACAACAAAAATTCATTTAAAAAGAAATGCCATAACTAGACTGCTTCAGTTCCAATGATCTTTTGAAAAAGAGATATTATCTCGAAAATTCAAGAATTAAATACAGGTTAACACACAACACCATTGTTACCGTATTATTATTTTTTTCTTTACACCTGCATTGTGATAGCCTTCTAAATCAACCTCCTAACTAATTATCATAAGTTTTGATAAAATCGGAATTCTGAACGTGAACGTATACACACACAAACACGCATAGAGATTAGAATGTGTAATACACTAGCAGGGCTACGTGGCGTTGGCCGGGATAAAGCCGTAACTAAATAAAAAAAGTAGAAAAAAAAGTCGACTTGAAAAAAAGAAAAGGAAAATTAAACAAAAAAAAAAGTGGAAAAAAAATTAAAAAGTATAAAAATGTCTCCGTAGAAATTTAACCGGTTTATAAAAATACGAACGAGGAATAAGGTAACAATTTTTGTTGTTATAAAAGCACTTGAAATGAATTATCACAAATTTTAATAAAATCAGAATTATGAACAAAAGAAGAAAGAGAGGAAGGAAGGAAGGAATGAAGGAAAGAAAGAAGGAAGGAATGAAGAAAGGTAAGAAAAAAGGAAGGAAGAAATCATTGAAAAAATGAACGAAACTAAATATAGAAACGAAATATTGAAAGAAAGAAGAAAGGAAAGAAGAAAAAAAAAGAAAGAAGAAATGACTTAAGGAAAGAAAGAAGAAATAAATTATTGAAAAAAAGAATAAAAGAAAATAGAGAAATAAAGGTAGGAAAAAAAGAAGGAAATATAGAGAGAATAAAAGAAGGAAGGAAAGTAGAAAGAAAAGAAAGAAGGAATGACGGAAGGGAAGAAGGAAGGAAGAAATGAATGAAAAAGGGAATGAAGGAAAACAGAGTAAAAAAGTTAGGTAAGAAAGAAGGAAAGAAAGAAGAATTTCCTTCTTCCAGACGGGTTGCCTTATGAAAGATGCCAAACTTTTCCCAAGGATATTAGGGCTATGTGAAATGAAAACAGCTATGACCAGGATTTGAACTCGGATCGCCGCGTCCATTTCTTTCGACGATAAACATTACACAACGAGCTAGTAAAGCAATGATAGCTTAAATTTTGTCACAAGGGTTGCACGTATAGTACCCCCCAGGGAGGAACATACTCACTATTCGTTATTTGAACTAGGAAACTAGCTCTCCCCGACTACCAACGAGTGTCGTGCTCACTATTCCTTATTTGGGCTACGAGACTAGCTAACTAACCCCCAATGAGGACATACTCACTATTTGATATTTGACTACGATATTAGCTCACTAACCCCCAGTGAGGACGTACTCACTATTCCTTATTTGGGACATGAAAGTAGCTTGCTACCCTCTCCGTGGGGATCGTACTCCCTATTCATTATTTGGGATGCGAAACTACCTCACTACCCCCCCTCCAGAGAGGAAATACTCCCTATTCCTTATTTGGGACACAAGACGAGCACACCATCCCTTCGTAAAAATCGTACTCATTATTCGTTATTTAGACATGAAACTAGCTCGCTAGTCCGAATTAGGATCGAACCTACTATTCAATATTTGAGCTAACCATTACATAAAATTCAGTGGTACAAAATAACTTCGTACAAACATCTGGTACCCACCCGCTACCCAGAAGCTTAACATATTTAAATACCCCCCTCCCATACCCGAACCCGAACTGATGCATAACCCCTCCCCTACTCCCCCCAAACAAGTACCTTGACAACAAATTCAACTGCGATTATTTTCTCTTTGGTTTTAATTATTAATTCAAAATTAAAACGCATTTGGTCGAAAATAAATGTCAGAAGTAGAAGAGTTAATAAATTGTTGATAAATTGAAAGGTTAGACTGTGTAATTAAGGTAATTAATTAAGGTAATTAATTAAAGTAATTAATTATCTAAAAAAATTGCTCTACTAAAATGCTGGAAAGAGAAAAATATCGTTTTATTGAAAACGTAGTTATTTGATAGTTTTGGCTAGTTATTCATATCCCTGGGTTTTGATTGGTTAAAATTGATTACTTCTTTCTAATAATGGACGAATCAGAATTAAGATTTGATTTAACTAATTTCAAGTCAAAAATTATTTGTTTATTTCTGTTGATTTTTTAATATTTATTTATAAAAAAGTATTCGTTTTAAAAGAAGTACAACAAAAACAGACTATCCGCTGAAAGTATTTAAATTTTCGAAAAAGTCAACGACGAAATTATACGTACCCCTATTAATCTTGAATGTTTTTTATTCATTTCTCAGAATCTAATGCCCGCTTGATGTCAGTTTTTTTATATGTTAATAAGCACAAAAAAAAAAGAAAAGAAAGGAATATAAAACTCAGAACAATAGGTTAAATACCACAAATTTGACAGGCGAATTATGCAAAATAGAAAGAGACAAAAATATTAAAAATTGTACGAATAATTTCATTGTTGATTGTTGATTGTATGTTTCTTATTATTTCTCTGAATATTTGAGGTGATTAATATTATCTGCATTATTTGGACTATTGTCCTCATCTTTATTGTTATCTGTACAAAGTTCCGGCCGATGTGCCATCCGGCCTTTTTCAGGTATTTCTTGTCGGACTCGGGAACCTTCTCGGACTCGGGAACCTTCTTGTCGTAATCGGGACAAGTGACACTTATCTCTGGACTGCAGGTTCAATCCTGATAAAGGGCAGCAATAAAATAGAATAATAATTAATACAGCTTAATGCCTCTACCCCAACTATGGTTAGCGGAATGAGAACAGGATACCCCGATGGACTGAATAAAGGGTTAGGTTCAAAGTTCCGTGATGGCTCCCGATTACGACAAAGAAGGTTCCCGATTACGACAAAAAGCTTCCAGAGTCCGAAAAGAAAGTTCTCGAGTCTGAAAAGAAGGTTCCCGAGTCCGACAAGAAATACCTGAAGAAAGCCGGAGGGCACATCGTCTGGAACGTTGTACAGATAACAATGAAGATGAGGACAATAGTCCGAATAACGCAGATAATGCTTTTCATATTAAATATTGATTTATAAAAAGTATTCGTTTTAAAAATAAGTACAACACAAAAAGACTATCCACTGAAAGTATTTAAATTTCCAAAAAGTTTATTTAATATACAGTCAACGATTAAATTATACGTACACCTATTCATTTAGAATATTTTGATGCATTTCTCAAAATCTACTGACTGTATGAGGCCAGTTTTTAAAAATATGTTAATAAATCCAAAATAAGGAATATAAAACTTATTTTAAAGAATAATAGGTTGTATACAACAAATTTGACGGGCGAATTTGCCCGTGAAATTTCTGCAGGACTTTGATCAGTATTCTTGATTATTGTAATCTTTTATTTCACCAGAAACGACAATAAAATCTTTAATTTACTATGGAAAATAATATTATCTATTTTCCAACTCATGCAAATAATAAACATAATAAGCCCAAAACAATTCTAATTATCTCCCTTTGTCTATAGCGACAGGGCCCTAATGTCTTAGCCATAAACTGATGAGAAAACTCATGCGATTGGCTAAGGGCTTTTGTCGGCGACCAATCAGAGCACACGTTACGAGGCCCAGTTTGGACCGCCAATTTTGATAGTGGAAACTGCTATCACACCCTCTTGCCGCTGGGACTCTGGTCAAGCACGACGTGTTTTTTATACAGCAGACGTCGGGAAGATTGAGTCAATGGAACAGCAAAGACAGGGCCGCTGTCCGTGTAAAAGGCGATTAAAAAACTAGCAAGACATTCTACCTGGATTTCAGATAAGTCCGCTATTTTAGAATGTTGGTGCTATTATCAAAGTTTATTTTGTTTAGTTTTGGATTTTTGTGTCTAATATGAAGTGCTTCTAAGATTTTTAATCGTTGTTTACATGATTGTGTTTCTATAATGGTAGTGTTATCATTAAGTATTTTCCGGAATTTATTGTTGGGACATGAGTGTGATTTTAGGTGTTGGGCTATTGAGCTATTGTCTGTAAGGTGCATTGTAAGTCTTCTGGAAAGGGTAGTTGTGGTTACACCAATGTATATATTTTTGTTAGAGATACATTCTCCTAATGGACATTTAAATAGATATACCACATTGGTTTTTTGTAACGGTGCAATTGAGGGGGAGGAATTATTTTTAAGGAAACTAAACAAAATAAACTTTGATAATAGCACCAACATTCTAAAATGCCTATAATTACTATAAAATTAAAATAGCAAAAAATAATAATAATAATAACGACAATAATAATAATAATAAAACTAATAATAACAACAACAACAATAATAAACACAACCTATATAAATGGTAAATGGAATATCCCATTGTTGTACGGTTAAAAATACCTTGAAGATGGTCCACGATAGGGCAGAAAGTACTCGGTCTATGACATATGGCGAATACATCAGCCAATTTTCGCCAGATATTAAAACAATAATCCGGCAATATGAAAAAACAAAGGATAAGACTTGCAGACAGAAAATGGCTGCTTTATTTAACAATATATATATATATATATATATATATATATATATATATATAAAGTGTATATATAATATATTATATATATATATATATATCAACGAATATCCATAATCAAGAAATGCTATATCTACAAATTAGCTAATATAAAACTTTTGAATAAGGATTTAAAATTTTCTCCGATGTTATATATCACTACAAACATTTACTACTTATTTTCGTTAAAAAAAAAGATTCAAACGTCTAATTTTCGTTTAATAAAATATAATCTATCATTACGCTATACCGTAAAAAGAAACGACTAAAACGTAAATATATAATGTTGCAAAACCCGAAATCTGTAAGGATACTGGGGTAACATCACTAATGAGCTCCTTTAGTGTTTTTCAGTGATTTTTAACAAGACTATATATATATATATATATATATATATGTACGCACGCTTGACCTATTTCTACTGTGTTTAAATCATAGGACAAACAGAATCATAGATGTATATGTAGATATTTTATAAAAGAATGAGGTTGTGTGATCAATATACACAGAGATAAATTGTTACTGTTACATATTAATTGGACCCCTATTACTTTTTAAGGTAGTATAGAAATCCTTATGGCGATCAGTACAGCTGATGTCCTTGAGAGTTAGTGACAATGCTTGACCTCACTCTCACCTTGCGTTCTGGGATGATCGTGAGAATCGGAAGTGATAGAAAGCCCCATCCGGTTTAAGGAGTAAGCAACTCAGAGTTGCAGTAGTGAGTTGCGGTTAGTCAGTTGCAGAGTTAAAAGCTAGCAAGATGTGACTCTCAGCGCGCAGTTGTCTGGCCTGGGTTCCAGAATAAACTAACATCCAAAGTAAATCGAAGTCTTGTTGTTATTACTAAAAGCTAACAATGACACAAGGCTTCTGATAAGAAATGGTCCCCAGCAGAACCAGACACGGAATCCCCAGATAAGAAAGACCAGACGAGACCTGTAGAAGATATACCAGACCATTAGAAGATAGAAGAAGCAGATCCGGCCAGAAGAATAAAAGAGGTATATAACATTACGAATAGACAGATAATTTCCTTTTCCGACACTGATTACCTAGCCAAGGTTAGAGAGACCACCCTGCCCTACTACTTACCCATGGCTGGGGGGAGATTAGTTGGATGCTCTATGAAAAATGCAAACAACTTTGTCCAGGATTTCACACACACCACACACACACACACATATATATATATATATTGTTACAAATAGACTGAGATTCTTCTTTTTCTAGAATAGTTACCTAGCCACGGTTAAAAAGCCCAGTCTGTATTACTACTTACTCATCGGTGGAATGAGATTAGTTGGATGCTCTATAGGATATGCAAACAGCCTCGTCCAGGATTTCATATATATATATATATATATAATATATATATAAGTGTATTTTGGCAGCATTTTTTCTTTTATACAAGTTTTGATGAACTGTACAGACAATTCCTGTCGGACAAGTTTTTGCTTGATCCGTTCCAATTTTCGGGCCATCTTTCTGGTGTCGGGGTGTAACTGGTATATATATATATATATATATATATATATATATATATATATGAAAGCAAAATGGTAGTGAATCCGACAGTATGTATAGAAAGTTTTAGAAAAAAACAAGATGTTATTAGTTTGCTGACAGAATGTTTCGACCTTATAAAGACCGCTTTATAAGGTCGAAACAGATTCTGTCAGCAAACTAATAACATCTTGTTTTTTTCTAAAACTTTATATATATATATATATATTATTATAATGGAGATTGTGTGTTTTTCTGTCTGTAACCTAAACTATATTACTACTCAAGTCACAATTCCCTTAGTTATTTTCGTCATATTCTTCATGAATTTTTATTTTCATTCAAACCTTATTTATTAATAAAATTGTTTTGCATTTTTAATTCTGTTGGCCATATCGGTATACTAATAACATGCAATTGTATTTAAATATACAACAAAATGGCAGTTTAGAATGTGAACGGGAAGGTTAATTTGCATATTGATATTAAAAAATTGATTTTAATAAATATTTGCTTAGTAATATTGATTTCTAATTGTTTGGTTTTATTTTTATAAATATAAGCAAAAAATTCGGGGATAAATCTTGAACGAAATCGATCAACAAGAAGAAATTGATCTTCTTCTTCAATAATCATGTTCCTTAATTGTACGACCGTTATCATCTTGCAACGCCCTGTGGTTAAGAAAGAGATCAGCCAAATCGTCCAATATGAAATGTAAAAATGTAAATCCTCATTATCTGCTGTTGCTTATCCACCGAATTCTCATTACTAATAAGTGTCGTTACCTCAATTGAATAGTAGACCATTGCTTTTTTATTATAATGAAAGAAAGGGAAGCAAAGGACATGATACATAGAAAAATATAATAATAAAGAAATATAATTAGAAAGAAAGAAAAAAAGAGAGCAGAGGAAAGATAGAAAGAGGGGGTGTTGATAATAATAATAATAATAATAATAATAATAATAATAATACCATGCAACCAAATGGTATATGCACAAACCGGAACCCGTTCTTGAGAATGAGACGCATAAAATTTATTATTTACTTCCTATTTTAACTAAACAGTTAAATTAGGGAAATGATGGAAGAGTTAGTTTCAAAGTTATTCTACTTTTCGATTATACCCCCCTCTGTTTTAAATCATTTTATCTGTATTCTTTTTAGTTTCATTAGTCTTTCTAATTTAACATATTTCATTACATTAAAACTTAAATACATGCGCCCGGAGGGTGCATATATTTGCTAGTATATATATATATATATAAGTAAAAAGTAAGTAAAGTCGTCGAGGCGGCCTAATGTCGGTATGGGCCACACAACGATGGGATCTATCCACTTTTCACTAGGGCTTGGCCAAGGAGTTTATTTTAGCGGCTTGGGTGGAGCACCACACCTACAATCACTTTACCGCACAGATCTGTACACTTGACCTACTTCTACTGTGTTTAAATCATAGGACAAACAGAATCATAGATGTATATGTAGATAG
This sequence comes from Doryteuthis pealeii, assembly GCA_023376005.1. Classification (NCBI taxonomy): domain Eukaryota; kingdom Metazoa; phylum Mollusca; class Cephalopoda; order Myopsida; family Loliginidae; genus Doryteuthis; species Doryteuthis pealeii. The sequence continues at coordinate 93,749,466 of CM042159.1, read as the reverse complement.
TTTGGGCACCTCACGTGGTGTAATGGTTAGCAAGCTGATTAGCAGACCATTGTTAGTGAGTTCGATTCTCACTGGGTGCCCCATACTTCTGGCCTTGTGCCATATCTAAGCAAAGCTTAGTAAATAACTATATGTAGATAGTTCAGTAAAGATTGAGGTTGTGTGGTCAATAGACGCCGAGATAAATTGTAACGAATAGACTGAGATTGATCGGTTAATAGACAACATGTATAGATTGATAGCGAAATAGTTACAGACAAACTAAGAGTTCTAATGGCGGAGAGATCAATAGCTTAATCGATAGATTAACTGTTCGCTTGATCGATTCTCAAATGCAACTTTAGCGGCAACGAGTGTCGATTTAATGATCGTTATTCTTCCCGCGCTCAATTATAGATAAGAATGGACAGTGACAGGAGATATGAACAGAAGGATATATATATATATATATATATATATATATATATATATGTTTATTCTATCTATCTATCTATCTCTATCTCTCCCCCTCTCCCTCTCTCTTCTCTCTCTCTCTCTCTCTCTCTCTCTCTCTCTCTCTCTCTCTCTCTATATATATATATATATATATATATAGAGAGAGAGAGAGAGAGGGAGAGATAGAGATAGATAGATAGATAGATAGAATGAACAGCGACATGAGATATCAACAGAAGGATATATATATATATATATATATATATATATATATATAGAGAGAGAGAGAGAGAGAGAGAGAGAGAGAGAGAGAGGGGGAGAGGGAGAGAGGGGGGAGAGATAGAGATAGATAGATTGATAGATAGAATGAACAGCGACATGAGATATGAACAGAAGGATATATATATATATATATATATTATATATATATATATATATATCCTTCTGTTCATATTTCATGTCGCTGTTCATTCTATCTATCTATCTATCTATCTATCTATCTCTATCTCTCCCCCCTCTCTTTCTATTGTATCCATTTCTTTAATAAATTTGCTCTACTTTGTATTGAGCACTTTGTATTTGTTTTTATCGCGAACTTAACCCCTGAATTCTGTGCACCTCCAACGATCGTGCCCATATTCACCGGTAAGCCACCTTTTATCTCTCTCTCTCTCTCTCTCTCTCTCTCTCTATATATATATATATATATATATATATATATATATATATATATATATATATAGAGAGAGAGAGAGAGAGAGAGAGAGATACTTAGATAGAATGAACAGTGGCAGGAGATATGAACTGAAAGATACTTATATATATATTTTTTTTATAGTGTACAATACACTTAATATATATATATATATATATATATATATATATATATATATTAGAGGTAGCGTGACCATGGAGTCAACGACGATTAGTTTCTGACAGTTTCACACGTATGTGGTTATTCCGATCAATTTGTTTCCACTGACTGGGCCGTATTCGATGGGTGGACGATGGGCGAATCCCAAATGATATCCTCTATGTGAAACTTTCATCTGGCAAGAGAGAGAGATTTAAGGATTTCTGTAAATATGATCTTGCGTCCTCTGCCAGCTGAGAAAAATTGATTCAGGACCGCCTTCGGTGGCTATTCCTGTCTGAAATCCACTCTCATGGAACATCATGAAGCAAAAAGAACTGAGAGAGAGATAGAGAGCTGCAGCAACAGAGCTCCGGCACACCAACATCTTCAGGTCGGGGTATTACAATCGTCATCTGTGGTCGAAACTGTCTATCATGCAGAAGGCGCTGCACTAGAACGTAAATCCTGGGCTCCGAAATCTATGGTCTTCCGAGACTGATGCCGCTGATAAACACGATGAGAAGTATATATATATATATATATATATATATTATATATTATATCAATAAAGGAAGGAAGAACTCAACACCGTAATTCCATAATAAATTTATTTCGACCAAAATTGGGGCCTATATAAATCTAAGTTGATTTAAACCGGCTCCCCAAATTTTCGTCTCATCAGATGGGTCTCAATTCACTTATGGACAAGCACATCACAAAAACCCCCCAAAAAGCTGAATATTAAAAAATACATAAATTCAAACAAAAACAACTACCAAGTTTTGGATAAATCTTATAACTAAAAACCGTATAACTATACTGATGAGAGGTGATACCTCGAAACACGTGTCTATAGTTTACCCTATTATACGCTCTCAATTTCGGTAGAGCACTCTATTTAGGAGGTATATAATTGCAGATTCACCGGATTCGGCTCAGCCAAATCTCACTTTGTTTACAAAGTTTGAGAACTCTAGGTGAAGGTCATTTCCCCTTAGAAATATAGCGATTAAATAGCCTGCTATACTTGGCGACTGACTGTGGATATGTGGGTAAGAGGCTTGGCGAGCGTAAGTTCGTTCGGGTCTCGAACCCAGCCAGAGGCAGCTGCTAAAAACCGTATAACTATACTGATGAGAGGTGATACCTCGAAACACGTGTCTATAGTTTACCCTATATATATATATATATATATATATATATTGGTTTGGAGGTTGATTTTGAAGGCTATTACAATGCAGGTGTAAAGAAAAAATAATAAGATAACAATGGTGTTGTTTGTTAACCTGTAATTTATTCTTGATATTTCGAGATAAAATCTCTTTTTCAGAAGAACACTGGAACTTTGTTTTCTTTTTTTAAAAACTAAAAATGCCATAATAAGACGACAACTGCTTCAGTTCCAGTGTTCTTTACAGGTTAACAAACAACACCATTGTTACCATATTACTTTTTCTTTACACATGCATTGTGATTGCCTTCAAAATCAACCTCTAAACATATATACACAATACTTCAAGCAAATTATAAAACTCTCTTATATATATATATATATATATATATATATATATATATATACTAAACTTGTTGGTTAACCCTTGCGTTAAGAGAAAAACTTGGCAGACAGTTTCATTGTAAAAATATACAACCAAACATCACCTGGGAAAATAAAATAAAAATTGCAAAATAATCGGTTGATACTATAATACTTGGCCAAAAGAAAAAAAAAACAATATATAATATATATATATATATATATATATATATATATATAGTATTTGATAATTTGCTTGAAGCATTGTTAAATATATTATTATTTATTTATATTAAGAAGGCAATTACAATGCGTATAAAAAATAAAATAATGTCCAGATATATATATATATATATATATATATATATATATATATATATATAAACAGCCAGAATATTATAAAGCTAAAAAGTAAAGAGTACTCAATTCTTAAGTAGATCAAATGATAAAGTTAAACCTAATGAGTCAGATATACCTACTAAAAGTTTCGCTTAGTGTTCTTCAGGGCAAAAGATCTGACTATTATATAGAATCTTTATATATATTTATATATATATATATATATATATATATATATATATATATAATATATATATAGAGAGAGAGAGAGAAGAGAGAGAGAGAGAGATAAATAAATATATTGATTGATAGATAGATACGTTTATAAGTGGAATAATTCTTCGGAAAAGAATGAGGTTTTTGTGACTATCAATGATATATATTCGCAAATACACTGACAGACAGACAGATATGAAGAGACTGGGATAGATAGATAGACAAGAAGAGACTTGGATATATATATATATATATATATATATATATATATATATATATATATATAGATAGATAGATAGATAGATAAGAAGAGACTAGGATATATAGATAGATAAATACATATAAAGAGACTGGGACAGATAGATAGATAGATAGATTGATTGATAGATAGTTACATAGAGACTAACAATCATGAAGGGCATAATAGATCTATTGATTAATTTCTTTCTTTATTGATTTTTACGATCGTCATTTAACGGCACAGGATTTAACGATCGTCACATTTCCCTTTCAATTTCATAATCGAACTGTAGTTAATCTAGACACAAGGAAAGGTTACTAATAAATACTACAGGGTTTATAGGACTGTTCTCCATTCAATAATATTTTAAAAGAAATTAAATTCAATCTCACTATCAGTTTGACACAATTTGTTAAATTGTTTCTCTTAAAAATGATGTCTTAAGTTGTTTTCAATTTTTAATGATTTCTTTATATATACATATATATATATATATATATATATATATATATCTTATTATAATGGAGATTGTATGTTTTTCTGTCTGTAACCGAAACTATATTACTATACAAGTTACAATTCCCTTTAGTTATTTACATCACATTCTCCACGATTTTATTTTTTTATCTAAACCTCAATTATTAATAAGATTGTTTTACATTATTATTACTGTTGACTATATCTACATACAAACAGCATGCAATTATATTTATATATACAACAAAATAGCGGTTTACAGTTTGAACGGAAAGGCTAATTTGCATATTGATATTAAAAATGTGATTTTAATAAATATGTGCTTAGTATTATTTATTTCTAACTGTTTGGTTTTATTTTAATGAATATAAGCAACAAATCTCTTCAATGAATCTTAAATGAAATCCATTGACAAGAAGAAATAACTGTAATTTTATTCTTTACTTACTCTTTTAAGTAAATTAGAAAAAAATAACAATGAAAGACGAGAGTGATGGAAGGGTAAGTTTCAGTTGTGCTATCTTTCCCTCTGTTTCAAATCTTTTTTTATCTGCATTTCCCATTTAGTTTCATTAGCCTTTCTAATTTAATACAATATTTTATTACATTAAAACTTAAATACTTGCACCCGAAGGGTGCATATATTTGCTAGTATATATATATATATATATATATATATATATATGTATATATATATAAAGTTTTTTTTTATAGTATCTTTGAAGCATTGTGTGTATGTGTATGTGTAATATAAAGATTTTTGAAGGCAATTTACAATGCAATATGTGTTGAAAATTATATATTCATTTAACTTTTTTTTTTCAATTCTAAATATTTTCGGAAATAAAATTCCATCATCAGAGTTATTGAAAGTACTTTATATTACACATACATACACAATGCTTCAAAGATACTATATAAAAAAAACCTTTATTTCACTATGCCTGAGCGAGGCTAAATTTATAGTAAAAATTAAAAGAATTTCGAACAATCTCCACGAGCGCAGGAGCAGCCGAACCGAATTAACATCACGGAAATAGCCGATTTAACATCTCGGAAGTAACCGAAAAAGAAAAAAAAATCAAATATACGGCGTTCGTCAACTTCTTAAAACAACAGATGATTACACCATCGCCGTGGGATAAGTATTATAAAAAAAATACCTAATACTTTCGATAACTCTGATGATGGAATTTTATTTCTGAAAATATTTAGAATTGAAAAAAAAAAATATAATTTTCAACACATATGGCATTGTAAATTGCCTTCAAAAATCTTTATATTATATATATATATATATATATATATATATAATATATATATATATATATATATATCATGTCACGCTGTTAGCACGGATATCCATGACAATCTCTCTCCATCCGTCCCTATCGCTCATCATTCTCGGGAGGTCCTCTATGCAGCATCCTGTATCCTCACAGAACTGGCCAATGCACATCTTTGCTGGTCGGCCCACACTGGCGTGCCCATGTGTTGGCTTCCACTGGAGGACGTCGCTTATGAGTTCGTCCTTGCTTCTCCAGCAGTGTCCCGCGTGTCTTGTCCGTCTTACTCGGATGGTTTGGGTGATATGTGGCAGGTGGCCGTACAGCTGTATTCTCGTAGGGTGTTGTTTCCACATCTTGTTCAGGATCACCCGCAGCATCCTTGTGCAGCTCCTATCTAGTTTATTCTCTAGTCGCTTCGTTAGGGTCCCGGTGGTGCAGCCATACAGCAGTACTGACACGACAACGGCCTGGAAGAACTGTTTCTTTAACTTGTCTGTGATATTGGATTTCCATATGACCGATAATTTATTTATAGCGGCCCATGCCTTTCCTATACGTGCATTGCGTGCATTAACGTCGTTTTCTGTGGAGGAGATGTTACTGCCTAAGTATCTAAATTGTTCTACCGAGTTTAGGAGTTTGCCATCGATGGTTGAGATGTCGCTTTTGTTTTTGAAAGACATGAACTCAGTTTTATCAGAGTTTACGTATAGGCCGACATTTCGTGCTGCCTTTTCCAGGCTGTGTAGCAAGGATTCGCTTGTGCAGGTGTATTTGCTAGGTCATCAGTATAGTCCGCATCCGTAATAGTATGTGCGGGATATCGCCTGCTTCTTGCTTTTTTTTTTTAGTGTGAGGCCTTTTTCTTTTATGGGATCTAGTGATATCATGAATATATATGGCGCTAGTGTATCCCCTTGTAGGACTCCGGCGACAATGTCAATATATATATAGTATCTATCTATATAAATATATATATGTGAGTGTGTGTGCACGCGCGCGTGTGTGTACTTATGTCTCTTCTCTTTCTATGTATGTATGTAAGTATTTATGTATATCCACACACACACACACACACACACACACACACACACAATATCTATCTATTATCATACTAAAGCTGAGAGTTTCACCTTTTAATGTCCAAAGGCTTTTTCCTGATTAGTTTAATAACACGAAAGTTATACTAAATTATTCTTTATTTTTTTAGGATTACACAATGTTTGAAAGAAATTCCATTTTAATTGGTTCTAATTAGTCGTAATTTGCAATTAAGTAAAAAACTGACACATCCCTGTCTTTACAATCTGCATAACTCTCTATATGCGAGTGAAGAGGAGATGCGAGAGTGATTAACAGAGACAGATTTAACAACTCACCAGCATGTAATAGAATTCTATGATCGATTTCAATTTAAATTAGGTCAAACTAGATATACCCAATTCGTTGAAAAATTCATGTTTTTTTAAAATACAATTCTGACACCTACGTTTAAAAAAAAATTACGAAAAATCAGGGAATATTTGGTATAGTCCCGGCCTCCTGCCTCAAAAGCACTAGCCGGTGGATGCTGAAAAAGAAAGAAAACACCAGCTACGATTGAAGTCCGTAGCCGAAGCGGTGTTACTTACAAAAGAAATTAGGGTTAAGGTTTAGGGTTGGGATTTTGGGTTAAGGGTTAGTTTAATGGAAAATAAATAAATAATTTGGTTTCTGTTTTTTCTGGGTCACCTGTATACGTTTTTCGGGAAAACACCCTAAGTTTTTTTGTTGTTGTTTTTTCAAGTGACCCTCTTCGGCTACGGACTTCAATTGTAGCTGGTTTTTTTTATTCTTCGCTAGCCAAAAATCTAACCCAGTGGACTATTTTCTGTGGGTTACCTGGCTATACACAGGCAGGGACCGGGTTAGCTCAGTTGGTAGAGCGTTCGTCTAGAAAACTACAAGGTCTTAGTTCGGATACCGGCCCTCGCCAACTCAGCGTATGAGTAGCACGAGGATCTGTGCGGTAAAGTACGGAGTGATGGTAGGTGTGGCGCTCCACCCTCAAAATGCTAAAATTAATCTCCTTGGTCTAGCGCTATTGAAAAGAGGATAGACTCCCTCGCTGATTGCTGGTACCGAATTAGGGCCGCCCCGACGACTTTACTTTTACTTTACACAGCAGGCCCACACGACAGCGGAACTGAAAAGAAAGCATCCGTAGAGAGATAACAGCTATTCCAGTTGATATGCTAAACCACACTTTACGTCATTGAGAATCGAGCTCTCGAAATGTTTTGTCATGATGGTGACCATCTCAAGAATATTTCAAAACTTAGATCATATATTAAAACTTCTGTGTATCAGTGATGTAATAAATATACTAGTACTCGGTGTAGCTTTTGTAATTGAGAAAAATAGCATTTAAAATTGTCCCATGATATCGTCACCCTCTAATCTATCTATCTATCTATCTATCTATCTATATATATATATATTATTATATATTATAATAATGTGTGTGTGTTGTTATTTTGGAAAAGGTGACTTTCCGGTGAAGATGGTCACATGGTTAGTTGATGCAAAATTCATAAAGGTAAGACAGCGATATAACAATAAAAAGTGTCAATACATTAGTCGAGCAAATTATTGTAATAGAGGTACAAGTAATCAGATATTGATTAATCCAGTGGATTTACCCTGAAGATCTTATGACTGAAACTCGAGTAGGTTATTACTTGTACCTGTATTTTCTAATATGTACGAAATATATTAAGTCTAGACTACGTACTTAAAACGTAATTACATCTCCATTAAGAGGTTCTCGCCGAAGAAAAAAAAAGGGCAAGAAGCACGGAAAGGCATTACTAATGCGGACTACGCAAATGATCTAGCACTTCTCGCAAATGCACTTAACAAGTCGAATCACTGCTCCACAGCCCAGAGAAGGCAGCTAGAGGCATTGACTTCTATGAAAACTCGAATAAAACAGAGTTCATGTGCTTTAAAGATGAAGGGGTATCGCCACACTAAATGGCAAGCCTCTGAAATTAGTCGACCAATTAACATACCTCGGTAGCAATATCTCATCTACAGAAAACGGTGTCAATATACGCAGAGAAAAATCATATAACTTCTATTGACTGATTATTGATTATATGGAATTCTGATCTTTCTGATAAGTTAAAGCGAGAATTCTTTCAAGATGTAGATGTGTTAGTGTTACTGTATGGCTGCACCACTGGAACTTTAACGAAACGCTTGGAGTAAGAATTGATAGGAATTACACAAGTATGTTGTCTGCAAATCCTGCAAAGCAGTATCCCACAAAAAAGTCACTGTACGGCCACTTCGCCTCCAATCACACAGATATACAAGTAAAACGAACAAGACATGGTGGACACTACTGGAGAAGTAATGGTCGCAACTTCATTAAGTGGAACCTTTACAGGGACACCAATATTGGCTGATCAGCCATGAGGACACTGTATGTCGTGCTGAGGACTTATCAGTAGCGATTGATCGATAGGACGGGTGCTGAGAGAGTCGTGGGAATCCATGTTTTTCAGCCCGACTTAATGATTATTGCAATGAATTGATGAGGAGAGAGAGAGAGAGAGAGAGAGAGAGAGACGGCGAGAGAGAGAGAGAGAGAGAGAGGAGAACGAGATATACAGAAGAGAGAGAGAGGAGAGACAGAAAGAGAGAGAGAGAGAGAAAGGAGAAATACAATATAGAGAGAAGGGGTGAAGAGAAGAGCGAAATAAGAGAAGAAGGGAGAGATACTGAGCACAACACACACACACACACGCACGCACACACACACACACACACACACACACACACACACAACAGATAGAGATAGAGAGAGAAGAGAGTTAGAGAAGAAAAGAGGGATGCAGATAGATAGTAGAAGATAGAGAGAAGAGGAGAGAGAGAGAGAGATGAGAGAGAGAACGAGTATACAGAAAGAGAGAGCAATACATATAAGAGAAGGGGGCGAAGAAAGAGTGAGAAAGAAGTAGAGAGGAAGGGGAGATACTGAGGCACAGAAAGAAAAGAGTAGGGAAACGAGAGAGAGGAGAGAGAGAGAGAGAGAGAGAGAGGAGAGAGAGAGAAAAGAGAGAAGAAGAGAATGAGATTATAGAAAGTTGAGAGAGGGAGTATTGGTGAGGAAGATGAAGATAGATTAGAAAGAGAAGAGGTAGAGAGGGGATGAGATATCATTAGATAGAGAGAGAGAGGAGGATAGATAGATAGATACGATAGAGAGAGAGTGGAGAGAGATGGAGAGGGAGATGAGAGGGGGGGGATTAAAGTCGCGAAGAACGCTTAGAGAATGATCTGTTGATCGATGTTAAACGAAAGCAAGAGTTTTTTGCGCCGCCGTAGCCGCCGTTGAACGGGTGCCCCCCCCCCATCACGTCATAGCCGCCGTGGTGCCGCTGGTATCCGCTTCCCACAGACCATCAGACCGCCACCAACCGCCTCTCGCGCAAATTTGGTCAATCTACTCATAATGTCCGTTGGGATCGGACGTTTAAAGGTCAGTGCAATTCAGCAAAATGAAAAATTTCAATTCACCAATTAAAACGACAAAAAACAAATAATATAGCGGAAAAGTGATATGAAAATTTAATGGATTGAAGAGAAGAAGAAGAAGAAGGTGGTGAAAGAAGAAGAGAAAGAAGAGAAGAAGAATTGGGAAAGAAGAGAAGAGAAGAAGAAGAGAAGAGAAGCAAGAAGAAGAAGAGTGGGTAAGAAGAGAGAAGAGAACAAAGAAGAAGAAGAAGAAGAGAAGGTGGCGGAAAAGAAGAAGTAGAAGACGAAGAAGAGAAGAATTGGGAAAGGACAGGAAGAAGAAGAGAAGAAGAAGAAGAGAAGAATGGGGAAAAAGAAGAAGAAGAAGAAGAAGAAGAGTGGGGGAAAAGAAGAAGTAGAAGACGAAGAAGAAGAGAAGAAGAAGAAGAAGAAGTGGGGAAAAGAAGAAGAAGAGAGAGAAGAAGAAGAAGAGGAAGAAGAAGAATTGGGAAAGAAGAAAGAAGAGAAGAAGAGAAGAAGAAGAAGAAGAGAAGAGTGGGGAAAGAAGAAGAAGAAGCAAGAAGAAGAGAAGAAGAAGAAGAAGAAGAAGAAAGAAGAAAGAAGAAGAAGAATGGGGAAGAAGAAGAAGAAGAAGAAGAGTGGGGGAAAGGAAGAAAGAAGAAGAAGAAGAAGAAGAGAAGAAGAGAAGAAGAGTGGGAAAGAAGAGAAGAAGAGAAGAAGAAGAAGAAGAAGAAGAAGATGGGGAAAGAAGAGAGAAGAAGAAGAAGAAGAAGAAGAAGAAGAGAAGAAGAGTGGAATAAGCAAATAAGAAAAAAAATAGATAACTCTCGAAGAGAAAAAAACGAAAATAACAAAGAAAAAAAAAAAACACGTAATAAAAAAGAATACTAGATCAAAAAAATACACAAAATAAAAAAAAAAAAAAAAACAAAAAAAAGATAAAAAAACTAAAAAAAAAAGAAAAAAAAGAAACAGAAAAATAAAACAAGAATAAAATATAAATAATAAAAAAAAAAACAAACTAAAAAATAAAAATAAAAGAAAAAATCATAAAAGAAAAAAAAGAAAAAAAAAAAGTAAAAAAAGAAGAAAAAAAAAAGTAATAATATAAAGATAAGAAAAAATAAATTAAAAAAATAAAAAAAAAGAAAATAAAAAGAAGAAGAAGAAGAAAAAAGAGTGGGGAAAGAAGGAGAGAAGAGAAGAAGAAGAAGAGCTGGGGAAGAAGAAGAAGAAGAAGAAGAAAGAGTGAAAAAGAAGAAGAAGAAGAAGAAGAAGAAGAGAAGAAGAAGAAGGGGAAAGAATTAAGGAATAAGAAGAAGAAGGAGTGGGGAAAAAGAAAAGAGTAGAAGACGAAGAAGAGAAGAAGAAGAGGAAGAAGGTGGGGAAAAGAAGAAGAAGTAAGAAGAGAAGAGAAGAAGAAGGAGAATTGGGAAAAAGAAGAAGAAGAGAAGAAAGAGAAGAAGAGAAGAGTGGGAAAGAAGAAGAAGAAGAAGAAGAAAGAGTGGGGAAAGAGAAGAAGAAGAAGAAGAGAAGAAGAAGAAGAAGAAGAAGAAGAAGATTGGGAAACGAAGAGAAGAGAAGAAGAAAGAAGAAGAGTGGGGAAAGAGAAGAAGGAAGAAGAGAAGAGAGAAGAAGAAGAAGAAGAAGAAGAGAGTGGGAAAGAAGAGAAGAAGAAGAGAAGAAGAGAAGAAGAGAAGACAGAAGATAGTGTAGAAAACGGAACAGGATGTGAATGAAGGATAGAAAAGGAGAGGAAAGGGAAGAGAGGAGGAGGAGGAGTGAGGAGGAAGAAAAGAGAATAGTAGGGCGACGAAGAAGACGGAGATGAAGTTAGAGACGTGGGAAATGGTCTTAGCTTGAGTCAGTTACTCTCTGCTCTCAGTTTGCGTTAATCTTGTCAGCTAGCCCCCCCCCCCCAGATTCTCAAGCGATCACAGCTTCATCTGCCGTTTGGCCTCTCTGCTATTCGGCCTTCTGCTCCTCAAGCCAAAAACGTCTGAGTTAAATAATACTCGACCGGAACCAATTTTTATTTCCGTGGCATGAAAACATCGGAATTTTTCTCTACCCACAAGGAGGGTACCGCCTTCTCTCTTGTTCACGCAGCCAATCAAATTTACTTCGCCACCAATCTGGTACATTCTCTTCGGCACTTGAATGTGTTTTTTTTTAAATACATTCGACCTTTTTTTTAATGTCGATTTCCAACAAGAGTTTATCTCCATTTCGCCATAGGGAAACATAAAACACATAGATCTCTTGTAATCCTGGTTCTTCATGTTCCGGTCAATTATAAAACAAGATTATCTTTTCCGCACTTAAAAGTCTGGATACATCAAGACTCGTTCTTAGAACGCTTCCCTCAATTCTGGGAGTTCCGACTACTTGAGATTTTTACTACGGCCACTATCGCCTCGACCTCCCGTCGAGGTTCATTTTCGGATCGCCCATTTGTTTTGGATCTAGCTAGTCGGCCAGCGAGTTATTATTTTCCGTTTATTATTCTTCTTTCTTCTAATTTCAAACCTAGATCAGGTCATATTCGATCGCGGCCCTGTTAATTCTACCCAACGATCGGAGATTTTAATTCGGATTTTTCTTTCTCTTTTCTATCTTCCAAACCTGAATCAGGTACAGATTTTGATTTGGGTTTGTTTTTTTGTTTACAGCAATATTCACCTCAGTTGGGCCATTTAGCACGATAAAGTTTTGAAATAAACAATTTCTTAATGGATAATACAATTTTTTTATAAATGATTATTTTCTATTTAAACCCATACATGGACCCTAAAATGCACTACACTCCGTGTCAGAGTGGACCAGGAGCAATGGTGATGAAGGGGTGCTCCACATTCCCCAAACCTCCAAAACTGGAACCTCACCATCAGATAGAGTTTAACGTCAATTCCAGGGACATGTAGACCGCTTCTAGCACCCATATGATAAAAAAAGGGGTTGGGGCTTGCCATTAGGGCACATGGGTTGGACCCATCATATAGGTGCTAGGGCTTGACGTGACCAGCCGATTGATCGGCCGTCTGCCCAAGATAGGGCCAAAAGTGGAGTATTGCAAAGTCATGAATGCTCATGCCACCTGGGTCTATCCTTAGCATCACGGGTCGCCACCCACGACAAAGGTGGCCCATTGGGGGAGTAATGTTTAGTAGCAGTTAGCAGTGGAGGGCTTTCTCTCAGTCATGACGTCAGGCTGTGGAGGTTTGGTCTATGCTTTCCTTCGGCGCGAAATTGTTTTGCAGAAGAACGCTGACTTTATGTTTTTTCTTTTTCGCACGTGTGAGATTTTTAAAAATATATATATTAATTGAGAACGTCCGGTGTTAAAAAATCGGAAAAATTTTAGGCACAAAAGGGTTAGTTTCAATTCATTATATGCATAAAGCTGTTTTGTGTTTTTAAAAACTTTTTTTCTAGCGGGTTCTTATCAATTGTTGTTCTCCGGACGAAAAAGTTTCAATATTTGTTTAACTGTTCGTGTATTTTTTTTTAAACATAAAAACAATTTTTGGAAAAGTTTTTTTTTTGTTTGTTGTTGTTTATTTAGTTTTTCCTGAACAAAAGGTTTTTTGTTTTTAAACAAGTTTAGACAATATATTTTTTTTAAGGTATTTTTTAACGTAGTTTTTTTTTGTTTTTTTTCTTATTTAAATCTTTTCATGACCACAAAGGGGATTTTTTAGTTTTTTTAAACCGAGGTTCTGAGACAATATATTCTTTATGGTTATTTTTTTAAACCATTATTGGTCTTTTGGTTTCAACAAGAGTATTTTAGGGCTCTTTTATAACTTCTCAATTTTTTATACCGGTCTAAACTGTCTCGGCTTCCTTTTAAGGATATTAACTTCGCTCAGCAAACTGTATTTATTTTGCAGTTTTGACGAAACTCTTTGGCAAAGTAACAGAAATTACTGGGGTCGAAATAATATCATCTGTCGTTAGCGAAGAGACAGGCAAAATATAGAGTTTCATTAATTGGGTTAACAGATTTAATTGGTTTTGGTACTTAACATGTGTGGTATACAATTGTTAAATGCTTCGTTTCGAAAGAGGGGGCCCAAAAAAAATCAAAAGTTATATTACTCTAATCCTCTCCCAACTGTAGGAGAACTTCAAATAAATCTTCAGTCCTCAGCTTTCAATCTTCTCTCTAAAAGAACACCGTCCTCCTCACTGCTTTGGTTAGTTTTAAGTAACACACAAAAACCCAAACATCCGGGCACATGTCAACCTCGGGCCGCCCAGTACCTTAGATGCATTATGTTTTTTGCATGCGGAGGACGCGGGGATTCGATCCGGCAGGAAGACAAAGTCTTGTCCTTTTCGTTCTCCGCCACAGCAGTGTTGCCAGAGATTTCTCTAAGCGGGAATATATAGTAATGCAAAGGTACAAGACACTTATCTTGTTGTCTCAGCAATGTCTCCGGGGTTGTCCGGTAAGGTCGCTGTGGTTCTGTGATGTGGTTGTGCCAGCTAGTTTTGTTCCCTTTGCCTGTCGCGGCCTGTTTGCTAGAATCAGGGTTCAGTGTTCTGGCCCCCTATGTCCGGACCTTCCGGGTGGGCAGAATAACTAATTTCCAATAACATCGGCTGTTGCCGTCGTTTGTTCTGTCATGGCAGCTTAAATTGAATTCTGTATATTGTATTTTTTCTTTGTCTGTATTTTAATTAAAAATAGGCTTTTTGGATGACAAATTATTTTTTTTGGCGCTTACGTGCGACGTAGTTCTAAGCATTGATGTATTTGTCAATCGAACTCTAACTAATGTATAATATTTTTTTAAAATCTTTTCTTAAGTTTTGAAACGAAATGTGTTTGTGTGTTTATCCTTTATTTTGGATATAGAATTATAGATTTTCTTCCTATAAGGGGTTGCACAAGTCCAGACTTTTCGTAGAGCCGTTGTGACGATCTAAGTTCATTTTTCTAGCTCGTGGTAGGCTTGTAGTTTTGGCAGCTTGTTAAGCTGACATTCGCATCATCGAAAACTGTGTGCATATTCATCGACCACTTTAATCTTTATTATGACGTTTTTCTGTAGTGATTTTCTCAGGGGGGGGGGGGACTAGCACATAGGGAATAACCTTTGCCAGTACATTATAAACGCGATAAACGGAGAGAGCTTAGTCTGTACTGGGGCAGGATACACGTGAGTAGATTCGAGTTTCGGGCGACTCACACGTAAACTGCCCTCAGACAAATCCAAGCAGTATGGTCGTTGTTTTAGGGGCTTTACCGTCTTGGGTTGTAGGATACATATAAGTTTGACAATTTTAGAGCCTTAGCACCTTTACTCGTTTGGAAAGCAATTCCTGAGGTCTCGTTATACCCGCAATAGAGATCATCAGCCAATTTGACAACGTTTTCGTCTTCGATCTAAAACAACGGACATTACATATCAATAGTCCCGGGCCCAATAATAACCAACAAATTCTCGGCAAAATTCGACTTTCTTCATCAATATCGTCTTCTTTTAGGGTGATACCACTCATTCAATAGCTTCTATTTTTTGGCTTTTGATTTTTGTAGAACGATTTGTCTTTGGCCTCAAATTGCTTCAGTTTCCGATATCCCTTGTCTTTCAGCTAAAATCTCTTTCCTTGGAGCTTCTTTTGAGGTCTGCAAACAGCCAGTAGTCGCTGAGGCGCGACTGTTTATATGTACGGGAACAAACTACTGCCTCTCTGGATCCTGACAGTGTTCTTTGGGAGTGGTCGCTTGGACATAAAAGTTTGTCATTTCTCAGGGCAAATATCTACAGGTGCAAGGAAGTGATTCGTGTATTTTCTTCCCGCTTGAACAAACAAGGGGGCACACTTTGGTTTTAGGACCATTGCTGGTCTGGCCGTGTATGGTCTTCAGGTGTGGTAGCTTGCTGTGTGTTGAACGCATAACCTTCGCCTCCTTGGTGCTATGTACTTATCAATTAGTGAGAAGGGCTGGAGCTATTCTGGTTTTTATGAGGCTTAGGTCTGATCTGAGTTTGGTACCATATCTTACTTGACCAGCATTAGCAACTAAGGTGAATGGTTTAGCCACGTTAGGAAACACAAGGTTCTCAAGAGTTGGATGATTTCCTCCTCATTCTGATGGTAATCTTTTCCATTGCTGATTGAGATATGGCCTACTAGCAAATGAACGACTATTCCTTCAATAAAGGCCATGAGACGTGTATAATCCTCAGGGCTTTCCGTCAGGCTACTTTATTTTACAGAAGTCCAAAAAATGACTGATCGTGAGGCTGAAACATAGTGCGTTGGCGGATTGCCTGCCAAATACTATCGAATATTGCGTTATTTGACGTTTACTTCTGGTAGAACAGGACAGAAATTGACCATCTACCTCTAAGCAGTCAGTCTAGTATTAGAATGACTCTCTTGAAGTCTCAGAAGACAGAGGACGAATAGCTGCTACAAAAAGTGATCTATCTAGAGCTCGATGCTTAGAGTGAATGGTCATTTTCTGTCCTGTTCTTACCCAGAAGTAATATTCGTCCAAAACTAATTTCGATAGTATTTGGCAGGCAAATCCGCACGCACTATTGGTTCCACCCACATTGCAGTCATTTTTTTTGGCTTCTCGTAAAATTAAATGTAGCCTGACGAAAGCCCTGAGGATTTTACCAAGTCTATGCCTTTATTGAGGGTAGTCTTTCATTTTCTGTAGGCATATCTCACAGCATGGAAGATTACCATAGATGAGGAGAAAATCATCCCACTTTCTTTTGAGACCTTGCTTGGAGTTTCTAACGTGGCATCTAAAACCAGTTCACCTTTAGTTGCTATGCTGCGTCAAGTAAGATATCAGGGTACCAACTTCAGATCAAGAGACCTTAGCCCTCTATTAAAACCAGAGATAGCTCAAGCCTTTCGTCACTAATTATAGGTACATAGCACAAGGAGGCGAAGGTTATGCCGTTCAACACACAAGCAAGCTACCCACACCGCTGAAGGACCATACACCGGCCAGACCCAGCAATGGTCTAAAGCAAGTTCGTGGCCCCTCGTGTTCAAGCGGAAGAAATACACGAATCATCCTTGCACTGTAGATATTTGCACTGAGAATGACAAACTTTTTATGTCCAAGCGACACTAACCCAAGAACCACTAATTCATTCAGGATCCAGACGACGGCAGTAGTTGTTCCGTACAATAAACAGGTCGGCGCCTCAGCGAACTAATGGCTGTTTGCAACCTCAAAAAGAATGCTCCAAGGGATAAAGAGATTAGCTGAAATGACAAAAGGGATATCGGAAACTGAAGCATATTTTGAGGCCAAAGACAAATCAGTTCTACAAAAAGTCAAAAGCCAAAAATGAAAGTATCCTTGAATGAGTGTTACTCTCACCCTAAAAGAAGACGATATGATGAAGAAAGATCGGAATTTTGCCGAAATTTGTTAGGTTTATTAGTTGGCCCGGGCTTATTGATATGTTAATGTCTTTTGTTTTAGACTCGAGACGAAAACGTTGTCAAATTGGCTGATGATCTCTACTTGCGGGTATAACAGACCTCAGGGAATCTGCTTCAAACGAGTAGAAGGTGCTAAGGGGCTCTATTGTCAAACTTATATGTATCTACACCCAGACGGTAAAGCCCCTAAAACACACGGACCATACTTAGCTTGGATTTGGTTCTGAGGCAGTTTCGTGTGAGTCCGCCCGAACCTCGAATCTATCCACGTGTATCCGCCCAGTACAGACTAAGCTCTTCTTCCCGTTTATCGGCGTTATAATGTACTGGCAAAGGGTTATTCCCTAATTGTGCTAGTCCCCCCCCCCTGGAGAAAATCACCTACAGAAAAACCGTCAAATGAAAGATTTAAAGTGGTCGGATTGATAATGCACCAGTTCTTTTCGATTGATGCGATGTCCGGCTTACAACTGCTCAACTATAGACTTTACCACGAGGCTGAAATGACTTTATCGTCACAACCGGGCTTACGAAAGTTGCTGTCAACCCTTATAGGGATAAAAATCTTATATTTTATATCAATAAGGAGTATTAACACACCAAACCATTACGTTTTTCAAAACTTAAAAAGATTTTAAAACAATATTATTCATTAGTTAAGAGTTCGATTTGGGACAATCATCAATGCTTAGAACTAGTCGGCACGTAAAGCGCCAAAAAAAAATAGATTGTCATCCAAGCCTATTTTTTAATTATAAAACAGACAAAGAAAAATATTCAAAAATTACAGATTCAATTTAACTCCAGACAGAACAACGACGGTCAACAAAGCCGATGGTATTGCGGAAAATTTAGGTTATCTGCCTCACCGGAAGTCCGGACACTAGGGGCAGAGACACTGAACCTGATCAGCAGAACAGGCCCGACAGGCAAAGGGGAACACAAACAGCTGGCATCAACCAGACATACAGAACCACAAGCGACCTTACGGACACCCGAGACATTGACTGGACAACAAGATAAGTGTCCTACCTGTACACTTTTGCAATTACTTATATATTCCCGCTTAGAGAAATCCTCTGGCACCTTCTCGTGGGAGAACGAAAAGGAGCCAAAGACTTTGTCTTGCTGCCCGGGATCGAACCCGGTCCGTCCGCACAAACAAATGCAATCTAGGTACTGGCGGGCCCGAGGTTTCGACCATTGTGCCCGCGATGTTTGTTTTTTGTGTGTATTAATAACCAAAGCGAGTGAGAGAGGACGGTGTTCTTTTAGGAGAGAAGATTGAATAGCTGAGGACTGGAGATTACTTTGAAGTTCTCCTTACAGGTTGGGAAGAGGATTAGAGTAATATACTTTTCGAATTTTTTTTGAGGCCCCCTTCTTTCGAACAAGACATTTTACACCATTGTATACTCACACATTTAATACCAAAACCAATAAACTTGTTAACCAATTATAAACTCTATTCATTTGCTTTGTCTCCTTCCCTTAACGGACAGAGCATATTATTCACCCAGTATTTCTGTTACTTTGCCAGAGAGTTTCGTCAAATCTGCAAAATTAAAATACAGTATTCGCTGAGCGAAAGTTAATCCTGTAAAAAAGGAAAGCGAAGACGTATAGACCGGTATTAAAAATTTGAGAGTTAATAAAGAGCCCTTAATACTTCTTGTTGAAAGCAAAAAAACCAATAATGGTTTAAAAATAACCATAAAAGACATTATATTGTTCAAAACCTCGTTTAAAAAAAAAAAACCTTTTGTGTCAGAAAAATTTAGAATAACCAAAAAAAAACAAAAAAAAACTACGGTTAAAAGAATACCCTTTAAAAAAAAATTAATATTGTCTCCAAACTTTGTATTTAACAAATCCAAAAACCTCTTTTGTGTCAGGAAAACTAAAACACAACAACAACAAAAAAAACTTTACAAAAATTGGTTTTTTGATTAAAAAAAAATACACGAAACCGTGAAACAAATATTGAAACTTCTGTCGAGAGAACAACAATTGATAAGTCTGCTAGAAAAAAAAAGTTTTAAAAACAAAAACACTTTATGCCTGGAATAAACTTGAAACTAACAACCCTTTTGTGCCTAAAAACTTTTCGAATTTTTTAAACACCGGATGTTCTCATTCAATATATATTTTTAAAAAAATCTCACACGTGCGAAAAAGAAAAAAACATACGATCTAGGTCTTCTCTTTCAACAACAATTTCGCGCCGAAGGAAGCATAGACCAACCTCCACAGCAATGAACGTTCATATGACTGAGAGAAAGTCTCCCACTGCTACTTACTACATTTTACTCCCCCAATGGGGCCACCTGTTGGTCGTGGGTGGCGACCACGTGATGCTAAAGGATAAACCCAGAGTGGATGCGCAGTTCATGATTGCAATACGTCCACATTTGGCCCTACTGGCTAGACGGGCCGATCAATCGGCTGGTCACGCGTCAAGCCCTAGCACCTATATGATTGCCCCACCCTATTGCCCTAATGGAAAGCCACCCCTTTTTTATATTATGGGTGCTTAGAAGGCGGTCTACATGTCCTGCGGAATGACGTTAAACTCTATCTGATGTGTGAGGTTTCACTAGTTTTGGAGGTTTTGGGGAATGTGGGCACCCCTTCATCACCATTGCTCCCTGGTCCACTCGACACGAGTGGTAGTACATCGTTTAGGGCTCCCTGATGGTTAAATAAAAAT
This sequence comes from Doryteuthis pealeii, assembly GCA_023376005.1. Taxonomy (NCBI): domain Eukaryota; kingdom Metazoa; phylum Mollusca; class Cephalopoda; order Myopsida; family Loliginidae; genus Doryteuthis; species Doryteuthis pealeii. The sequence continues at coordinate 93,729,414 of CM042159.1, read as the reverse complement.
CTATTTATAAAAATTTATTATCCATTAAGATTGTTATTTCAAACTTCTATCGTGCATTAAATGCCCATGAGGTTGATATGGTGTCAAAACAAAACAAACCAAACTCAAAATTGTGACCTGTTTCAGGTATTGGAAGATAGAAAAGAAAGCAAAGAAAAATCGGAAGTTAAAATCTTCGATCGTGGAGTTCAGATTACAGGGCCGCGATCGAATATGCACCTGAATTAGGTTTGAAATTATTGAAGAAAGAAAGAATTAATAACGGAAATATAACTCCAGCTGGCGACTTCAGCCCTAGATCCAAAAACAAGTAATGGGCGATTCACGAAAATCGACTCGACCGGGAAGGTCGAGGCAGATAGTGGCCGGTAGTAAATCTCATAGTGGGTCTCGGAACTCAGGAAGTGAGGAAGCCGTTTTAGGACGAGTCTTTGATGTATTACCAGACTCTTTAGTCGCGGGGAAAAAGATAATTCTTGTTTTTATAGATACCGGAAATGAAAGAAACCAGCGATTAAAGAGATCATATTTGTTTTGTTTCCCATGGCTGGGGAATGGAATTAACTCTTGTTGGAATCGAACCATTAAATAAAAAAGAGGTCGAAGTTATTAAAAAAAAAAACACGATTCACGATGGCCGAGAAGAGGATGGTACCCAGATTGGTGGGCGGAAGTAAATTTGATTGTGTTGACAAGAGGAAGGCGGTTACCCTCCTTGGGTGGGTGGAGCAGAAAATTCCGATGTTCATGCCAGACCGGAAATAAAAATTGTTCGGTCCGGGCAGTATTATTAACCTCAGGACGTTTTGCTTGAGGCAGCCAGAAGAGGCCGAATAGGCAGATGAGGCCAAAACACGTGGCAGCACTTGAAGCTGTATCGCTTGAGAATCGGGCTAGGCTGGAAAGATCTAACGCATACTGAGAGCCGAGAGTAACTGACTTAGCTAAAAACAATATTAAAATATTTAAAAAAAAAATAACAAATAAAATAATATAATAAATATAAAAAATAAAATAAAAATTCAATAAAAAATTAATAAAATATAAATAAATATAATTAAAAAATAATTATATAAAAATAATAATTAATAATATATTATATATAAAATAATAAAAATTAAAATATAATAATATAAAAATAAATTAAATAAAAGACTATTATCACGTCCTTAACTTTTCCATCTCCGTCTTCTCGTCGCACTACATATTCCCCTCTTTCTATCCTCCTCCTCCTGCCTCCTCTCTTCTTCCTCTATTCCTCTCCTTTTCTATCCTCATTTCAATTCTGTCCGTTTTTCTACACTTGTTCTTCTTCTTCTTCTTCTTCTTCTTCTTTTCTTCTTCTTCTTCTTTCCCACTCTTTTTTCTTCTTTTCTTCTTCTTCTTCTCTTCTTTCTTCTTTTCTTCTGTTCCCCAACTCTTCTTCTTCTTCTTCTTCTTCTTCTTCTTTTCCCCATTCTTCTTCTCTTTTTCTTCTCTTCTTCTTCTTCTTCTTCTTCTTCTTCTTTCCCCATCTCTTTCTTCTTCTTCTTCTTTCCCCACTCTTCTTCTTCTATCATTCTTCTTCTTCTTCTTTTCTTCTTTCCCAATTCTTCATTCTTCTTCTTCCTTCTTTCTTCTTCTTTCTTCTTTTCCCCACTCTTCTTTCTTCATTCTTCTTCTTCTTCTTCGTCATTCTACTTCTCTTTTTCCCCATCTTACTTCTTCTTCTTCTTTTCTTTCCCCATTTTCTCTTCTTCTTCTTCTTCTTCTTCTTCTTCTTCTTTCCCACTCTTCTTCTTCTCTTCTTCTTCTTCCCCACTTCTTCTTCTTCTTCTTCTCTTCTTCTTCCTTTCCCACTCTTCTCTTCTTCTGCTTTCTTCTTTCCCCACTCTATCTTCTTTTTTCTTCCTTCTTCTTCTTCTATCTTCTTCGTCTTTCCACTCTTCTCTATCTTCTTCTTCTTCTTCTTCTTTTCTTCTTCTTTTCCCACTCTTTTCTTTCTTCTTCTTCTTCTTTTCTTCTTCTTTCTCGTTTCTTTCCCACTCTTCTTCTTCTTCTTCTCTTTCCCATTTCTTCTTCTTCTTCTTCTTCTTCTTCTCTTTTCTTCTTCTTTCTTCTTCTTCTTCTTCTTCTTCTTTCCCCATCTATCTTCTTCTTCTTCTTCTTCTTCTTCTTCTTCTTCTTTCCCAATTCTCTTCTTCTTCTTTCTTCTTTCTTCTTTCTTCTTCTTCTTCTTTTCCCCACTCTTCATTTCTTCTTCTTCTTTCTTCTTCGTCTTCTACTTCTTCTTTTCCCCACTCTTCTTTTCTTCTTTCTTTCTTCTTTCCCCATTCTTCTTCTTCTTCTTCTTCTATTCTTCTTTTCTTCTTCCCCAATTCTTCTTCTTTCTTCTCTTCTACTTCTTCATTTTCCCACTTTTTCTTCTTCTTCTTCTTTCTTCTTCTTCTTCTTCTTCTTCTTTCCCACTCTCTTCTTTTCTTCTTTTCTTCTTCTCTTTTTCTTCTTCTTTCATTTCCCAATTCTTTTCTTCTTTTCTTCTTTTCTTTTTTTCCCCACTCTTCTTCTTCTTTTCTCTTCATACAAATTTTCATATCACTTTTCCCGCTTATTATATTTGTGTTTGTCGTTTTTATTGGCTGAATTGAAATTTTTTCATTTGCTGATTGCAACTGACCTTTCACGTCCGCATCCCTCCGGACATTATTGAGATAGATTGACCAATTTGGCGGCGGAGGCGGTTGGTGGCGGTTGCTGATGAGATCTGTGAAGCGGGAACATGCGGCAACACGGCCGGCTATGACGGTAGATGGGGGGGGCACGCCGTTCCACGGGGCCTACGGCGGCGGCAAAAAACTCCTGCTTTCGTTTAGCCATCGATCAACAGATCAATATCTCTAAGCGTTCTTCGCGTCTTTATTCCCCCCCCCTTCTCTCTCTTTTCTTCTCTCTCTCTCCTCTCTCTCTATCTATCTATTCTATCTATCTTTTCTCTCTCTCCTATCTATATATCTCATCCCTTCTCTCTCTTTCTTCTTTCTATCTATCTCTCATCTTCTCTCACTTCATTACTCTCTCTCTCTCATTTCCTATATATCTATTTCTCTCTTCTCCTCTTTCTCTCTCTCTCTCTCTCTCTCTTCTCTCTCTCTCGTCTCTCTCTCAGTTTCCCTATTCTCTTTTCTTTCTGATGTTCAGTATCTCCCCTTCCTCTCTTACTTTTCTTTCTCACTCTTTCTTTCGCCCCCTTTCTCTCTTATGATTGTCTCTCTCTTTCTGTATATTCGTTCTCTCTTCTCTCTTCCTCTCTCTCTCTCTTCTCTTTCTTTCTATCTATCTATTCTATCCCTGCTTTTCTTTCTCTAACTCTCTCATCTCTCTCATATCTCTATCTGTGTGATGATGTGTGTGTGGTGTGTGTGTGTGGCTGTGTGCGTGCGTGGGTGTGAGTAGTGTGTAGACTGTTCTCCAGTATCTGCCTCCCTTCGTTTCTCTTTATTTTCGCTCTTCTTTCACCTTTCTCTCTATATGTTATTTCTTGTCTCTTTCTCTCTCTCTCTCTCTGTTCTGTCTCTATTCTCTCTCTCTCTTTCTGATAATCTCGTTCTCTCTCTCTCTCTCTCTCTCTCTCTCTCTCTCTCTCATCTTCTCTCTCTCTCTCTCTCTCTCATTCCATTCATTGCAATAATCATTAAGTCGTGCTGAAAACATGGATTCCCACGACTCTCTCAGCACCCGCCTATCGATCTCCGCTACTGATAAGTCCTCAGCACGCATACAGTTCCTTACATGGCTGATCAGCAATATGGTGTCCCTGTAAAAGGTGTCCCACTTACTGAGGTGCGACCATTACTTTCCATTAGTGTCCACCATGTCTTTGTCGTACTTGTATCAGTCTGTGTGTGATTGGAGGGCGAGTGGCCCGTACAGTGACTTTTTGTGGGATTACTCGCTCTGCAGGATTGCAGACAACATACTTGTGCTTAATTCCTATCAATTCTTACTCCAAGCGTTTGTTAAAGTTCCAGTGGTGCAGCCAATACAGTAACACTAACACATCTTACATCTTGAAAGATTCTCCGCTTTAATTTATCAGAAAGATCAGGAACTTCCATATAATCAATAATCAGTCAATTAGAAGTTTATTTTATGATTTTTCTCTGCGATATATTGACACGTTTTCTGTAGATGAGATATTGCTACCGAGGTATGTTAATTTGTCGACTAATTTCAGAGGTTGCCATTTAGTTGTGGCGATACCCCCTTCATCTTTAAAGCACATGAATCTGTTTTTTCGAGTTTCATAGAAGATCAATGCCTCTAGGCCTTCTCTGGGCGGTGGAGCAGTGTTTCGACTTCGTTAATGTGCATTTGCCGAGAAGTGCTAGATCATTTGCGTAGTCCGCATTAGTAATGCTTTCCGTTGGCTCTTGCCTTTTTTCTTCGCGAGAAGCCTGTTCTATGAGATGTAATTACGTTCTGTAGTAGCTAGTCTAGACTTATATATATTATACATATTTAGAATACAAAGGCGATGACAGTAATAAACCTACTCGATTTCAGCATAAGGATCTTCAGGGTTTAAATTCCACTGATTAAATCAATATCTTGATTACTTGTACCTCTATTACAATACAATTTGCATCGACTAATGTATTTGAGCACTTTTTATTTGTTATATCGCTGTCTTTACCTTTATTGATTTCTGCCATCAACTAACCATTGTGACCATCTATCACCGGCAAAGTCACCTTTTCCAAACATAACACACACACACATTACTGTATATATATATATATATATATATATATATATAGAAGATAGATAGATAGATAGATTAGCATGAGGGTGCATATCATGGGACAACATTTTAAATCTATTATTCTCTATATTACAAGTCACAACGAGTTACTAAGTATATTTATTACCATACACTGATACAAGAAGTTTATATATGATCTAAGTTTTGAATTATTCTTGAGATTGTCACCATCATGACAAAACATTCGAGGCCTCGATTTCTCAAATGAACTAAAGTGTGGCTTATAGATATCAACTGGAATAGCTGTTATCTCATCTACGATGCATTTCCTTTTCAGTTCCGCTTCGTGTGGACCTGCTCTGTGTAAAGTAAAAGTAAAGTTCGTGGGCGGCCTAATGTCGGTACCAGCCAATCCAGCGAGGAGTCTACTCCTCTTTTCAATAGCGCTAAGACCAAGGGATCTAATTAGGGCATTTGAGGTGGAGCGCCAACACCTACATCAGCTCCGTACTTTTACCGCACAGATCCCTGTGCTACTCATACGCTGAGTGGGCGGGGCCGGTATCGAACTAAGAACTTGTAGTTTCTAGACGAAACGTTTTACCCAACCTGAGCTAACCCGGTCCCTGCCTGTGTACTAGCCATGGTAAACCACAGAATAGAATCCACTGGGTAGATTTTTGGCTAGGCGAAGAATAAAAAAACACAGCTACAATTGAAGTCCGTAGCCGAAGAGGTGTCACTTGAAAAAACAACAACAAAACAAGATTATGGGTGTTTTTTCCGAAAAACACGTAACAGGGTGACCCAGAAAAAACAGCAACCCAAATTTTATTTAATTTTTCCCATTAAACTAACCCTTACCCCACAATCCCAACCCTAAACCTTTAAACCCTAATTTTCTTTGTAGTAACACCGCATTCGCACGGACTTCAATCGTAGTGTGTTTTCTTTTCTTTCTTTCAGCATCCACCGGCTAGAATTGCTTTTTGAGGCAGGAGGCCGGGACATACCCAATATTCCCTGATTTTCGTAATTATTTTTTTTAACCGTAAGGTGTACAAGATTGTATTTTAAAAAACATGAATTTTTCAACGAATTGGGTATATCTAGTTGACCTAATTAATTAGAAATGCGAACTCATTAGGCAATTCTTATACATGCTGAGTTGTAAATCTGATCTCCTGTTAATCACTCTCGCATCTCCTCTTCACTCCGCATATAGAGGAGTTATGCAGATTGTAAAGAACAGGATGTGTCAAGTTTTTTTTACTTAATTTGCAAATTCGACTAATTAGAACCAATTAAATGAATTCTTTCAAACCATTGTGTAATCCTAAAATAAAAGAATTAATTTAGTATAACTTCGTGTTATAAAACTAATCAGGAAAAAGCCTCTGGACATTAAAGGGGGGGGTGTGGTGGTGGTTGTGCTGGGGTGGGGGGTGAGTGGGTGTTGTGGGTGGGGGTGGGTGGGGGGTGGGGTGAATGAAACCTTCTCAGCTTTAGTATGATACATGATAGATATCGTGTGTGTGTGTGTGTGTGTGTGATGTGTGTGCTTTGGAATATAATAATACTTAATACATACATAGAAAGAGAAAGAACTAAGTACACACACGCGCCGCGTCACACAACAATATATACTATTTAATTTATAGATAGATACAATATATATTGACATTGATCGCACGGCAGTACTACAATGATACACTACGCCATATATATTCATAGATATACCTAGATCACCATACAAGAAAAAAGGCTCACACTTAAAAACAAAAAAGCAAGAAGACACGATATCCCACTACTATTACGCGATGCGTGACTATTAACTGATGACCTAGCAAATACACCTGCACAAGCCGAATCCTTGCTACCACAGCCTGGAAACAAGCAGCACGAAATGTCGGCCTATACGTTAAACATCTGATAAAACTGAGTTCATGTTCTTTCAAAAACAAAGCCGACATCTCAACCCATCGATGGCAACTCCTAAATTCGTAGACAAATTTAGATACTTACGGCAGTAAACATCTCCTCCACAAGAAACGACGTTAAGCCACGCAATGCACGTATAGGAAAGGGCATGGGCCGCTATAAAATAAATTATCGGTCACTATGGAAAAATCCCAATTATCACCAGACAAGGTCAAGAAACAGTTCTATCCAGGCCGTTGTCTCGTCAGTACTTTGCTGTATGCTGCACCACCGGGACCCTACGAAGCGACTAGAGAATAAACTAGATAGGAGCTGCACAAGGATGCTGCGGGATGATCCTGAACAAATGTGGAAACAACACCCTACGAGAATTACGCTGTACGGCCCACCTGCCACATATCACCCAAACCATCCGCGAGTAAGACGGACAAGACACTCGGACACTGCTGGAGAAGCAAGGACGAACTCATAAGCGACGTCCTGCCAGTGGAAGCCACACACTGGGCACGCCATGTGGCGCCGGACCAGCAAAGATGCTGCATTGGGCCAGTTCTGTGAGGATAAGGGGATGCTGCATCAGAGGCCTCCCGAGAATGATGAGCGATTGGGACGGACTGGAGAGAGATTGTCATGGATATCGTGC